>CM077807.1:1380746-1969245 GCA_039737535.1 Lagodon rhomboides
AACACCATGAAGGTGTTAGCCAACATGTTAGAATGTTAGCAATTATGGAATTTAACTTAGCTTCGGGAATCCCGGATATTTTGTTTTATCGTTTTAGTGGGGCTGCTTAGCTGAAAAATTGTGTACTTTGTGCAGAAAGCTAGCCTGGCTAATGCCAGACTATATCACAATGAGATATAGTCTGGGGACCACCTATTAATTTTCCTGTAGAGGAGACGATGACAGACTAATGTCTCTAACCAGAGACTATGATGAGGTCATTCTGGGTTTTTTTGACACATACAAGGCTGATTCGTTGAAGCATGTCACAAGGCAGAAAAGAAGATGAGGAAATGATCCTATCCAGTACCAAATTAGAGATGATACAAACATCAAGAACATCCCGATGAGCCGTTCACTTTCCCATGACCAGACAAAGGCAGATCTCACAGAGTATCTGGCATCAAAGACCATTGAATACAGTAAGAACTCTCCCAAGCTCATCATATCCTCTGCTGCAGGACACTCAAGTAGCAACATCCAGCTGCACTTTGAAAGGAACAACCATGAAGAAGCAGATACCTTGTTGATTTATCATGCAGTTTTGGCATCACATCAAAACCCCTCTGATGCAAAGCTGATGTTCTTCTCTCCTGACACTGATGTCCTATTAGCCCTAGAAGCCCTCCACCTGTGACCTGGACCCATTTCCCTCAGCCCTGATAAAAAGTAATTCCTCTGCAATAAGTCCCATGATCACCAAAATCATCAATCAGTCCCTCTGGTCCAGCCATGTCCCCACGTCTCTGAAAACTGCTGTCATCAAGCCACTACTCAAAAAGCCCAGCCTTGACCCCGAAGCACCTGCCAACTACCGCCCCATCTCCAACCTCCCTTTCCTATCAAAGGTGTTGGAAAAGGTAGTTTCTGCCCAACTCCACAACCATCTCATAACAAACAGTCTTTTTGAGAAGTTCCAGTCTGGTTTCCGCTCTGGCCACAGTACAGAAACTGCCCTGGTCAGGGTCACCAATGACCTGCTGATGACGGCTGATGCTGGCTCTCCATCACTTCTCATCCTTCTCGACCTCACCGCAGCATTTGACACCGTGGACCACCACATCCTTCTACACCGCCTCCACTCCTCCATTGGACTCTCTGACACTACCCTGGCCTGGTTCACATCATATCTCACAGACAGAACAGAGTATCCCTGGGTGGGGCCAAATCGGACACACACTCTGTCACCTGTGGTGTCCCTCAAGGATCAGTCCTTGGCCCCACCCTCTTCACACTGTACATGCTACCCCTTGGTCATGTCATCAGCCGGCATGGAATATCTTTCCACTGCTACGCTGATGACACCCAACTCTATATCAAAACAGATCCAACCCCCTCTGTAGCCATTTCCACACTTTCCACCTGCCTGGAGGAGATAAAGGCGTGGATGATGGCTAACTTCCTGCAACTCAACAGCTCAAAAACAGAAGCCATTCTTGTTGGCACTCCACACCAGACCTGGTCATCCACTATCACCAGCATCACCTTCTCCAGCCATGACATCCACCTCTCATCCTCAGTCACAAACCTCTGTGTCAGAATGGACCCTCACCTGACTTTTGAGGCCCACATTAAACATCTTTTCAAAACCTCCTTCTTCCACCTCCGGAACATTGCAAAACTCCACCCCATACTCACTCTCCCCGATGCCGAAAAACTTGTCCACGCCTTTGTCTCCTCCAGGCTGGACTACTGCAACGCACTCCTCATCGGGATCCCCAGCAAGAACATCCAGCAGCTGCAGTACATCCAGAACTGTGCTGCCAGGATCCTGATGGGGTGCGGAAGTACCACCATATCACACCCATCCTCAAATCTCTCCACTGGCTTCCTGTCCAGTACAGGATTGAATTCAAAGTTTCCCTTCTGTTCCACCAGTGCCTCCATGGCACTGCCCCCTATACCTCAAACAACTTATCACCCCTCATTCCTCCTCACGCCATCTCCGCTCTGGACAAGCCAACCTCCTCTAGCCTCTGAGGACAAGGCTTTGAACGATGGGCGACGACGCCTTCTGTTCAGCTGCACCAAGTCTGTGGAATGCACTCGGCTTTGTATGTCCTGTGAAATCTTAATTCAAGTTCTCTCAATACATGTATGTATATGGCAGGGGGAAGGCACATCTGCAGATGAGGAGACTGTCACTGGACTCCAGAAGGCTTGAGGTATGTCAATTTTATGGAAATATCCTGCTTATTTAGTCCATAAAGGAAATGAAGTCAGTGATGTGGTGCTGATAGAAAATATGTGTAACAGGACCCAGATGCTGCAGTCTCCTAAGCAGCCTGGTAACATTGGGAGTATTGGCTAAAGTAAATCTACATTATGCACAAATCCTGCTGTGCTAATTGACATTTCTTTTACAGACTTCACAAACTGTCAGAAGACTATATGCAAAGCACCTGGAGAGACAGAGCTGGCAGACATTAAAATCAAACTCAAGAAGAGAAAGCTCCAAGAAATGGAGCTGGATCTTGAGATTAAACACCGAACACTCTGGAAACTGGACCTGGAAATCCAGAAACTAGAAAGAGAAGTGAGTATTTCAGTGCACACAGTAACCATAACTGCGATACAGTGTTTTAATCTTTGTTGCTTTTGCTCTCTCTTTTCCAGGATCATGCAGTACTGCACATGCAGCAATGACATCACAGGCCCTGTCCGGGGAAACCCTCAGGTGGTTCCTTTATTGAAGTTCTCTGCATCCCCAACAGAATAAAGGAAGCTCCCACTTGCAAAACATCTCAATGTAACACAGACCATCTGTGGTACAGTGAGAGCATGGCTTTGTGCCGTCTGGTGCTGTATTTTTTGACCGAGCAGCTTACATAAATATCTTAGTACATCACCTGAGAATCTGTATCTCTTGATGGTCAATGCCAATGGGTCTGACCTGTCCCGGAAGACTCTTTCATGCCTAAATGCTCATCTGAGGATTAGGGCTTCTTCATCCAGTACATCCTCCAAAAAAGGGCAAGCCATATATATATATATATATATATATATATATATATATATATATATATATATATATATATATATATATATACACATATATATACATATATACTATATTGCCCTTCACTTGCACTTGCACTTCATCAGCTGTGTTTTGTAATCTCAATTACTGAAATAAAACACATATTTATGAAACCTGATGGCAACTTGACAAGCAGTCTTCATTAGCATAGCAATATAACACTTGGCCTGAGTAATAATACTACCACTTGAATCAATATAAAAAGACTGTTGCAGTTACAAACAGCCAACAGATTTGAATGAATTGAGAAATGACAATATATATTTAATATTTTAATGCAGGATAATTAAAATGATGCAACATACTTAGAAAGACCATGAACATGCTGTAAAACACATTGAGTCCTCACAGGATTGACGGTGGAAATACAGGTGAATCACTAGGATTAATCTTAGCCTGGCTGTTAGCCTGGGGAGTATTGCACAAAAGTAGAATAAAGAAATCCAGGATAAGTGAGGAAGCGCGGCTTGACCTAGTCTGCTTCGCGCATCCTGGCTTAATTGGTTGCACGTTTGCCGAGCCAGGATGAAAAGGCGCGGTTATGTCAAGCCAGGTGTAGATAGCTGGGATAAGTGCGTGTTCACGGCATACTTAAACAGACCTCGCGATCGCTCACAGAATCACCGATGGGAACATGGATAAGAGTCGCGCTTCATATTTCACGGCCGCTGAACAACAGCTCCTGATGGAGTTTGTAATAACTTCAATACATAAGGATGAGTTGGATCTCCAGTTTCAGTTCATCTGAGTGGTTTTATTTACATCTCCAACTCCCGTCTCCACAGTCGCTACTACACTCAGCTTAACCGTTACTATGTTGCTTCCTCTCTAACGCTTCCTTGGGTTGCCATAGTAACCACCTTTAGAACTCCCCTTAGCTGTCATACACATATACATCACAGTCACATTACAACAGAGTTGAAGAGGGGAAAGATATAAGAAAAAAAGGTATTAGAAAAAAAAAAGGCAATGCCATAATTAAAGAAAGAGAGAAAGCCTAGCAGGCAATAGAGGACCGACTTAATGCGTAAGTAGTCCAAAACTGTACAATTAATAAACTGTTGTACACTTTTTTGCACTTAATCATACTCTACATTTCCTGAGTAACATGCACCTCTACTTGCCACATTTAAAGCAAACAAGTATCTACAATGTGTGTCATTTAATCTATTTTTCTCATGTTACGTTTTTATCTATTTTATCTTTCTATCCTTCATAAAGAACAAACGTGTCTGGCCATAAAAGGCAGCAAGTTAAAATTAAATTACAAGAACATTTTGCAGGCTGGTAAGTGACTTTAAAGTAGATAACAGTGAACAAATGAGGTGAATAGATTAGGTGTGTGCTGTCATGTTGAATGTCTGTATGATTGTAGCAGTTAAAAAAAAAAAAGCCCACAGAACTGGCACAGTGGGCGGCCCACCAAGCCAGGATATGATCCCCGCGGAGGAGCTGGCACTCCCTCCAAATAAAGGGAGGCCAGTGATGGAGGGGATCCAGGGAGGGACAGTAACTGACTCTGTCCCAGCCACAGAAACTGTCCACTTCATACAAGGTACATATTGCAGTACTACTGCACATGGAACACAATCAAATAAATATATTATACTGTCTGACTTTGGATTTCCTTGCAGTTTCTGGGAACACGCTTACACTTTGAGCCACCAGAAGATGATCCAGTTAGTATTGTATTGAAATGACAGGCTTAGTATGTCCTGTGAAATCTTAATTTAAGTTCTCTCAATACATGTATGTGTATGGCAGGGGGAAGGCACATCTGCAGATGAGGAGACTGTCACTGGACTCCAGAAGGCTTGAGGTATGTCAATTTTATGGAAATATCCTGCTTATTTAGTCCATAAAGGAAATGAAGTCAGTGATGTGGTGCTGATAGAAAATATGTGTAACAGGACCCAGATGCTGCAGTCTCCTAAGCAGCCTGGTAACATTGGGAGTATTGGCTAAAGTAAATCTACATTATGCACAAATCCTGCTGTGCTAATTGACATTTCTTTTACAGACTTCACAAACTGTCAGAAGACTATATGCAAAGCACCTGGAGAGACAGAGCTGGCAGACATTAAAATCAAACCCAAGAAGAGAAAGCTCCAAGAAATGGAGCTGGATCTTGACATTAAACGCCGGACACTCTGGAAACTGGACCTGGAAATCCAGAAACTAGAAAGAGAAGTGAGTATTTCAGTGCACACAGTAACAATAACTGCGATACAGTGTTTTAATCTTTGTTGCTTTTGCTCTCTCTTTTCCAGGATCATGCAGTACTGCACATGCAGCAATGACATCACAGGCCCTGTCCGGGGAAACCCTCAGGTGGTTCCTTTATTGAAGTTCTCTGCATCCCCAACAGAATAAAGGAAGCTCCTACTTGCAAAACATCTCAATGTAACACAGACCATCTGTGGTACAGTGAGAGCATGGCTTCGTGCCGTCTGGTGCTGTATTTTTTGACCCAGCAGCCTACATAAATATCTTAGTCCATCACCTGAGAATCTGTATCTCTCAATGAGAGTCGTCTCCAACAGCCAATGGGTCTGACCTGTCCCGGAAGACTCTTTCATGCCTAAATGCTCGTCTGAGGATTAGGGCTTCTTCATCTAGTACATCCTCCAAAAAAGGGCAAGCCATTATGAAGAGGGAACAGGTGAATGGGAGTGTGTGTATGTGTGTGTAACTATATACACACACTCCTATTCACCTGTTCCCTCTTCATAATGGCTTGCTCTTTTACTGATGAAGTGCAAGGCAATATTATTTTTATATATATACAGTATATATATACAGTATATATATATATATATATATATATATATATATATATATATATATATATATATATATATATATATATATATATATATATATATATATATATATATATATATATATATATATATATATATATATATATATATACTGTATATATAGCAATATAAAATAGCAAAAGCACACTATTAGTCTAAATCCGCAGTTCACAGTCTAAATCTGCAGTTCACAGTCTAAATACAAGGTACACAGTGCACAAAGTACACAATACACAGTCGAAATACAAGGTACACAGTCGAAATACACAGTACACGATACACAGTAGAAATACACGGTACACAGTCGAAGTACACGGTACACGATACACAGTCGAAATACAAGGTACACAGTCGAAGTACACGGTACACGATACACAGTCGAAGTACACGGTACACAGTCGAAGTACACGGTACACGGTACACAGTCGAAGTACACGGTACACAGTCGAAGTACACGGTACACGATACACAGTCGAAATACAAGGTACACAGTCGAAGTACACGGTACACGGTACACAGTCGAAGTACACGGTACACAGTCGAAGTACACGGTACACAATACACAGTCGAAGTACAAAATACAAGGTACACAGTCGAAGTACACGGTACACGATACACAGTCGAAGTACACGGTACACGATACACAGTCGAAATACAAGGTACACAGTCGAAATACACGGTACACAATACACAGTGAAATACAAGGTACACAGTCGAAGTGCACGATACGCGATACACGTGGAAGTGCGCGATACTCGATACACGTGGAAATGCAAGGTACACGGTACGCAGTCGAAGTGCACAATGCGCTATGCGCTGCGCAGTACGCGATCGAAGTACGCGATACGCGATACGCGTGGAAGTGCAAGGTACGCGTGAAAGTCGCAATACGCGGTACACGTGAAAGTCGCGGTACGCGATACACGTTGGAAGTGCGAGGTACGCGGTGGAAGTCGCGGTACGCGGTACGCGTGGAAGTCGCGGTACGCGATACGCGTGGAAGTGCAAGGTACACGTGGAAGTCGCAGTATCGCGGTACGCGTGAAAGTCGCAGTACGCGAATACGCGTGAAGTCGCGATACGCGGTACGCGTGGAAGTGCGAGTACGCGGTACGCCGTGGAAGTGCGCGATACGCGTACGCAGTCGAAGTGCGCGATACGCGGTACGCAGTCGAAGTGCGCGATACACGTGGAAGTGCGCGATACGCGATACGCGTGGAAGTGCGCGATACGCGATACGCAGTGAAATGCGAGGTACGCAGTCGAAAATCGCGATACGCGATACGCAGTGAAATGCGAGGTACGCAGTTGGAAGTGCGCGATACGCGATACGCGTGGAAGTGCGCGATACGCGATACGCGTGAAATGCGAGGTACGCGGTACGCGTCGAAGTGCGCGATGCGCTATACGCTGCGCAGTGCACGATCGAAGTGCGCGATACGCGATACGCGTGGAAGTGCGATACGCGATACGCGTGGAAGTGCGGTACGCGATCACGTGAAAGTCGCGGTACGCGATACGCGTGGAAGTCGCGATACGCGATCGCGTGAAAGTGCGCGATACGCGATACGCGTGGAAGTGCGCGATACGCGATACGCGTGGAAGTGCGCGATACGCGATACGCGTGGAAGTGCGCGATCACGATCGCGTGAAGTGCGCGATAGTACGCGATACGCGGTACGCGTGGAAGTGCGCGATACGCGATACGCGGTGGAAGTGCGCGATACACGCGTGGAAGTCGCAGTACGCGATACGCGTTGAAGTGCGCGATACGCGATACGCAGTTGAAAGTGCGCGATACGCGATCGCGTGGAAGTCGCGATACGCGATACGCGTGGAAGTCGCGATACGCGATACGCGTGGAAGTGCGCGATACGCGATACGTGAAAGTCGCGATACGCGATACGCGTGGAAGTGCGCGATACGCGATACGCGTGGAAGTGCGCGATACGCGATACGCGTGAAAGTGCACGATACGCGATACGCGTGGAAGTGCGCGATACGCGATACGCGTGGAAGTGCGCGATCGCGTACGCGTGGAAGTGCGCGAGTACGCGGTACACAGTCGAAGTGCGCGATACACAGTTGAAGTGCGCGGTACGCGATACGCAGTCGGAAGTGCGCGGTACGCGATACGCGACTGGAAGTGCGCGATACATGATACGCGGTGGAAGTGCGCGATACGCGATCGCGGTGAAAGTGCGCGATACGCGATACGCGAGTTGAACAGTGCGCGATCACGCGTGAAGTACGCGATCGCAACGTTGAAAGTGCGCGATACGCGATCGCGAGTGGAAGTGCGCGATACGCGATCGCAAGTCAAAGTCGCGATTACGGAATCGCAGTGAAAGTGCGCGATACAGAATACGCGTGAAAGTGCGCGATACGCGTTGGAAGTGCGCGATACGCGATACGCGTGGAAGTGCGCGATGCGGTGCGCGTGGAAGTGCGCGATGCGGTACGCAGTGGAAGTGCGCGATGCGGTACGCGGTACGCAGTTGGAAGTGCGCGATACAGAATACGCAGTGGAAGTGCGCGATGCAGATGCGCGTGGAAGTGCGCGATATGGATGCGCAGTGGAACTGCGCGATACGGAATACGCAGTTGAAGTGCGCGATACAGAATCACGTGGAAGTACGCGATACGCGTTGGAAGTGCGCGATACGCGATACGCGTCAAATGCGGCGGTACGCGTGGAAGTCGCGATACGCGATACGCGTGGAAGTGCGCGATCACGCGTGGAAGTGCGCGATACGCGATCACGTCAAATGCAAGGTACACGTGGAAGTGC
This sequence comes from Lagodon rhomboides, assembly GCA_039737535.1. Taxonomy (NCBI): domain Eukaryota; kingdom Metazoa; phylum Chordata; class Actinopteri; order Spariformes; family Sparidae; genus Lagodon; species Lagodon rhomboides. Next base: position 1,389,439 of record CM077807.1, read on the forward strand.
GCGATACGCGATACGCGTGGAAGTCGCGATACGCGATACGCGATTGAAATGCAGGTACGCGTTGAAATCGCGATACACGATACGCAGTGGAAATGCGAGGTACACGCGTGGAAGTGCGCGATACTCGATACGCGTGGAAGTGCGCGATACGCGATACGCGTGAAATGCAAGGTACGCGGTACGCAGTCGAAGTGCGCGATACGCTATGCGCTGCGCGGTACGCGATCGGAAGTGCGCGATACGCGATACGCGTGGAAGTGCGCGATCGCGATCACGTGGAAGTGCGCGGTACGCGATACACGTTGAAAGTCGCAATACGCGGTACGCGTGAAAGTCGCGATACGCGATACGCGTGAAAGTGCGCGATACGCGATACGCGTGGAAGTGCGCGATACGCGATACGCGTGGAAGTGCGCGATACGCGATACACGTGGAAGTGCGCGATACGCGATACGCGTGGAAGTGCGCGATTACGCGGTACGCGTGGAAGTGCGCGATACGCGGTCGCGTTGGAAGTGCGCGATACGCGGTACGCTGTGCAAAGTCGCGATACGCGGTACGCGTCGAAGTGCGCGATACACGTTGAAAGTCGCGAGTACGCGATACACGTGGAAGTCGCGATCGCGATACGCGTGGAAGTGCGCGATTCGACAGTGGAAATGCGAGTACGCGGTACGCGATTGAAGTGCGAGTACGCGATACGCGATTGGAAGTTCGCGATACGCGATACGCGGTAGAAGTGCGCGATACGCGATCGCGATTGGAAGTGCGCGATACGCGATCGCGGTGAAAGTGCGAGTACGCGATCGCGGTGGAAGTGCGCGATACGCGATACGCAAGTTGAAGTGCGCGATTACGCGTGGAAGTGCGCGAGTACGCGTGGAAGTGCGCGATACGCGATACGCGTGGAAGTGCGCGATACACGTTGGAAGTGCGCGATACGCGATCGCAGTGAAATGCGAGGTACGCGTTGGAAGTCGCGATACGCGATACGCGTGGAAGTGCGCGATACGCGATACGCAGTTGAAATGCAAGGTACGCAGTGGAAATCGCGATACGCGATACGCAGTGAAATGCGAGGTACGCGTGGAAGTGCGCGATACGCGATACGCGTGGAAGTGCGCGATACGCGATACGCGTGAAATGCGAGGTACGCGGTACGCAGTCAAAGTGCGCGATACGCTATGCGCTGCGCAGTACGCGATCGAAGTGCGGTACAGTCGCGTGGAAGTACGCGATACAGTCGCGTGGAAGTGCGCGATACGCGATACACGTGAAAGTGCGCGAGTACGCGATACGCGTGAAAGTCGCGATACGCGATACGCGTGGAAGTGCGTGATACGCGATACGCGTGGAAGTGCGCGATACGCGGTACGCGTGGAAGTGCGCGATACGCGATACGCAGTGGAAGTGCGCGATACGCGGTACGCAGTGGAAGTGCGCGATACGCGTGGAAGTCGCGATACGCGATACGCGTGAAAGTCGCGATACGCGATACGCAGTAGAAGTGCGCGATCTGACGAGCTGAAATGCGAAGTGCGCGATACGCGATCGGAAGTGCGCAGGTACGCGGTGGAAGTCGCGATCGCGATACGCGGTGAAAGTGCGCGATACGCGATACGCGATCGCGGTGAAAGTGCGCGATACGCGATACGCGGTGGAAGTGCGCGATACACGATCGCGAGTGGAAGTGCGCGATACGCGATACAAGGTGAAAGTGCGATACGCGATACGCGAGGTCCAGTGCGCGATACGAAATACGCGATCGCAGTGCGCAATACGGAATCGCAAAGTGGAAGTGCGCGATTACAGAATCGCAAGTGGAAGTGCGCGATACAGAATACGCGGTGGAAGTGCGCGATACACGTTGGAAGTGCGCGATACGCGATACGCGTGGAAGTGCGCGATGCGGTGCGCGTCGAAGTGCGCGATGCGGTACGCGGTGGAAGTGCGCGATGCGATACGCGGTACGCGTGGAAGTGCGCGATACGCGAATACGCATGGAAGTGCGCGATGCAGATGCGCAGTGGAAGTCGCGATATGCAGATGCGCAGTGGAACGTGCGCGATACAGAATACGCGTGGAAGTGCGCGATACGCGATACGCAGTGGAAGTGCGCGATACAGTGCGCAGTTGGAAGTGCGCGATACAGTGCGCGTGGAAGTGCGCGATACGCGATACGCGTGGAAGTGCGCGATACGCGATACGCGTGGAAGTGCGCGATACGCGATACGCGTGGAAGTGCGATACACGGTACGCGTGGAAGTGCGCGATACGCGGTACGCGTGGAAGTGCGCGATACGCGGTACGCAGTGGAAGTGCGCGATACGCGTGGAAGTGCGCGATACGCGATACACGTGGAAGTGCGCGATACGCGATACGCGTGGAAGTGCGATACGCGATACGCGTGGAAGTGCGCGATACGCGGTACGCGTCGAAGTGCGCGATACGCTGTGCGCTGCGCGGTACGCGATCGGAAGTACGCGATACGCGATACGCGTGGAAGTGCGCGATACGCGATACACGTGAAGTGCGCGGTACGCGATACACGTGAAAGTCGCGATACGCGATACGCGTGAAAGTCGCGATACGCGATACGCGTGGAAGTGCGCGATACTGATACGCGTGAAAGTCGCGATACGCGATACGCGTGGAAGTGTCGCGATTAGACAGTGGAAATGCGAGGTGCGCGGTACGCGAGTCGAAATGCGCAGGTACGCGAGTCGAAGTCGCGATACGCGATACGCGGTGGAAGTCGCGATACACGATCGCGATTGAAAGTCGCGATACGCTGATCGCGGTGAAAGTGCGCGATACGCGATCGCGGTGGAAGTGCGCGATACATGATACGCGGTGAAGGTGCGCGATACGCGATACGCGGTGAAAGTGCGGTACGCGATACGCGATTGAAAGTGCGCAATACGCGATACGCAAGTGCCAGTCGCGATTACGGAATCGCGAGTGGAAGTGCGCGATTACAGATCGCAAGTGAAAGGTCGCGATACAGATACGCGTGAAGTCGGTACGCGTGGAAGTGCGCGATACGCGGTACGCGTGAAGTCGCGATGCGGTACGCGTGAAGTGCGCGATGCAGTACGCAGTGGAAGTGCGCGATGCGGTGCGCGGTACGCAGTTGGAAGTGCGATACACAATACGCATTGAAAGTGCGCAGTGCAGAATGCGCAGTTGGAAGTCGCAATATGATATCGCAGTTGAACTGCGATACAGATACGCAGTGGAAGTGCGCAATACAGAATCACAGTGGAAGTGCGCGATACATGCGCGTGGAAGTGCGCGATACAGTGCACGTTGGAAGTGCGCGATCGCGATACACGTCGAAGTCGCGATACGCGAATACGCGTGAAAGTGATACGGATACGCGATGAAGTGCAAGTGCGCGATACGCGATACACAGTCGAAGTCGCGGTACGCGGTACACAGTTGGAAGTGCGCGATACACGGTACGCAGTTGGAAGTGCGCGATACACGTACGCAGTCAAAGTACACGGTACACAGTCGAAGTACACGGTACACGATACACAGTCGAAGTACACGGTACACGATACACAGTCGAAGTACACGGTACACGATACACAGTCGAAGTACACGGTACACAGTACACAGTCGAAGTACACGATACACAGTCGAAGTACACCAGGGGTGGGCAATTAATTTTTACCAGGGGCCACATGAGAAACCTGAATTGTGTCAGAGGGCCGCCAACTTTCTTCCATTGTAAAATGCTCTAAATTAAATATTTTGAATAGCTGGTGCTGATAATAATAAGTAAATCTGTAATAATCTGTAAATCTCTGTAAATATTTATATTAGGTTATGTGAAATTGTGATGTAGGTCAAATAACAAAACAAAATTACTGAATCAATGCAATTCATTTTTAACTTGTTAATCTCCAGAAACAATGAAAAACAACAAACAACTTAACAAATTTGCAGAAATCCAGCAATACAACAAAAAATAACTTGTAATGTTTTCCACCTCATGTCACTTCTTCAGTGAGAATAATCCAGTCTGTTCTGGGCTTGAACAAGGGCATTAAAGTCTGGCTGTATGTCTGAAGTGGCTATCCGAAGGACAGCTGCGAGGTGGTCATCAGTCATAGAGGATCTGTGTTTGGATTTGTTGAACTTCATCACTGAGAATGTCTGTTCACAGTGATAGGTAGATCCAAAGAGGACTAGGATCCTCTGAGCATGCCTCCTCAGGTGTGGAAAGTTCTCCTCTTTGAGGGAGGAGTAAAAGTCCAGCAGTGAGACTGACCTGAAGTGCTCTGCCAAAAGTGTGTCAGACTGCAGGTCAATCAGTTCCATCTGAACTTCACTTGGTGCATCATCCACACTGCAGTTGAATGGAGAAGAAACCATGTGCATTTCACTCTCAAGAGTTTTGAAATCTTGAAATCGCCTTGAAAACTCTGCATGCAGGGCTTCTAACATGGTTGAGTACTTTTGGACGTGATCCCCTGGTCTTTTGGCTTCCTTTAGTGTTGGCAAGTGGGTCAGAATGTTGTCCTTCACTTGGCTTGAAAGTAGCTGCACTTTTCTCATGAAAGCCTTTACTGCACTGTACTGCTCATGCACAAAAATGCCCTTGCACTGCATTTTGACATTTAGTTCGTTCATTAGTGCAGTCACATCCACAGCAAATCCGAGGTCTGCCACCCAGTCTTTATCTGAAAGTTCTGGGATGTCATGACCTTTCTCAACACAGAAATCCTGAATCTGGTCTCTCAGAACCCAGAAACTTTTCAGTACCTTGCCAAGGCTGAGCCACCTAACAGTGCAGTGATAACTTATGTCACCATGTTCAATGTCATTTTCCTCCAAAAAGGCAACAAACTGCCTGTGATTTAATGCTCTCGCTCGGATGAAGTTAACTGTTTTGGTTACAACATCAACAACATGTTTCATTTTTAACACTGTCTTACACAGCACTTCCTGATGTATGATACAATGCAAAAATGTTAATTTCTGCACAGGGTTCATTTCTGTGACTTCATCCTGCATTCTCTTTAAAAGTCCAACATTTTTCCCAGTTAGATTTGGAGAACCATCTGTTGTCACACCTGCAAGCTTGTCCCATTTCAGTCCTAACATGTCCATACATGACTTTACCTCTCTGAACAAGTCATTACCGGTCGTTGTCCCTTTCATCGACTGCATGGCTGCCAACTCCTCCGTGATTTGAAAGTCCGCAGTTATCCCACGTAAGAAGATGAGCATCTGGGCGGTGTCACGTATATCGCAGCTCTCATCCAACGCCAGAGAAAAACAGTCAAAGTCGGCCGCTCTGTTCTTCAGCTGAAGCTCCAAGTTTCCCGCAATGTCTTCAACCCGCCTCGTTACAGTGCGTCGGGAGAGTGAAACGCTCTCAAATGCGCCCTTTTTCTCTGGGCATATCAGCGCAGATGAGTCCAATAAACACTCCTTAATAAACTCTCCGTCAGAAAACGGCTTACTTTTTCTGGCGATTTTGTGAGAAATGACATAGCTTGTCCTGACGGCTGCCTCTCTGGGGGTATGGAGTTTGGTGAAAAGTCCTTGTTGGGTTTGTAGTTTTGCTAGCAATGCATCAGACTCCCTTGCACGCTCTTCATCAGTCAGATTTTTGTATTTGTCCTCATGTTTGGTCGTGTAGTGGCGATTCAAATTGTAATCTTTAAACACAGCGACCTGTGTACCACAGATTAAGCACACTGCTTTACCTTTAACTTCTGTAAAGAAGTAATTTGCAGTCCATTTCTTGTTGAAAACACGGCATTCATTATCAACTTTTCTTTTCTTAGCGTGAGCCGACATCTTGAGGGTGACCGAGCTAGCATCACTTGTGGCTGTTAACCTTCACTCACGTACGCGCATATGTTCTTACAAAAGTAACGTAACGCTTGTCAAAATAAAATTTACAATTTCAAAATAAAAGTTAAAAAAAAGACACGTTTGTCTTATTTATGTTGTTCATAATTGGCCTCGCGGGCCGGACAGGGACGTATAAAGGGCCGGATGTGGCCCGCGGGCCGTAATTTGCCCAGGTCTGAAGGTACACGGTCCCGATACGCGATCGAAGTGCACGATCACGATACACGGTCGAAAGTGCGTACATCCGCGTCGAAGTCACGGTCACAACGTCGAAGGTGCACGAGTCGAAGTGTACGATACGCGATCACGCGTCGAAGTGCACGATCTACGGTTGAAGTGTCAAGGTGGAAGTGCGCGATACGCGATACACGGTCGAAGGTGCAGATACGCGGTCGAAGTCACGGTCGAAGTGCAGTACACGATCTACGGTCGAAGGTGTACGGTCTACGTCGAAGTACACGGTCGAAGTGCGCGATACGTACACTGGTCGAAAGTGCGCGATACACGTCGAAGTGCGATTACACGTCGAAGTGTCCACGGTGGAAGTACACGATACACGACACGTCGAAGTGCGGATACAGCGTGGAAGTGCGAGTCGAAGGTAGTCGCGATCCACGATCGCAAGTGGACATCGCGATCTGGTGGAATGTCGCGATCGCGATCGTCGGTGGAAGGTCGCGATACGACGTCGCGATATCGCGATTGGAAGTGTCGCGAATGCGATACGCGGTCGAATGCGCGATCTGAACTGGAAGGTGCGCGATCGCGACTGAAATGTGCGATCTGCGATGAAGGTGTCGATCGCGTTGGAAGGTGTCGCGATCTGCGACTGGAAGGTGCGCGATCTACAACTGGAAGGTGTCGCGATCCGGTTGGAAGGTGTCGCGATACGCGGTCGGAAGTGTTGAATATCGCCGGTGGAAGTGCGCGATCGCGATCGCGGTTGGAAGGTGCCATCTGATCGCAACTGGATAGTCGCGATCCCGATACGCAGCTGGAAGGTGTGCGATCTGACCGATCTGGACGATGCTGATCTAACTGGAACGTCGCGATATTGATCACGGTGAAGGTGTCGCGATCTGCAGATATCGCGAGTGGAAGTGTGCGATCGCCGATCGAAGTGTTGATCGCGATGGAAGGTGCGCGATCTGGTTGGAAGATGCGCGACTGGAATCGCGATCGCAACGTGGAATGTCGATCTCATCGACTGAATCGCGATCAAGGTGGAAGTGTCGCGATCTGATCGCGACTGGAAGGTGCGATCTGATCGACGTCGAACTGGATGGTCGCGATCGCGATCGCGATTGGATGATTCGATGTCGATCGCAGGTGGAAGGTGTCGCGATATCGCTGATCCGCGAATTGAAGGTGGCGATATCGCGATACGTGAACTGAAGGTGTCGAATATCGCGATACGCGGTGGAAGGTGCGATCATCGATCGCGGTGGAAGTGCGCGATCTCGATCGCGATTGAAAGTGTGCGATCGCGATCGTCGGTGGAAGTGTCGCGATCGCGATACGCGATGAAATGATCGCGATCTGCGATCGCGTGGAAGTGTCGCGATCTCGATCGCGACTGGAAGGTGTCGCGATCGCTGATTACGCGAACTGGAAGGTGCGCGATCGCGATCTGCGAGCTGGAAGGTGCGATCGCGATCGCGGTGGAAGGTCGCGATCTGATCGCGGTGGAAGATGCGCGATACTGCCGATCACGGCTGGAAGTGTCGCGATCTGACGATCGCGGTGAAAGTGTCGCGATCGCGATCGCGTTGGAAGTGTGCGATCGCGATACGCTGATGAAAGTGTGCGATCTGATCTGAATGACGGTAAAATCGCGTTAAATCGCGATACGCGGTGGAAGTGCGCGATCTCGATACGCGGTTGGAAGTGTCGCGATCTGATCGCGGTGGAAGGTGCTGATCGCGATCGCGGTGAAAGTGCGAATACGCGATCGCGATCGAATGTCGCGATCTCGATCGCGGTGGAAGGTCGCGATACGCGATACGCGGTGAAGGTGTGCGATCTGATCGCGAAGTGGAAGTGCGCGATACGCGATCACGCGATGGAAGTGTCGCGATCCGCGATACGCTGAACTGGAAGTGCGCGATCTACGCGTATCGCGGTGGAAGTGCGCGATTCGCGATACGCGGTGGAAGTCGCGATACGCCGATCGCGATTGAAGGTCGCGATACAAGTGCGCGGTTGGAAGTGCGATGATGTCGCGGTCGGAAGTGCGCGATTCGAGTGCGCAGTTGGAAGTGCGCGATACAGTGCGCAGTTGGAAGTGGGTACAGTGCGCGGTTGGAAGTGCGCGATACGGTGCGCAGTGGAAGTGCGAGTACGCGTGCGCAGTTGGAAGTGCGCGATACGGTGCGCAGTTGGAAGTGCGCGATACAGTGCGCAGTTGGAAGTGCGCGATACAGTGCGCAGTGGAAGTGCGCGGTACGGTGCGCAGTTGGAAGTGCGCGATACGCGTGGAAGTCGCGATACGTGCACGTGGAAGTACGCGATGCAGTGCGCAGTGGAAGTGCGCCGATGCATGCGCGTGGAAGTGCGCGATGCAGTGCGCGTGGAAGTGCGCAATGCAGTGCGCGTAGCGTGGAAGTGCGGTACGCGGTACGCAGTGGAAGTGCGCGATGCGGTACGCGGTGGAAGTCGGTACGCGATAGCAGTGGAAGTGCGCGATACACGATACGCAGTGGAAGTCGCGATACGCGATACGCAGTGGAAGTACGCGGTACACGATACGCAGTGGAAGTACGCGGTACACGATACGCAGTGGAAGTCGGTACGCGATACGCAGTGGAAGTACGCGGTACACGATACGCAGTGGAAGTGCGCGATACGCGATACACAGTGGAAGTACGCGGTACACGATACGCAGTCGAAGTACGCGATACACGGTACGCGATCGCGTTGAAGTCACGGTACGCGATACACCGTGGAAGTGCGCGATACAGTGCACAGTGCACAGTACACAGTCGAAGTACACGGTACACGGTACACAATACACAGTCGAAGTACACAATACAGTGCACAGTGCACAGTACACAGTCGAAGTACACGGTACACAGTACACAGTCGAAGTACACGGTACACGGTACACAATACACAGTCGAAGTACACGGTACACAATACACAGTCGAAGTACACGGTACACAATACACAGTCGAAGTACACGATACACAGTCGAAGTCACGGTACATGGTACACAATACACAGTCGAAGTACAAGGTACACGGTACACAATACACAGTCGAAGTACACGGTACACAATACACAGTCGAAGTACACGGTACACAATACACAGTCGAAGTACACGGTACACGGTACACAATACACAGTCGAAGTACACGGAACACAATACACAGTCGAAGTACACGGTACACAATACACAGTCGAAGTACACAATACACAGTCGAAGTACACGGTACACGGTACACAATACACAGTCGAAGTACACGGTACACGATACACAGTCGAAGTACACGGTACACAATACACAGTCGAAGTACACGATACACAGTCGAAGTACACGGTACACGATACACAGTCGAAGTACACGGTACACAATACACAGTCGAAGTACACGGTACACAGTCGAAGTACACGGTACATGGTACACAAAACACAGTCGAAGTACATGGTACACAATACACAGTCAAAGTACACAATACACAGTCAAGTACACGGTACACGGTACACAATACACAGTCGAAGTACACGATACACAGTACACAGTACACAGTACACAGTCGAAGTACACGGTACACAGTACACAGTCGCAGTACACGGTACACAATACACAGTCGAAGTACACAATACAGTACAGAGTACACAATCGAAGTACACAATACAGTACACAGTCGAAGTACACAATACAGTACACAGTACACAGTCGAAGTACACGGTACACAGTACACAGTCGAAGTACACAGTACAGTACACAGTCGAAGTACACAATACAGTACACAGTACACAATACAGTACACAGTCAAAGTACACAATACAGTCGAAGTACACAGTACACAATACAGTCGAAGTACACAGTACACAATACAGTCGAAGTACACAGTACACAATACAGTCGAAGTACACAGTACACAATACAGTCGAAGTACACAGTACACAATACAGTCGAAGTACACAGTACACAATACAGTCGAAATACACAGTACACACACACACACACACTACACAGTACACAGTCTAAATACTCAGTACACTGTCAAAATACACAATACAAAATACACAGTCTAAATGCACAATACAAAATACACAGTCGAAATACACGATACACACACACACACACTACACGGTACAAAGTAAATATTACACAGTACAAAGTACACAGTACACAATACACAGTCAAAATACTCAGTACACAATACACAGCATATAGACAATACATGGGACAGAGTGTAAATAAACAGTAGAAATACACTGTATGAGTCTAAATCTGCATTTCAGTCTAAAGCACACACACAGTATGAAAACACTGTATATACAAAATACACAGTGAACACAGTTCGCAGCACGCACACACGCACACATTTCGCAGCGCACACACGCACAGTACAGAGTTCACAGCACACACACACAGTCTAAATACACAGCATATACACAATACACGGGACACAGACTAATAGTGTTTTTCTACTGTGAACTCTTTTACACTAAATCCGCAGTTCACAGTCTAAATATTAAGTACACATACAATATGAATATACAGTACACAGTCTAAATACAAGGTACACAGTATATAGACAATAGACAGTACACACACAATACACAGTCGAAATACACAGTACACACACACACTACATAGTACACAATACACACACACTACATAGTACACAATACACAGACACTACACAGTACACAATACACAGTCTAAATACTCAGTACACAATACACAATATACTGTCTAAATACACAATACAAAATACACAGTCGAAAAACACGATACACACACACACTACACAGTACAAAGTAAACACTACACAGTACAAAGTACACAGTACATACACTACACAGTACACAATACACAGTCAAAATACTCAGTACACAATACACAGCATATCCACAATACATGGGACACAGTAGAAATACACTGTATGAGTCTAAATCTGCATTTCAGTCTAAAGCACACACAGTGTAAGAATACACAGTATATACAAAATACATAGTACACACACACACACCACACAATACACACACAGTACACAGTTCACAGCACACACACACAGTACACAGTTCACAGCACTTACACAGTACACAGTTCACAGCACACACAAAGTCTAAATATACAGCATATACACAATACACGGGACACAGACTAATAGTGTTTTTCTACTGTGAACTCTTTTACACTAAATCCGCAGTTCACAGTCTAAATATTAAGTACACATACAATATGAATATACAGTACACAGTCTAAATACAAGGTACACAGTATACAGACAATAGACAGTACACACACAATACACAGTCGAAATACACAGTACACAATACAGTCGAAATACACAGTACACAATACACACACTACACAGTACACAATACACAGTCTAAATGCACAATACACACACAGACTACACGGTACAAAGTACACAGTACATACACTACACAATACACAGTCGAAATACTAAGTACACAATACACAGTATATAGTCTAAATACACAGCATATACACAATACACGGGACACAGTGTAAATAAACAGTTCACAGTAGAAATACACTGTATGAGTCTAAATCCGCATTTCACAGTCTAAAGCACACACACAGTATGAAAACACTGTATATACAAAATACACAGTACATAGTGTACGCAGTTTGCAGTATACACACAGTACATAGTGTACACAGTTTGCAGCACACACACAGTACATAGTACACAGTTTGCAGCACACACACAGTACACAGTTTGCAGCACACACACAGTACACAGTTTGCAGCACACACACTACACAGTTTGCAGCACACAAACACAGTCTAAATACAGAGCATATGCACATTACATGGGACACAGTGTAAATAAACAGTTCACAGTAAAAAAACACTGTATGAGTCTAAATCCGCAGTTCAGTCTAAATATTAAGTACACACACAATATGAATATACAGTACAGTACACAGTCTAAATACAAGGTACACAGTATAGACAATAGACAGTACACAGTGCACAGAGTACACGATACACAGTCGAAATGCACAGTACACAAAACAGTCGAAATGCACAGTACACACACACTACACTGTACACAATACACACACACTACACTGTACACAATACACACACTACACAGTACACACTACACGGTCTAAATACTCAGTACACAATACACCGTCTAAATACTCAGTACACAATACACAGTATACCGTCTAAATACTCAGTACACAATACACAGTATACCGTCTAAATACTCAGTACACAATACACAGTATACCGTCTAAATACACAATACAAAATACACAGTCTAAATGCACAATACAAAATACACAGTCAAAATACACGATACACACACACACTACACAGTACAAAGTACACAGTACACACACTAGAGAGTACACAGTTGAAATACTCAGTACACACACTACACAGTACGCATTCGAAATACTCAGTATACACACTACACAGTACACAATACACAGTCAAAATACACAGTACACAGTTAACAGCACACACACACCACAGACAGTACACACACAGTACATAGTGTACACAGTTTGCAGTACACACACAGTACATAGTGTACACAGTTTGCAGTACACACACAGTACATAGTGTACACAGTTTGCAGTACACACACAGTACATAGTGTACACAGTTTGCAGTACACACACAGTACATAGTGTACACAGTTTGCAGTACACACACAGTACATAGTGTACACAGTTTGCAGTACACACACAGTACATAGTGTACACAGTTTGCAGTACACACACAGTACATAGTGTACACAGTTTGCAGTACACACACAGTACATAGTGTACACAGTTTGCAGTACACACACAGTACATAGTGTACACAGTTTGCAGTACACACACAGTACATAGTGTACACAGTTTGCAGTACACACACAGTACATAGTGTACACAGTTTGCAGTACACACACAGTACATAGTGTACACAGTTTGCAGTACACACACAGTACATAGTGTACACAGTTTGCAGTACACACACAGTACATAGTGTACACAGTTTGCAGTACACACACAGTACATAGTGTACACAGTTTGCAATACACACACAGTACATAGTGTACACAGTTTGCAGTACACACACAGTACATAGTGTACACAGTTTGCAGTACACACACAGTACATAGTGTACACAGTTTGCAGCACACACACACAGTCTAAATACACAGCATATACACAATACACAGGGCACAGTGTAAATAAACAGTTCACAGTAGACAAACACTGTATGAGTCTAAATCCGCATTTCACAGTCTAAACATCAAGTACACATACAATATGAATATACAGTACACAGTCTAAATACAAGTTACACAGTATATAGACAATAGACAGTACACACACAGTGCACAAAGTACACAATACAGTCGAAATACATAGTGCACAATACAGTTGAAATACACAGTACACACACACTACACAGCACACACACAGTACATGGTGTACACAGTTCACAGTACACAGTTCGCAGCACACACACACAGTACACAGTTCGCAGCACACACACACACAGTACACAGTTCGCAGCACACACACACAGTACACAGTTCGCAGCACACACACACAGTACACAGTTCGCAGCACACACACACACAGTAAACAGTTCGCAGCACACACACAGTTCACAGCACACACACACACAGTACACAGTTCACAGCACACACACACACACAGTACACAGTTCACAGCACACACACACACAGTACACAGTTTGCAGCACACACACACACACACAGTACACACACACAGTACACACACAGTACACAGTTTGCAGCACACAAACACAGTCTAAATACAGAGCATATGCACAATACATGGGACACAGTGTAAATAAACAGTTCACAGTAAAAAAACACTGTATGAGTCTAAATCCGCAGTTCAGTCTAAATATTAAGTACACACACAATATGAATATACAGTACAGTACACAGTCTAAATACAAGGTACACAGTATAGACAATAGACAGTACACAGTGCACAGAGTACACGATACACAGTCGAAATGCACAGTACACAAAACAGTCGAAATGCACAGTACACAAAACAGTCGAAATGCACAGTACACACACACTACACTGTACACAATACACACACTACACAGTACACACTACACGGTCTAAATACTCAGTACACAATACACCGTCTAAATACTCAGTACACAATACACCGTCTAAATACTCAGTACACAATACACAGTATACCGTCTAAATACTCAGTACACAATACACAGTATACCGTCTAAATACTCAGTACACAATACACAGTATACCGTCTAAATACACAATACAAAATACACAGTCTAAATGCACAATACAAAATACACAGTCAAAATACACGATACACACACACACTACACAGTACAAAGTACACAGTACACACACTAGAGAGTACACAGTCGAAATGCTCAGTACACACACTAGAGAGTACACAGTCGAAATGCTCAGTACACACACTAGAGAGTACACAGTCGAAATACACAGTACACAATGCAGTCGAAATACACAGTACACAGTTAACAGCACACACACGGTACATAGTGTACACAGTTTGCAGCACACACACGGTACATAGTGTACACAGTTTGCAGCACACACACGGTACATAGTGTACACAGTTTGCAGTACACACACAGTACATAGTGTACACAGTTTGCAGTACACACACAGTACATAGTGTACACAGTTTGCAGTACACACACAGTACATAGTGTACACAGTTTGCAGTACACACACAGTACATAGTGTACACAGTTTGCAGTACACACACAGTACATAGTGTACACAGTTTGCAGTACACACACAGTACATAGTGTACACAGTTTGCAGTACACACACAGTACATAGTGTACACAGTTTGCAGTACACACACAGTACATAGTGTACACAGTTTGCAGTACACACACAGTACATAGTGTACACAGTTTGCAGTACACACACAGTACATAGTGTACACAGTTTGCAGTACACACACAGTATATAGAGTACACAGTTCGCAGCACACACACACAGTCTAAATACACAGCATATACACAATACACAGGGCACAGTGTAAATAAACAGTTCACAGTAGACAAACACTGTATGAGTCTAAATCCGCATTTCACAGTCTAAACATCAAGTACACATACAATATGAATATACAGTACACAGTCTAAATACAAGTTACACAGTATATAGACAATAGACAGTACATACACAGTACACAGTGCACAAAGTACACAATACAGTCGAAATACATAGTGCACAATACAGTCGAAATACACAGTACACACACACTACACAGCACACACACAGTACATGGTGTACACAGTTCACAGTACACACACAGTACATGGTGTACACAGTTCACAGT
This sequence comes from Lagodon rhomboides, assembly GCA_039737535.1. Classification (NCBI taxonomy): domain Eukaryota; kingdom Metazoa; phylum Chordata; class Actinopteri; order Spariformes; family Sparidae; genus Lagodon; species Lagodon rhomboides. The sequence continues at coordinate 1,404,865 of CM077807.1, forward strand.
ACACAGTTCGCAGCACACACACACAGTACACAGTTCGCAGCACACACACACACAGTACACAGTTCGCAGCACACACACACACAGTACACAGTTCGCAGCACACACACACAGTACACAGTTCGCAGCACACACACACACAGTACACAGTTCGCAGCACACACACACACACAGTAAACAGTTCGCAGCACACACAGAGTACACAGTTCACAGCACACACACACACACAGTACACAGTTCACAGCACACACACACACACAGTACACAGTTTGCAGCACACACACACACACACACAGTACACAGCACACACACAGTACACACACACAGTACACACACAGTACACAGTTCACAGCACACACACAGTACAGAGTCTACATACACAGCATATACACAATACATGGGGCACAGTGTAAATAAACAGTTCACAGTAGAAAAACACTGTATTAGTCTAAATGCGCATTTCACAGTCTAAATATTAAGTACACAATATGAATATACAGTACACAGTCTAAATACAAGGTACACAGTATATAGACAATAGACAGTACACACACAGTACACAGTGCACAAAGTACACAATATAGTCGAAATACACAGTACACACACACTACACAGTACAGTCGAAATACATAGTACACACACACACCACAGACACTACACACTACATAGTGTACACAGTTCGCAGTACACACACACAGTACATAGTGTACACAGTTCACAGCACACACACACAGACTAAATACACAGCATATACACAATAGACGGGGCACAGTGTAAATAAACAGTTCACAGTAGAAAAACACTGTATTAGTCTAAATCCGCAGTTCACAGTCTAAACATCAAGTACACATACAATATGAATATACAGTACACAGTACACAGTCTAAACACATGGTACACAGTATATAGACAATAGACAGTACATACACAGTACACAGTGCACAAAGTACACAATATACAGTCGAAATACACAGTACACAATACACAGTCGAAATACACAGTACACAATACAGTCGAAATACACAGTACACAATACAGTCGAAATACACAGTACACAATACAGTCAAAATACACAGTACACAATACAGTCGAAATACACAGTACACAATACAGTCGAAATACATAGTACACACACACTACACAGTACACAATACACACACACCACACAGTAAACTGTCTAAATACTCAGTACACAATACACAGTATACTGTCTAAATACACAGTCGAAATACACGATACACACACACACACACTACACAGTACAAAGTAAACGGTACACACACTACACAGTACAAAGTACACAGTACACACACTAGACAGTACACAATACATAGTCGAAATACACAGTACACAATACACAGTCGAAATACGCAGTACACACACTACACAGTACACAATATACAGTCAAAATACACAGTACACAATGCAGTTGAAATGCACAATACACACACTACACAGTAGAAATACACGATACACACACACACACACACTACACAGTAGAAAGTAAACAGTACACTACACAATACACAAAATACAGTCGAAATACTAAGTACACAATACACAGTATATAGTCTAAATGCACAGCATATACACAATACATGTGACACAGTGTAAATTAACAGTTCACAGCAGAAATACACTATGAGTCTAAATCCGCATTTCACAGTCTAAAGCACAAACACAGTATGAAAACACTGTATATACAAAATACACAGTACACAGTTCACAGCACACACACACACAGTACAGAGTTTGCAGCACACACACACAGTACAGAGTTCGCAGCACACACACAGTTCGCAGCACACACACACACACAGTTGACAGTTCGCAGCACACACACACAGTTGACAGTTCGCAGCACTCACAGTACATAGTGTACAGAGTTCGCAGCACACACAGTCCACAGTTCGCAGCACACACACAGTCCACAGTTCGCAGCACACACACAGTCGACAGTCCACAGCACACACACAGTCCACAGTTCGCAGCACACACAGTCCACAGTTCACTAAACTGAAACACTAATTCACGCCTTCATCACCTCCAGACTTGACTACTGCAATAGCATCCTGTATGGTCTCCCCTCCACTGTTCTTCAAAAACTGCAATATGTTCAGAACTCCGCTGCCCGACTGCTCACCTACACCCCCTCCAGAGAACACATCACGCCCATCCTCCGTCAACTTCACTGGCTTCCCATAACACAACGCATACATTTCAAGATCCTCCTCACTACCTACAAAGCCCTTAACAACCTTGCCCCTTCATACCTGACAGATCTCCTCCATCGCCCCATTCACCCCCACCGAACACGCTCCGCTAATGCCAACACCCTCACCCCCATCACCAGGACCAAATACCGCACCATAGGGGACAGAGCCTTTGCCATTGCTGCCCCTACCCTCTGGAACTCCATCCCCCTGGCCATCCGTAACTCTGATTCACTGCCGTCCTTCAAAAGTCATCTCAAAACCCATCTCTTCAACATCACTTACAACACCTGACAAATCATTTTCCACCCTCTCTCTTTCTCGTTCTTTTTGTTTTTCTTGTTTGTTGTTTTTGAGTATCTGTATGTGTTGGTGTCTTTGTGTTCTTTTGTAAAAGCATCTTTGAGTGTTGAGAAAAGCGCAATATAAAACCGATATATTATTATTATTATTATTAGTTCGCAGCACACACACACACACACACAGTCCACAGTTCGCAGCACACACGCAGTCCACAGTTCGCAGCACACACGCAGTCCACAGTTCGCAGCACACACGCAGTCCACAGTTCGCAGCACACACGCAGTCCACAGTTCGCAGCACACACGCAGTCCACAGTTCGCAGCACACACGCAGTACACAGTTCGCAGCACACACGCAGTACACAGTTCACAGTACAAGCACACAGTCTAAATACACAATACACGGGGCACAGTTTAAATAAACTATTCACAGTAGACAAACACTATTAGTCTAAATCCGCATTTCACAGTCTAAATATTAAGTACACATACAATATGAATATATAGTACACAGTACACAGTCTAAATACAAGGTACACAGTATATAGACAGTACACAGTACACAATACTCAGTCGAAATACACAGTACACAATACTCAGTCGAAATACACAGTACACAATACTCGGTCGAAATACACAATACTCAGTCGAAATACACAATACTCAGTCGAAATACACAGTACACAATACTCAGTTGAAATACACAGTACACAATACTCAGTCGAAATACACAGTACACAATACTCAGTCGAAATACACAGTACACAATACTCAGTCGAAATACACAGTACACAATACTCAGTCGAAATACACAGTACACACACTACACAGTACACAATACAGTCTAAATACTCAGTACACAATACAGAGTATACTGTCTAAATACACAATACAAAATACACAGTCTAAATGCAGAATACAAAATACACAGTAAAATACACGATACACACACACACTACACAGTACAAAGTAAACACTACAAAGTACAGAGTATACAGTACACACACTACACAGTACACAGTCGAAATACTCAGTACACACACTACACAGTACACAATACACAGTCGAAATACTCAGTACACAATACACAGTATATAGTCTAAATACACAGCATATACACAATACATGGGACACTGTAAATAAACAGTTCACAGTATACACTGTATGAGTCTAAATCCGCATTTCACAGTCTAAAGCACACACACAGTATGAAAACACTGTATATACAAAATACATAGTACACACACCACACAGTACATAGTGTACACAGTTTGCAGTACACACACGGTACATAGTGTACACAGTTTGCAGTACACACACGGTACATAGTGTACACAGTTCGCAGTACACACACGGTACATAGTGTACACAGTTCGCAGTACACACACAGTACATAGTGTACACAGTTTGCAGCACACAGTTCGCAGTACACACACACAGTACACAGTTCACAGCACACACGCAGTACACACACAGTTCACAGCACACACAGTACACACTACACACACACAATACACGGGAAACAGTGTAAATAAACAGTTCACAGAAATACACTGTATGAGTCTAAATCCACAGTTCAGTCTAAAGTACACACACAGGATGAATACACTGTATACAAAATAGTACACACACCACACAGTACACACACAGTACACGCACACCACAGACAGTACACAGACCAAAGACATTATACAAACAGTACACACACCACACACAGTATACACACCACATACAGTACACACACCACACACAGTATAAAAACAGTACAAATCACATACAGTACACAGTATACAAACAGTACACACACCACACACAGTACACACACCACATACAATACACAGTATACAAACAGTACACACACCACACTCACCACATAAAGTACACGGTATACAAACAGTACACACACCACACACAGTACACACACCACATACAGTACACAGTATACAAACAGTACACACACCACATACAGTACACAGTATACAAACAGTACACACACCACATACAGTACACAGTATACAAACAGTACACACACCACATACAGTACACAATATACAAACAGTACACACACCACAGACAGTACACAGTATACAAACAGTACAAACACCACACACAGTACACACACCACATACAGAACACAGTATACAAACAGAACACACACCACACACAGTATACAAACAATATACACACCACACACAGTACACACACCACACATAGTATATAAACAACACACACAGTATACAAACAGTACACACACAACACACAGTATACAAACAATACACAAAACACACAGTATACAAACAGTACACACACCACACACACCACATACAGTACACAGTATACAAACAGTACACACACCACACACAGTATACAAACAGTACACACACCACACACAGTATACAAACAGTAGACACACCACACACAGTATACAAACAGTATACAAACAGTAGACACACCACACACAGTACACAAACAGTAGACACACCACACACAGTATACAAACAGTACACACACCACATACAGTACACACACCACATACAGTACACACACCACACAAAGCACACACACCAAACAGTATACAAACAGTACACACACAACACACAGTACACACGCTACACACACCACACATAGTATACAAACAACACACACAGTATACAAACAGTACACACACAACACACAGTATACAAACAACACACACAACACACAGTATACAAACAGTACACACACCACACACAGTACACACACCACATACAGTACACACACCACATACAGTACACAGTATACAAACAGTACACACACCACACAAAGCACACACACCACACAGTATACAAGCAGTATACACACGACACATAGTATACAAACAATACACGCCACACACAGTATACAAACAGTATACACAAAACACATAGTATACAAACAGTACACACACCACATACAGTACACACACCACACACAGTATACAAAGAGTATACACACAACACACAGTATACAAACAATACACAAAACACACAGTATACAAACAGTACACACACCACACACAGTACACACACCACATACAGTTCACACACCACATACAGTACACAGTAAACAAACAGTACACACACCACACACAATATACAAACAGTACACACACCACACACAGTATACAAACAGTACACACACCACACACAGTATACAAACAGTACACACACCACACACAGTATACAAACAGTAGACACACCACACACAGTATACAAACAGTACACACACCACACACAGTATACAAAGAGTACACACACCACACACAGTATACAAAGAGTACACACACCACACACAGTATACAAAGAGTACACACACCACACACAGTATTTGTATACTGTATGTGGTGTGTGTACTGTTTGTATACTAACAGTACACACACACACCACACAAACAGTACACACACCACACACAGTATACAAAAAGTACACACCACACAAACAGTACACACACCACACACAGTACACAGTATACAAACAGTACACACACCACACAAAGCACACACACCACACAGTATACAAACAGTATACACACAACACATAGTATACAAACAATACACGCCACACACATTATACAAACAGTACACACACCACATAGTATACAAACAGTACACACACCACATACAGTACACACACAGTATACAAAGAGTATACACACCACACACAGTATACAAAGAGTACACACACCACACACAGTATACAAAGAGTACACACACCACACACAGTATACAGAGTACACACATCACACACAGTATACAAAGAGTACACACACCACACACAGTATACAAAGAGTACGCACAGCACACACAGTATACAAAGAGTACACACAGCACACACATTATTTGTATACTGTATGTGGTTAGTATGTTAGTATACAAACAGTATACACACACCACACACAGTACACAAACAGTACACACAGTACACAGAACACAAACAGTACACACAGTACACAGAACACAAACAGTACACACAGTACACAGTACACAAACAGTACACACAGTACACAGTACACAAACAGTACACACAGTACACAGTACACGAACAGTACACACAGTACACAAACAGTACACACAGTACACAAACAGTACACAAACAGTACACACAGTACACAAACAGTACACACAGTACACAAACAGTACACACAGTACACAAACAGTACACAAACAGTACACAGTACACAAACAGTACACACAGTACACAAACAGTACACAAACAGTACACAGTACACAAACAGTACACAAACAGTACACAACAGTACACAGTACACAAACAGTACACAAACAGTACACACAGTACACAGTACACAAACAGTACACAAACAGTACACACAGTACACAAACAGTACACACACAGTACACACAGTACACAAACAGTACAGAAACAGTACACACAGTACACAGTACACAAACAGTACACACACACCACACACAGTACACAGTACACAAACAGTACACACACACCACACACAGTACACAGTACACAAACAGTACACACACACCACACACAGTACACAGTACACAAACAGTACACACACACCACACACAGTACACAGTACACAAACAGTACACACACACCACACACAGTACACAGTACACAAACAGTACACACACACCACACACAGTACACAGTACACAAACAGTACACACACACCACACACAGTACACAGTACACAAACAGTACACACACACCACACACAGTACACAGTACACAAACAGTACACACACACCACACACAGTACACAGTATACAAACAGTACACACACACCACACACAGTACACAGTATACAAACAGTACACACACCACACACAGTACACAGTATACAAACAGTACACACACACACCACACACCACATACAGTACACAGTATACAAACAGTACACACACCACACACAGTATACAAACAATACACACACAGTACACAGTATACAAACAGTACACACACCCCACACAGTATACAAACAGTACACACACAGTTTACAAACAGTACACACACCACATACAGTACACACACCACACAAAGCACACACACCACACAGTATACAAACAGTACACAGACGACACACAGTATACAAACAATACACACCACACACAGTATACAAACAGTACACACACCACACACAGTACACACACCACACACAGTATACAAACAGTACACACACCATGTTGGAGCCATTTCTTCTATTTATGATTTATGTGTGATATTTATCCTGTCTGGTAATTTCTGGTATTTTGATTATTGTTAGTTTTGTGATCTAGGCTCTGCCCTTTTGGTGCTCACTTTTACGCACAGGTAACAGGTGGGGCATTGGAATCAGCTGGCGGAAGTAGAGGGACACAGTTTTTTGACCATGATCATGAGATATGTAAGATATTGATAATATAATAAAAGTCGGAAACTCAAACTTCACGCGTTCTGAACACTCTTATCTACCCCAGCCAGAGCGGATCCGAGCGAAAACGTGTCGGATGCCGCAATATAAGTCAAAAAACTATATGTATTGGAAGGAAATTATTCGTATCACTCAGTGGATTTGACTCGAGGAAACTTTCGCAAACAAAGGACTTACAAGGACAACACATTGGAAGAATTGTTTTGACGCATCCTGTGCTCCGGTACGTAAGTAAAAGTTTATTCCCCGACGTTACAGAAACATCCACTTGCTTTTTCAAACCAACAGCCAAACTTTCCGAAGAAGATTGTGAATATTATCCTAACCAACTGAATTAAAATGCTGACAATAGATCGCTGAAATAAGCGCTAGGAATAACTGAAACAGAGTTAAATCAAACTGTGGAATTTTCGAAACGATGACTGAAACAATGAAAGAACTAAAGGATTTAACTGCATCTCACCGTGCAAAACTGGGTACATGCACAAGAAGAATGAATGAAACGAAGGTTCTTTTTGATGGACATTCAAGTGTTGAATCAATAAGCGAGAGCATTGCTGCGTTAAAATGTGCTATGAGTGTATTAGCGGAGGCGCACGCATCCGTTCAAGCTTTGTTATCTCCGGATGAGAAAGTGAAGGATCACACTGAATGGTATGAACCTAAAATGAATGAGTTTGAAAGTTACGTTCATCTTATCGATAAGTGGATACAATCCAAATTAAAGCCACCACAATTAGACTCACAAACAGAAACTGCGCTACAAACTGAAATTACTCCTGAGGACAGTGCGTCTCGAACTGGATCAAAGGCCTCCTCCTCTCTCTCATCCATGCGCGCAGCAGCTGCTGCGGAGAAAGCAGTCCTTGAGGCTAGGGCAGCACGTCTGCAACAAAAGCACGCTCTTGAACTGGAGCAAGCAGAACTCCAAACCAGGATGGAAATGGTAGAGATTCAAACTAATATGGCTGCAGCTGACGCAAAATTAAAAGTTTTGGAAAGTTATGATTCAAGTATTCAACTTCAATCTACTAGTGACTTTGTTTCGCAAACGCAAGGTGATGGAATGAATACATATTTGGAAAGTTATATGGAAGAATCTCCAATTGAATTCACACGACTTGGTGCTGTTCCTAAAACCCCAGAAACACTTTCTCTTAACACTGGATTAACTGACCAAACACAAGCACAAACACAAACATTGACAACAGTTAATGTGGACCAGCCAATGAGAATCCGTCATCGGATAGGGGATGAACATGTTACCCCCCCTCTCTATCCTCAACCAGGACTGCCACAAAGCCCACTAAACACACAAAAGGATCTTGCAAACTTAATCATACAACAACAAAGACAAGCCTCTCTGCCTGTCAGAGAAATCCCTGTTTTCAATGGTGATCTTTTGAGCTACCGTCCATTTATTCAGGCCTTTGAACATTGTGTGGAGGGAAAAACAGACAGTAACTCGGACCATCTTTACTTCCTTGAGCAATATACTTCTGATCAGCCAAAAGAGCTTGTTTGAAGCTGTTCCATATGGATGTAAATCGAGGATATGTGGAAGCTAAGCGTCTGCTGAAAGCTCATTTTGGAGATCCATATCGCCTCACCACTGTCTATATTGAAAAGGCTTTGACATGGAATCTCATAAAACCTGAGAATGGAAAAGAGCTGCACAGCTATGCCTTGTATTTAAGAAGCTGTTTTAATGTAGCCAGAGACTTGCCTGATGTGTCTGAGCTTGACACCCCATCCAACTTAAAGCTGATCCTGTCAAAATTGCCATTCAAGTTACAGGAAAAATGGAGAGCCAAAGCATGTGACATACAGGAAAACACACAGAGAAGAGCAAGATTCCATCATGTTGTTGAATTTATTGAAAGGCAATCAAGAATATTGTTAGACCCAGTGTTTGGCTCTCTTCATCAGTCACCAGCTAAAAGCACAAAAACACTTGAACAGAAGACTGTGAGCAGGAGAAGCTTTGCTACCACAATCACTCCAGTAACTCATGCACCGTTGAGTGAGGAAAGAGCAAAAAAAATGGAGAACCTCTCAAGAGTGGCGTTCACGAGGCCATGCATCTTCTGCAAAGGAAACCACTTTATGGAATCCTGCCACCAGATTGCAGCAAAGCAACATAAAGAAAAGGTTCAGTTCTTAAAAGAAAATGGAATGTGCTTTGCCTGCCTAATCAAAGGTCACACAAGTAGTGCATGCAAGAAACGTCTGACCTGCCAAACATGTCAGAAAAAACACCCGACAATTCTACATATACATCAGCAACAAGCCACAATCCAAAAGCCTTCTGCATACAGTGGCCAAGTGGAGCAGTCAACAATCCCAGAAGCAATAAGCAGTAATTCAGTTGCTGTTGCTACATCTACAAAGCATACTGGGGCCGGTGTGTCTGACTGTAAGCTTGCCATTGTGCCTGTGAAGGTGAAGATTGAGAAAAGCAACAAAGTTATACAAACGTACGCATTCCTCGATCCTGGAAGCAATGCATGCTTTTGCACAGAGAAGCTGATGGAAGATCCACTCACTGATGAACGTGGCAGACCGTGTGTCTATTCCAACGGAATCTCTGTGGCAAAATTAGAGGAACTGTTGGTCAAGCAGTGTAACCTGGACTTCCCGGAAAGGGCTTGTGAGGAGCAACTTGAGATGTCTTTTGAAGACAAGAAATTCATGAAAATTGCTGATGAGTCAACTGTAAAGAAAGATGGCCATTACACAATGCGACTGCCCTTCCGCAATGACAACTTGACCATGCCAAACAACAGGACCGTAGCCGAGCTGAGAGCCATGACGCTGCGGAGGAAGCTCATGAAGAATGAGTCATTTCGTTCGGACTACATCAACTTCATGAATGCCATGTTTGACAAAGGCCATGCTGAGCAGGTACCAGATGACCAACTGTCAAGAGCCGATGGTAGGGTGTGGTACACACCCCACCATGGAGTATACCACAAGAAGAAAAACAAAATCCGTGTTGTATTCGCCTGCACAGCATCATTCCAGGGCACCTCACTAAATCATCAGTTACTGCAAGGACCTGATCTGACAAACACACTCCTGGGCGGCATACTCAGATTCAGACAGGAACCAGTGGCCATGATGGCAGATATTAAGGGGATGTTCCATCAAGTCCGAGTCCGGAGATCGGAGTCATGGATCAGTGGTCTGAACCAGTTGACAAGTTTGAACATCAGAAGATGTTACCGGCCACAGGACTTTGGAGAAGTTTGCACCATCCAGCTGCATCACTTCTGTGATGCCAGTGAGGTGGGATATGGTACAGCGAGCTACTTGAGACTCACCAACACCAGAGGTCTCATTCACATCGCCTTTGTGATGGGCAAAGAAAGAGTAGCCCCGCTGAAACCGATCACCATTCCCAGACTAGAGCTGGCAGCAGCAGTCCTGGCTGTTCGAATCAACCGAATGCTGGAAAAGGAGCTTGAATACTCTCTTCAACCATCAGTTTACTGGACTGGCAGCACCACTGTCATGAAATACATCTTCAATGACACCATCCGCTTTCAGACATATGTAGCGAACAGAGTATCCACCATCAGAGATCTGTCAGAGAAGTCTCAGTGGCGATACGTGAATAGCGCCCTCAACCTAGCAGACAACGCCTCACGGGGCCTGGCGGCCGAGATATTCCTGAAGTCTGAACAATGGCTACAGGGTCCAGTCTTTCTGAAACAGCCAGAGGAAACCTGGCCAAAATACCCAGAGAATTCCATTTCTCTCCCTGACGATGACCCGGAGGTCAAGAAGACTGTTGCAGTCTTTGGCACAGCTGCAACAGAAATACAAGATCCGGTCATTGAATTCATACAGCACTTCTCTTCATGGGATCGCCTCAGAAGAGCAACAGCAAGGCTTCTGCAATTCAAAGACCTGCTCATGCATTTGAGTAGAAAGAAAAAGACCGCAGCACTCGCTCACCAACAGTCTGAGGTATCTGAAAAAGAACAGAAAGTACAGACCCGTGAACATCTGTCTGTTGAAGATCTTGCATGTGCTGAAGAGACACTCTTGTGCTATATCCAACGACAACACTTTCAAGAGGATATCTCGGCACTGGAATCAGGGAAGGCTTCTGTGAGAAAAACCAGCAAACTTGTCAAACTCGACCCATACCTATGTGATGGAGTCCTGAGAGTCGGTGGAAGACTGAGTAGGATGGCAATGCCTGAAGAATTCAAGCATCCAGTCATTCTTCCCAAAGATACCCACCTGACTAGACTCCTCCTCCGTCACATCCACTTTGTAGTAGGCCATGGTGGCAGAAATCAGATGCTTTCAAAGCTTCACCAGAAATACTGGGTCATAAAAGCAAATTCTGCCACAAGAAGTATTATAAAAGACTGCATATTCTGCAGACGTTGGCACACTCTCCCTAGTGTCCAGAAGATGTCCGACTTGCCTCTCAGCCGCATTCTGCCAGACCTCCCTCCCTTCACCTATGTGGGTGTTGATTATTTTGGCACAATAGAAGCAAAGAGGGGCCGGAGTGTGGTGAAAAGGTACGGAGTCTTATTTACTTGCCTTGTCAGCAGAGCAGTCCATTTAGAGCTGGCACATTTTTTGGACACCAACTCTTGTATTTGTGCACTCCGAAGGTTCATGTGCAGAAGGGGTCAGGTCAAAGAAATGTTCTCTGACAATGGAACAAATTTTGTAGGAGCAGAACGTGAGTTAATAGAATCACTTGCTCTTTTGAATCATGATACAATCCAGCAACGCCTGTCGGCAAGAGGAATAAAATGGAGTTTCAATCCGCCTTTTGGCTCACACCATGGAGGCTCATGGGAGAGACTCATACGTACCATCAAAAAGGTCCTGTACTCTGTCGTCAGACAGCAGATGTTGGATGATGACAGCCTGCATACTGTTCTGTGTGAGGTAGAAACCATCCTGAACGATAGACCTCTCACTGCAGTTTCTGGTTGTGCACGGGATCCAGAGGCCCTCACACCCAATCATCTGCTCCTGCTGAAAGGAAAACCCCTGCTGCCACCTGGAGTGTCTCAAAAGGATGACTGCTATTCCAGACGGAGATGGAGACAGGTGCAGTACATTGCTGACCTGTTCTGGAAACGCTTCATCAGAGAGTACCTCCCCCTTATGCAGAACAGACAAAAGTGGAATGTGCTGAGAAGGAATCTCAAGCCAAATGACCTCGTACTGATTGTGGATGAAACATCACCACGCAATTCATGGCCTATGGGGAGAGTGATCGAGACAATCCCGGACAACAGAGGACATGTCAGACGAGTGAAAATCAGAACAAAGGGCAACATCCTGGAGAGGCCCATCACTGAACTATGCCTTCTCCTGGAGGCCTGACTTGATTTGACCCTGACTGACCCTTATGCTGACGCTGATATTTGATTCATCTTTTCTTTGCACTTTAGACGAAAGGAACATACTTTTTGTTCTATGGATTTTTGAGTACCTTTTTTGAAGAAGATTGAACTATTTTCATTGGACTATATTATGACCAGAATGTATGGACTCTTACATTATGACTTATTAAATGCTCCATGTTTATTATTTGTAATTGTCAACTGAATATTATGGACAATTAGGGGCCGGGATGTTGGAGCCATTTCTTCTATTTATGATTTATGTGTGATATTTATCTTGTCTGGTAATTTCTGGTATTTTGATTATTGTTAGTTTTGTGATCTAGGCTCTGCTGTGAGGCTTGGTGTAGTCTGTGTCACAGGGTGCTTGGTGTTGGGCACGGATTGGGTGTCTTAGCTCCGCCCTTTTGGTGCTCACTTTTACGCACAGGTAACAGGTGGGGCATTGGAATCAGCTGGCGGGAGTAGAGGGACACAGTTTTTTGACCGTGATCATGAGATATGTAAGATATTGATAATAGAATAAAAGTCGGAAACTCGAACTTCACGCGTTCTGAACACTCTTATCTACCCCAGCCAGAGCGGATCCGAGCGAAAACGCGTCGGATGCCGCAATACACCACCCACAGTATACAAACAATACACACACCACACACAGTATACAAACAATACACACACCACACACAGTATACAAACAATACACACACCACACACATTATACAAACAGTACACACACTACACACAGTACACAAACACCACATGCAGTACACACACCGCACAGTATACAAACAGTACACACACACCACACATTGTATACTGTATGTGGTGTGTGTACTGTTTGTGTACTGTATGTGGTGTGTGTACTGTTTGTGTACTGTATGTGGTGTGTGTACTGTTTGTATACTAACAGTACACACACACACCACACAAACAGTACACACACCACACACAGTATACAAACAGTACACACCACACAAACAGTACACACACCACACACAGTACACAGCAAACAGTACACACACCACACACAGTACACACACCACATACAGTACACAGCATACAAACAATACACACACCACACACAGCATACAAACAGTACATACACCACACACAGTACACACACCACATACAGTACACAGTATACAAACAATGCACACACCACACACAGTATACAAACAATACACACACCACACACAGTATACAAACAGTACACACACCGCACACAGTATACAAACAACACAGACAGTATACAAACAGTACACACACCACACACAGTATACAAACAGTACACACACCACATACAGTACAAACACCACACACACCACATACAGTACAAACACCACACACCACATACAGTACAAACAACACACACAGCACACACAGTATACAAACAATACACACACCACAAACAGTATACAAACAATACACACACCACAAACAGTATAACAATACACACACCACAAACAGTATACAAACAATACGCACACACACCACACACATTATACAAACAGTACACACACACCACACACATTATACAAACAGTACACACACCACACACATTATACAAACAGTACACACACCACACACAGTATACAAACAGTACACACACCACACACTGTATACTGTATGTGGTGTGTGTACTGTTAGCATACAAACAGTACACACACCACATACAGTACACACACACTACACACAGTATGCAAACAGTACACACACAGAATACAAACAGTACACACACCACACACAGTACATACACCACACAGAGTCTACAAACAGTACACGCACCACACACAGTATACAAACAGTACACACACCACACACAGTATACAAACAATACACACACCACACACAGTATACAAACAGTACACACACCACACAAACAGTATACAAACAGTACACACACCACACAAACAGTATACAAACAGTACACACACCACACATACAGTACACACACTACACACAGTATACAATTAGTACACACAGCACACAGTATAAAAACAGTACACACTCAGTCGGTCCTCCGTCGGTCCTTGTTGTCGGCACCTTGATGGTTCGACACGTGGCAGTGTCTGGCGGCCAGTGTTTCAGATTAACACAGGGCCATGTTAACTGCCGACCGTCAGCCGAATGCGTCTGTGGTCACCGTAGCTGCAACAGATGTTGAAAATGGGAAGAGAAGACGTAACTGTCCTCTGATATGCCTCTTTGTTCAGGTTGTCTCTGTGAAAAACAAACCTGTTACATGTTTGGGCTGCCGTTTGATTAAACGTGTCTAACCCTCGTCGTTGTATCAAAGTTTCTGGTTGTTACGGAAGACATTGTAAACAGGAAAAGGGAGAGTTGCTCTTCCGGTGAATGTGTATCTCTAATACACCTTTATTTAATACACTGACTCGTCTCTCCTCTCTGTTCAGGTAAACATGCATCACATAGAGGAACTATGGAACCCTTTTAAACAACAAAATATGAAAAATTGATTACAGGACTTTAACTCACATTCATTGAGGGGAAAAAATAACAGTGTGGTAACCGATCGATTACGCCAATCAGATCACACAGGTCCTTGGTATAGCCTTTTTCCCTCCTCACAGCATACACACAGACACCTCTTGAACGCAGAAGGAGGCCAGATCAACTTGTGACCGCAGTGTCTGTTCACCGTGTCTGTACTTTGATGCAGACCCGGCTGCAGAAAAAATTATAAGGGGAGGCATTACATTTTTTCAGGGGGGCTGACTTTTTCAACCTACATTTTATTTGCGTCAGGCTGAACAATGGTTATGTGACCACTCCTACAGTGCTGAGAAATAGTTTTTTCTCTTACTAAAAAGGGGCAGTTCATCCCAAAATCTAAAAAACAAACAAACACAATAGTGTAGTGCTGTGTCCATTTATTCAACTCAAGCATTTATTCAAGAAGACCAGCAACAAGGGTTGTGGCATGCAGATAGCACCAAACATCTTCACTTCTACTAGAAACAGAAGCACTGATGTCAACCTGAACACTGAAGTAAACATTCATACTGGGAGAGGAGAGGTAGCTACAGCAGCTAGGGAGCACAAGGAGCAGCTCCTTGTGCTCCCTCTGGGGTCCAGGGTATAATTGGCCGTTTTTGACTACTTTTGACTAGCCTACTTATTTTACCTTTATATTTCACCTTAAAAACTGTTTACCTTGCCTTGTTTGGTGTCATTTTTCTCAGCACAACCTCACTTATGTGACTGTATAGTTATTTTTTAATTCTGACATACTGTATTAATACAGTGGACCTAAAAATCACACAAAAATCATAAAATCCGAGTAGGAAAAGGTTAGATTTTTTACTGTGAAAACCACAAATAGGTTTAACGAACCATTTTTTTTTTACTTAGAATGCAAATTTTATTTGTTGTTTGCTAAATTTATACGTTTTTGAAATTTACAAAGTTATATGTAACTATTTACATTTTAATGCAGGCAATGCCTCAGGCCTTCCTCAGGTCCTCACAGCTCAATGAGGAGCTGCACTGCCTGCTCCACATTCAGTAGTCTCCTCATTGTTTTGACGCGCAAAACAAAAAAACGACTACACTACACACTAAACACCACACTATCTATACACTCCAAACACGCTAAATGTCACAAATCTCTCAACTCTCAAAACTCGCTGTCACTAACGCTGTCTCTGTCTCTGTCAGTATAGCTGTCACTCTTCTCTGTTCCCCAGCAACCAAATCACGTGATTTGCCATATAATTTTGTGATTGGTTGATACGGTAGCTTTTTCCACCAATAGGAAAGGGGGCATCGTGTTTTTTGCTTGCAAGCACTTCCTGTTTGTGGACGCGTTACTGAGAATAGCCCGTTTTTACCGTTTCTTTCTGCACCAAACACGCACCAAACATGACAGCAATATTCGCAAAAAATGGGGAATCAGTGAGGCTGCATCTCGCTGCTCCGTCGTCTTAAAGCGGTCACGTGATTTGGATGCGTCGGCGCGTCCGTCGACCTCAGAGGGCTAGCTGCTGTAGCTACCTCTCCCAGTATGAATGTTTACTCCAGTGTTGCTGCTGACTTCAGTGCTTACGTTTCCAGTAGAAGTGAATGGCGCTGCTTCCTGCTCACTCCCGTTCGTGTCATCACTTCTTGTTCGCGTATTTTTTTGGAAAAAATGACGGATCTCCATACCAAACACCACAGATAACTAACGACTCTGTGAGCAACCGCGACCATGAACGTCAAGTACGAACAGCAACCCTCTTATGAGTATGACTCAGTGACCCGCCCCCAACCACCTGTAATTGGCCAGCAAGTTGCCTTCGTTCATTGGTTGAATTGTATGATCGACAAACCGAGATAGGAATAATAGAGCGTTGGCCACTCCGAGGTAATAAACAAAACCCAAATACAATAAACAGCTTCCAGCCCAGGGCGGGCACAGCTGATTCTGTGGGCGGGCACGGCCCGCCAATGCCGCCGGGTCTGCTTTGATGGTTTTATAACACAAACAGGATTGATGAAATGAAATGAAATAAAATGCTTGAATGATGGAAAATAACTGAGTCTATCTTAGATGTTGAGCAGATAAAGAGGATGATAATTTTCATTAATTTTAGTATTGTGCAGTTGTTGCATCCTTTGGGCAGCACTGCTGCCATTCCTACCTATTTAAAGTGGCCTATAACATAATCTTACAGACACTAACATAAATTGATCATATATATTTTTAAAATATATTTTTTGATGCATAGACACTGTGGTCACAAGTTGACCTGGCCACTTTCTGCGACCAAAAGGTGTCTGTGGTTATGGTTAGAGGTTATGCCATTAATCAAACTACAGTATGTCTGGTGTAGTGGATTGGTTATCACGCGGCAGGCTGCTTTTTCACTCAATGAGTCTTAGTTCAAGTCCTGTAGTCTATTTTATTTTTTTCTCTGTTTCGTTTAAAAGGGTTACATAGTACTTCTATGTGAAGAACGTTTACTCAAACAGACAGCAAAGACAAGTAAGTGCATTTCATAAAGGTTATGCTTATTTGTGTTATAAAACCATCACAGTACAGACACGGTGACCCTAACCCTAACGGACGGACGGCCCCCATCCTTCACAGAGGTCCAACAACATTGTATTCGAAATGCATTGCCCCAAACCCATCCGTGGTCCTGAATTTTAGCTGTCTAAAAGTCGCTCAAATGAGCTCTGCTGATCTCTACTGAGAGCAGGCTGTTTCTGTGCCTGCACCTTTAAATGCTAATGAGCTCCGTCTGCCATCGCCTGCCCTGCCTGCTACTCGTCCCTCTCAGGGAGATGATGCTGTTTACGCTAGCGGTAGCATGCGCTAATGTTTGGATGTATCGCTGTGCCTCGCCGAGATGCTGTCGTTCAACCGTACCAGTTTGACCCAGAATCGGACCCAGAAGGAGAGGCTCCTGAAGAAATACGGACATTACATGAGAAACTCCCCACTCCCCAACACAGCCACCCGGCTCCCATTATCCACTGACCTGCAACAGGTAACATTTAAAAACAGCTAGCGAAAGCTGTGTTTGTCTTCAACACAGTCTCCAAATTCTTGGACACTGTTCGCATGGTCTCTGTCTCCAGTCTGCACATGTTTCCAGACTTTTACTGTGACAACCAAGCTCCCTCGTAATATTATTTACATTAAACTAGCTTCAAACGGCATTGCATAGCGGACCGAAGCGCAGCTAACTAGTTAGCCAGTTTCAAGCTGACTTCACCATACTCGTTGACAGCTGTAAATACTATCAAAACGTGGCGACACTTACCTGTGGCTCGGGTGCAGTTGCTGGGTCCCGTATGGTTGGGACTGATCCTTTTCCGATGGTCAGTGTCGAGGCAAAGCCAGCTTTGTACTGACCCTCGTTGCTGAAGCAGTCCGATGTGAAGTGGTTAGCACACACAAACAGACTTACAGGAACCGTAGCCGACACGCTGTCGTTAAAAATGAAACGCAACCACTGTCTCTTGTGTTCTTCTGTAGCTGGGACAGAATATAGGCACTTACGTTGATTTATACAACCAACAACAGAGTAATTTGCGTGTCTAGCTCTGAGCGACGACACACCGAACTTCACCTCCGGGATGAACGCCCCCCTCTCGATATCTCCTATCATCGCGCAGAGGAGGCCGGCTTATGAAAATCTCTCGTTACGTAACGACAGGAGCTTTTTTTTTGTTGTTGAATAAACTTTATTTAAATATTCAATTTACAAATTATGTCAAACACTAACACATAACACAATACATAAGAGCTCTTTCACAGATACAGAAACGAAAAGTCAATAAATAAAATAAATGAATTTACAGAATACATTCCCAAAGTCTCAGATAAGATAGAACCTAAATAATAAAAAACAAAATAAATAAATAAATAGATAAATAAATAAATAAATGAGTACATAAATAAATACTAATAGCTAATACAATATCATTATGTTATAAAATGCCAGAGAGTATATCAAATATCTTTTCATAGTAATCTAAAAATTGTGTATTCTTTTTATTTTTAACCAGGGCTAAGGATTTATAAAGTGAACTAAATTCGACCAAAAAATGAGGAAAGGTTGGCTTGGAGGCTGAAATTTTTTGCTTATGAATAAAATATTTTCCCAATAAAATGAAAAAATTAACTAAATACTGAAGACACTTGTTCTTCTTATTTTCATAATAACATATAACATCTTTTAGGGAAAAACAGTATGACATGTTAACATGGGTGAAGACATGAGAACAAGTCCGACCAAAATTGCATTGTGACATTACATTCAAAAAGCAGATGGTTCAAAGTTTCATCAGCATGCCCTCAAAAAACATAAGAGCTGTCCACATCCATGAATTTTGAAATGAAAGAGTTAACAGGATATATTTTGTGAAGAATTTTGAAATGAGTTTCTTTTACTTTGTTATGAATACAGTATTTGTGAGGTAAAAGCCATGCTTTTTCCCAGTCTATGTCCTCAAAATGAGAGCACCAATAACATTTTCCCCGTGGAGAAAACCTCTTTTTATCTTGAATTTTTTTTCTTATATGTTTATTGTTACATTTCTTGTCTTGTATGTTGATACCATTCAAAAGCAAAGTCATATCTTTTACTTGTACGGTACTTTTTTTGTATTTTTAATCATCAGTAATTTAACTAGTTTTTGTCTTAAACATTGTACTCCACTACATTCCCAGTCACATCCCTCCCTTCCCTCAGGACATAAAAAATCTTATGAAATACTATTATTATTAAGCTTGTGAATATTCTCATTCCACCACCAAATCCAGTTGCTTTCGATTCAATTTCCTTGAGATAACTATTATTATTATTATTATTATTATTTTTTTTTACCTTTAGTACATACTGCAGCTGCCCTTACAAAGTAAGTACTGCAGCGATGAGTATGTGTTACTGTTCTGCTACATAGGTCTAAAAGTTTGTATTACCTTAACCACAAATGCACCATTGATAAGCATGCTAACTGACCCAAATAAAACAAACCCATGATATTGTGTGTCCAACAGTGGTATGACCATACTCGAAAACATGAAGAGATGTTTGTCTGTTATCAAGTGCTGTATGTGTGAAAGGGTCCTTCATTTAAATGACTACTAGTACTAATGAATAAATAGTTAATGTTAGAGGATTGTAAATGTCTGACTTCTCATTTGATACTTTGCCTATCTGTCTATGAACCTGATCACTGCTTCAGATGCTCTAGCAGTCCGTCTAGCTTCATTTTAACCTCACTAAAGTATAAACTTCCAGGCTGGTAGGCATACAATCAGTTAGACCCTTTTCTAACTTTGTTTCCTCCTTCACATGAATGATAATGTTTAAACTGAACTCATTGCCTCCTGTTCTGTATTAACTGCCCTCTCCTCTTGTGCTGCAGTCTGGAGAATCCTTTGTACATGTGTACAGTAAATTTGCACTGTACATTTTTCAGTCCCAATATTATAGTTTTGGAGAGGACATATTAATCAGAAGAGAAAGATCTTCATTGACAGATTTTTTATGCCTAATCAAACTAGATTAACAAATTGTCTTTGTTTTTATATGTTAAGGTTTATAGGTGTAGTTACATTTAATTTTCAAGTTATATTACGAGGACAGATCATGTATACATGTCAGTTGTTTTTGCAGTCACACAACAAAAAACCCCATTAATAATCTCATCCGTGCCACTCTATATGTACACCCACATATTTCACATCGATGATTCACATTTGTTAGTCATTCAGACTCAAGTGTTGCAAGTACAGAGACTTCTAGTTTTGTGATATTTACCCCTGGGGTGTCTTCTTATGAGGGGCCCTTTTCCTCAGCTCACTGAGGCTGATCACTCTCTGGTCAGTAATTCACACTTGACCCAACATTTTCCTCTTCCTGAAAATGTTTGCCTGAGCAAAATACTGGAGAAGAACCAACCAGAGAAAATAATGCATCTTAATAAAGCCATACGTATTGCTTCAGAATCTTGCTGACGCTTGCTGACTCAGCTGTATGAGAAGCATCAGATCTTTGGATTTATGTTCAGACTTATCTTTTTACCTTAATCTCCAAAGCAACTGTACAGAAATATTCCAGATTGTTAGGTAATATTTAATAAGTAATCTATGTACGTGCTGAACTGAAGTGCAGCTGTTACATTCACAGCCTTGGTGGGAGCAGCTGACTCAGCAGGCTGCTGCAGTGATCTGCTGCGTCCCTGTTTGACACAGCACTGCTGATGTGTGGTGAGATGACAACTCAGAGCTCATTAGCAGTTTCTAACAAACAATAACATGCTTAATCAACCATTTACTGAGCAATTGTTTATTGTAAAGTTGCTATTTATCATGCTTTTATTACAACAGACTGCCAGTGACTCCCAAAACAACATGACTTTTGCTGTGTACCAACAACTATCGGATTGTACGGTGGCAGTTTGGTTAGGTTTAGGTACTAAAACCACTTGGTTAAGCATAAGAAAACATCATGGTTTGTCTTATAATAACCAATAACTTGACAACAGTACTTCAAACATATCTATATACTTCAGTTACCTAATGCACTGGATGCAACTTTACTATCAGTAAGTTAAAACAACTCAGAGGTGATTTTTGGTTTCACACTGGACACAAACAGTCTCCCAGGTGAAAGTTCTGTGCTTGTTTGACCGACCATCCATCCCTGACCTCCTTGCTAAGTAGACTTTGCCGCTCTTTCTACTACTTCAACTGACTTCCTCTTTTGCATATTAATTGCTATGGCCACTAGAGGCTGCCATCTAACAAGAAACAAATATTGGTTATAACAAGTTGCTTTCACAGTTGGTCTATGTGGTCGTTTTTGATGAGGAAAGGCTGGATGTTTATAAACCTTTACAATTGCTTGACAAGTGGTTTACAGAGCATTTAATTTACCAATAACTATTAACTATGAATTTACCATTTATCAATGATGGTTATTATGAAGTGTCTGTGGGATGAATTGCGTAGCTACAATAAGGTGAGAATATGCTGAGAATAATGAAGGAAATGCTCATTTCATTTAGATGCTGAGCTCAGCCACTCTGTCGTTCATACGTTGATCCGTGGGAAAAAAAAGATTCCTGACACACTCAGTTTTCTAATCTAAATGTCAAGTTGTTTTAAACAACACAGCACCAGTGCCAGCTGGAGAAACTGGCAGGGTGTTTACAACACATTTGTCTGCAGTATTGCCTGTTCACCACCTTGTTTAACAGCAATCAACCTTAGATGGGCTCATCATTAGACATCTGCTGTGTTCATTATACATCCTCCATGTCAGTTTGGAAGTTCTTGAGCATGTAATATCTCACCCACCTACAATGCACTATTGAGTTCCCTTACCAGACAGCTTAAGAACCATTCACACCTGAGCTCACCTAGCCCTTGCAACCCCATATTAAGGCTGGTTGGATCAATGACCCAAACATTGACTCTGAAACTCAGACCCAACACGTGTCCTTAACGACTCTGTAAGGACAGTCCCACACAGAGTTTAAAAGCCTGCAACTCCCCTCCAGTTAGTTAGAACTGAAGAAGCTTCTTAGGGGAGAGGTGACACGTCTTCAATTAACTGAAACAAGTCCATAGCCTACGATACAGCACTTAGAATAGCCATGACCTGGATGACTGAGAACCTTCATTAACATTTTACAGATGCATCAATTACCCACAATGCTAATTTGCAAGACCACAATGTAAAAACTACTGAAAAGATTTTCTTGCTACTTGGATAGAGGATGGGTCTTGGCCCAGAATAGATACCATTTACTTTAGGTGTGGATCCTGAAAAAGGGATGGATTCAGAAACTTCTTTTGACATTTTTCCTTAATTTCTCAGGGAAAAATGAATTAATCTTGATGAAAAAATTCAGGCATAGGCAGCTGGTATCTATGAGTGTGTAATTTAATGCAGATCCCCCCCAAAAGACAGAAGATCAAGTGGGTTTAGATATCTTTTATTTTTTATCGGATAAGGTTTGATTGATATAAGGGGGACTGTTAGGCCTTGGTGGAGGTATGCACCATACAGAATACTGCTGCGATAAAGCTGTAAGAAAGTGATGGCTGCCTCTAATCAGAAATGCTCAGCAGAATCCAAAACAGAACTACAAGACTAATTTAAACACTTTACACACATACATAAATGTATTGCAGAAGAGGCAGGCAGTGGATGACGGACACAGGTACAAACAACATTCATGCCAAATGTATATAGTGAAAGATATCTCGAAACTTTGACTATCTTGTACATTATAGTTGCGACAATAGTCTTCATTATACATACGCAGTACCTATATTGAACATTGTTATACTGGTAAGAAAAGTTTTAATTTATAAATCTATGAAACTTATACTTTTTTGGTTCAGTTTAATTTTCCTTCACAAAGCTCCATTTTGGAAGAAACAAATTCTACTTGAAACGTTTCCAGCAATATGGGTCCTTTCCCACCGCAGTGAGCTTTATCAGTGATGTGCCAATGTGATGAATGGTATAAAAGGAGAGAGGAGGCAGAGGAGAGGTACACAGCAACCTGTACAGGTTCAGAAGGTATGTTGGTGACCATGACTTAAAATATCTTTTTATGAAATATTCACAAAATGGAAACTCACTATAGAAGGTTTCAACTTCATTCAGCTATTTATTTGATTAATTTCCTCTGCAGACGTCAGCAGACAAACCAGAATGAAGGTCTTTGCATTCGCTCTCCTGCTCCTGGTGGCAGTCACCTATGGTGAATACTGGTTTTTGAAGAGATTTTGCTGATGATCATATTGATGAAATCATGTATTCTTGTCTAACCCTGGCTGGTTGATTAATTTGTCTAGAAATGATGACCTTAAGTATGTGATTTTCATCTTTAAGCATTTAAACTTTTATGTTTCACAGTTTGTATTTGGTCTCCACTCTACAGCCTGTTTCTGAAGCTTGTGTGTCTTCATGTGTTGTAGGTGAGGACCTGCAGTGTAGCAACTGTGTCCGTGAGGCTCCTGACTCTGGAAACTGTGCAGAGACTGTGGAAACCTGTCCTCCAGAGATGGATGCCTGCGCCAAAATTACCTACCCTGCCCCTCATGGTGAGTGCTGTGAATTTGTCAGTTAGGTTAGGACCCACTCCCTTTCATTCAGGAACTAGTCGTGTTAAAGACGAACCAAAAGAAAGCATTTTCACCAACATTACAATTTGTAATTGTAAAAAACATTTGAAGGAAAGTCATAATTTAAAGAGGATATGAAATGTGCAGCAGATGGAACTGTCTTTGCTTTTTTCTTGCTTTTATTCTTTTCCCTGTAAATCCCTTGGTAAATTATTGTCACATCACAGGTATACATCTATAATGATGCAACAAAAATGTAGAAAATGAGCAGTCCGAGTTCAGTCATGTTTGGCCTGGATTCATTCTCAGAAGACAGTTTGTCGGTTAATTAGACAAATTTTTGCCTGAATATTTAGTAAATGGATTTAAATATGTCAGATTAAGATTCTATGATTTCCAAGTGTTATTATTGGTCTGTACGAGCAGAGAGTTATCTGAAGTCTCTCCACTTTTGCGCTGAAGGGTTAGTGTCTCTGAAAAATTGAAACAGGACTTAAAACAGTATGACATAGTCAAGTGAACTGTTGCTTAATGCTAATAAAACAATAATCTTGATGTGATGATGATGAAATGCCATTTACTAGCAGGACATGTTTTACTAGCATGTTAAACAACCCTAAACCCTTTTAACTGACAATACACACAGAAAACCGAAATGTTTCAGCTTTTCAGAAAGATTGTTGGAAGAAACCCAGTATGACATCTTCTAGGAGGAAGAATAAAATGAAATGTGTAATACATAATCTATCTCCACAGAGAACACTTTCCACAAGTCCTGCTTCAAGATGGCAGAGTGTCTGAAGCTGGCATTCACTCAGGGTCTGAAGGTCAGCTGCTGCAACTGGGATGGATGCAACAACTAAGCTTCACCTGACTGTAATATACTTTATGTGACCCATATAAAAGCACAATAAAAAAACTTGGAAGAGTCCGTGTTCAGCTGTATTTTTCCTGACAGAAATGAAATAATTAACTTTATATAGTACCAGAGATAAAGACTGAAGCCTGGTACACCCTGGCATCTCTCTCCATAACTCATATATGCATCTAGAAAAAAAATCTGATGATTTTCAGGCCTTCATCAAAATCAACAACCATTGATCTTACAGAAGGCCTGTCATCAGAACTGCATACACAGGCAGAGAGTGCAGGCGGTACCTTCTTTTCATTCAAGTGATTTCCTGATTGCCTTGCACCTAAAGTGATATGCACATAATAGCCTCTCCGTCTAGGCAGTGTGCAACACTTTTTTCCTCACTATAGCCCTTGGCGTGCATTACTTTTCTATTATAGAAGCTAAATTGAGTCACATTTTTCTTGAGTGTGCTGCATCAGTCTGTGTTAGAACTTATGCATGCATGTCCCATGGTTTTTATGGTGATGTCTCATGAAGTTCAAATGTTCTGTCTGCTTTCAGAATGTGCCATTTGAGCCAGTGTTTTGAGAGCAAGGATGGTCGTTGCAGAGGTATAAACTGAGCAGTCTATCACAGCTGTAAGGCCAGTGGACACTCAGCAACAATCATGTTATAATTGAGCAGTAACATGAGTAAAATATGATGGAACAAAACGATGCCACCTATCTTGGCTGGGGTGAAGATGGATTTTTTTTTTATACTCATCAAACTGAGATATACAGTTGTGGTGACCATACTATATAATATTCTCTAGCCTGACCATCCAGACTGCCCTAGGAAAGAGTTTCATTTTCTAAGTGGACATTTGCTTTTCTCTAGTGCAAACAGTGGCAGTAGCACTTACCCAGGGAAGCTGTAGCCTAGTTGGCTGTGGTTAAACGGGATTTCAATTGTTTGGTACTCAACAATCAGACTGAAATGTTGTGGCGGTAACCAGTCTATATACACTGTGTGGCCAAAAAATAAAACATGGATTTAACTAAGCAAATAGGTAAGAGCCTCCTATTAGATAATTACTGCATGGGCGATTATCTTTCAGCTGGCAACAAGTTATTTAACCCCAACTGATGCAATGAGTAGCTTCTCATTTCTTGAACAACCATGTCGAAAGACACATCCTGTGGTCGTGGAAAAGATATTAGTCTGTTTGAGAAGGGTCAAATCATTGGCATGCATCAAGCAGAGAAAACATCTAAGGAGATTGCAGAAACTATTGAAATTGGGTTAAGAACTGTCCAACGCATTATAAAAAACTGGAAGGATAGTGGGGAACCATTGTCTTGGTTGGTCAGAAATGTGGTCGGAAAAGAATCCTGATTGATTGTGATCGGCGATCACTTAAACGTTTGGTGAAATCAAATCGTTGAAAAACAACAGTAGAACTCAGGGCTATGTTTAATAGTGAAAGTGAGAGCATTACCACACGCACAATGCGAAGGGAACTCAAGGGATTGGGACTGAACAGCTGTGTAGCCTTAAGAAAACCACTAATCAGTGAGGCTAATCGGAAAAAAAGGCTTCAATTTGCTAAAGAGCATAAAGATTGGACTCTGGAGCAATGGAAGAAGGGCATGTGGTCTAAGTCCAGATATCCCCTGTTCCAGAGTGATGGGCGCAGCAGGGTAAGAAGAGAGGCAGATGAAGTGATGCACCCATCATGCCTAGTGCCTACTGTACAAGCCTGTGGGGGCAGTGTTATGATCTGGGGTTGGGGCAGTTGGTCAGATCTGGGTTCAGCAAAATTATGTGCCTAATTTATATGTAACTAATTTGTTTTATTTTCTCCCTTTTCAGTTGCTGTAGGCCCGTGGTGGCGTAGGTGGTGATCAGGTGGTGGCATCCTCCCATCCTGTCTTGCTGTGTCCCTGGGAGTGGGTTTTTCTTCACTGAGAGTGTGTCTGCCACGTGTGCCCGGTGATTTAAGTTTGTTTTTTTTGGTGGATCCCTTCCCTGCACTAGCCTTCGTCCATCCACTCCGGCCTCAGCCCTGCCTTTTTTTTTGGTGTGAATGAGTTTTATCAGTGACTTTTTAAAAAAAAAAAAGAATATTAAAGTGTATTTTAAATTATGAACCACATCTCATGCCTCTAAGTGACTATGAACCCGTGTACCTTGTGTCAGAGTAATTCCCTGGGTGAAATTCCCCTGGGAGTCCCTGGGTGGCGTTGTTGAGCTCTTTAGTAATATTGGCCCTTAACACCTCCCTCTCGCCACACAAAGATGATCATAAGTCCATTTTTATAAATGAGGCCCCATTGCTTAACAGTCATATCTTGCCAGTAAACAGTATGTTGTAATGTGTGTGGACAGATCAGCTAATATTTAACTGTTGACAAAATAAACAGGATTAACGAGAACTCTGCTGCTGGACATTGTACTGTTTTTTTTTTTTTTTTTTGCAGTGCAGGGGTCTCATTTATCATCAGGATCAATTATGATCTTAAAGTGATGGGTCTCTTGATGTGGGGTTGTATGAGGTACTTATCAGTGTATTACCTGCAGTAGAAGGCTGTCAGCTCTCCCCCCTGTGTGGGGGCCAATATAGTAAAATTACATTACAGACAATCAGGATGACAAAATAATAGAGATTGTATGACAAATATCTGGGAGGATGTCAAGCAACTCACCATCAAATGGACCTGGACACAAAAAACAACATTTTCAAAATAAAACAGGAAACCAGAGAACGTAAACTTCTTCTTCTTCAGACTGGTCTCAGTGTACTGCTGTCTCAAATTGCTTTCTTTGTTGTTCATTTCTTGTTTACTTGATTGTTTTAGGTTAGCGTCACTCAAAAAACTGAGTAAATTGTTTTCTTCACCCTGCAATTACGGCCTTTAGGCGTAACTTCATATAAACTAGTAAAAAGTACCTATTGTTGTTGATCAACACATAAAGAGCTGTTTGCTCGAGCTGTGTCAGCAGTTTAGAAAATCTACATATTCATGATCTGCTACTGTATGTTGCACAGAGAAACAAAGATAAAAAATCTCCAGAAGCATATGGTTGTATAGAATTCTTCAAAGATGAGGAGTTAGGTCTGATCTTTGGTGTCAGTGTTTCTATCATTCATAAAGTCTTCTGAAAGTGATCATAATGAAATCACTTTCCACTGTAGTTGTTGTGATAGTTGTGGTGTGGACTCGTTCTTGGTATGAATGATAAGCATGAGTAACACGAGGATTGTCAGGGACAGAGTTATTTAGAGTTATATCGAACATGGCAGATGAGAACGTGTTTGCTTATTTATTCTCCAGTAACAAACCTGTAAGCAACTTTACCGTAGACACTGTTAGACTCCACACCATTCTGCTCTGCTCAGCTGCTCTGGTGTGATGGGAATGAATGTGATCCGGAAGTGCTACCAAGAGCTTTTTTGTGCCGCATGGTTTAGCATTGTTTGAACTGTCTTTTGTCGCTTAGGCCCCACAACCCGTCACACAGGCGTTACAGAAGTGTCACCAAGCAACCACGCAGATCCCCCCAGAGCTGGTGGGAAAGGTAAAGGTCAGAGTAAGCGTGCCTATCGCATTCCAGGTGGTGTGATGAAAATAGTACCAGTCACATGCTCAGAGCGGTGTTCTGATGCTACAGTATTTTTCGAACCCCTGGACTCTGGTTTACCTGCTGGCTTGCTGGGTTCTCCATCTTTGGTTAGGGTGGTTAGGGCTACAGCATACATACCCATTGTCAATGTTGGTTCCATCGAGGTACTGTTATACCCACGCACTGTTGTTGGCACTCTGGAACAGGTAAATGTTGTGAGCTTACCTACAGGAATCACAGAGGTTCCATCCACCATAGCCACTGTAGCATCCCAGACAGCCCTACCCACAATGCAGGACCAGATGGAGGGTTTAGATCTGCCTTCATTGTCCTCAGTAGAGCAGAGTCAGGTGAGGGCTCTCCTTAGGGAATATACATCTGTTTTCACTGCTCACGACAGTGATTTAGGTTGCACCAATCTTATCTCTCATGACATCCCTCTTGTGGATGAGACCCCTGTCACACAGCGCTATAGGCGTGTCCCTCCTTCTGATTATGAGGCTGTCAAAGAGCACATTAATCAGCTTCTTGCCGCACAGGTGATCAGAGAAAGTAGCAGCCCCTACACCTCCCCCATTGTGCTAGTTAAGGATGGGAGTCTGCACATGTGTGTAGATTACCGGCAGCTCAATAGTAAGACCAGGAAGGATGCGTTTCCGCTGCCACGCATCGTGGAGTCATTGGATGCTTTGACAGGTGCACACTGGTTCTCCACCTTGGGCCTGGCCAGTGGGTATAACCAAGTCCCAGTCACTGAGAAGGATCGGCCCAAGACTGCATTCTGCACTCCATTTGGTCTGTTCGAATGGAACCGTATGCCATTCGGACTCTGTAATGCCCCCAGTACCTTTCAAAGACTGATGCAGAGAATCTTTGGTGATCAACAGGGTCAGTCAATGCTCCTTTACTTGGATGACATTGTCGTGTTCTCTTCCACTGTACAGCAGCATCTTCAGCAGCTTGATGCGGTACTGAATCGGATTCAGCAGGAGGGACTAAAGGCAAAGCTCTCCAATTGCGCCTTTTTCCAGCCAGAGGTGTGTTATCTTGGCCATGTAATATCTGCTACTGGTGTCTCCACAGATCCATCCAAGATAGAGGCTTTGGCAAAATGGCAGCCTCCCAAGACGGTCTCTGAGCTCCAGGAAGGTCCTGGATTTGCAAGCTATTATCGCCGCTTTGTGGAGGGCTTCGCAAAGATGGCAGCTCCCCTTCACCGACTGGTAGCTGAGCTGGGAAGCACCAGGCCCAAGCGGAGGTCCACACAGAATGTTATTGAGAACTGGACAGAGGAGTGCCAAGAAGGTTTCAAGGCGCTGAAGACCAAGCTCACTACTATCCCAGTGCTCGCCTATGCAGACTTTTCTCTGCCCTTCATCCTCAAGGTCGATGCCAGCCATGGTGGGTTGGGAGCAGTGCTCTCACAGGAGCAAGAAGGCAAGGTGAGACCCATAGCTTATGCTAGTGGAGGACTGAGGCCCACAGAGTGTAATATGTCAAACTATAGTTCAATGAAGCTGGAGTTCCTGGCCCTTAAGTGGGCAATGAGTGAGAAATTCAGAGAGTATCTGTTGGGCCACCGCTGCATTGTTTACACAGGCAATAATTCGCTCAGTTACTTATCCTCTGCAAAGCTTGGTGCTGTAGAACAGTGCTGGGCAGCTCAACTGGCCTCGTTTGACTTCGAGCTGAAATATCGATCTGGCAGAAGTAACAGAAACGCAGATGCTTTGTCTCGTCAGCACTCATCTGGCCCACCAGACTTCGAAGCCATGCTCCCTGGCACCTTGCTCCCCAAGCCCCTCCAGCAGGCCCTGAACATGGAAAATACTGTGGTAACTCAAGCAACTGTGACTGTTTTGCCTCACAAAACCCCTTCGGATATCCGTGCCCTTCAACAGGCTGATCCGGTCATCCAGGAAGTCTGGAGGTACTGGGACCAGGGGCAGCGTCCTAGCTATGAAGAGCGGCAGCAACTTTCATCACCTGGGCTCATCCTGCTGCATCAATGGAGCCAGTTCGTGGAGAGAGATGGGATCCTGTATCGGCAGATCTTCCGCCCTGATGGTGCTGAGCCGATGTTCCAGCTACTCCTGCCTGCTGCCTTAATCAGGGAGGTGTTAACCCAGGTCCACCAAGAGCATGGCCATCAAGGTGTTGAATGGACTCTAGCTCTTCTACGATCTAGGTGCTATTGGCCAGGTATGTCCACAGAGGTTGAACAGTGGTGCCAGGCGTGTGAGCGGTGTCAGTTTGCCAAGGACAACCAGCCCACTGCACGGAACCCCATGGGACACCTTTAGGCATCCAGGCCAAATGAAATTCTGGCCATCGACTACACCTTGTTGGACCCTGCTAGAAATGGTACAGAGAATGTCTTGGTGATGATGGACATCTTTAGTACACACTCGCCGTCCCCACCTGTGATCAACATGCCACTACCGTGGCCCAGGTTTTGGTGGTGGGGTGGTTTTCCAAGTTTGGGGTCCTGGCCAGGATACACTCTGATCAGGGACGTAACTTCGAGAGCGCCCTCATCCAGCAGCTTTGCAGTGTCTACGGCATTCAGAAGTCTTGTACAACCCCATACCACCCAGCCGGCAATGGTCAGTGTGAGCGATTCAACCGAACCCTCCACATCCTGCTATGCACACTGCCTCCATCCCGTAAAAGAGACTGGACCTCCTGCCTCCCTTAAGTCCTTTACTGTTATAATACTACTCCCCATCAGGTAACCGGTGAGTCCCCATTTTTCTTAATGTTTGGGCAGGAGCCCAGACTCCCCATTGACTTCCTGTGAGGGAGAGTTCCGGATCCTGTGAGTGGAGATGTCCATGAATGGATTCAAGAGCATCAGGCCCGATTGCAGACAGCTTTTGATGGCCCACAAGAACAACTGAAGACTGCTGCAGCGCACAGAAAGAAAGTTCATGATCGACACATTCGAGGTGAACCCCTGGTGGAAGGTCAGTTGGTTTGCTGTGTGACTTCAGTGCCAGAAGGCGGCACAAGATCCAAGACCTATGGGGCCCCACAGTGTACCGGATCATCAAAGCACCTAAAGAAGGGGGAGCTATGTATTCCATCACCCTAAAGGATGACCAGTCCAACGTCAAGCACGTTCATCGTACCCTGTTAAAGGCTGTGATTGGAGTAGAGTCCCCTGGTTCTGCTGCTGCCAGTAATCCACCTCTCCTGAATAAGCCAGTATCTGACAATGAGTTGTCCGGTGATGATGACCTGTTTCTGATCCCCGAAACTGCTTCTGTTTCCACCCTGCCAGATACCAGAGCTGTAGCAGAGACTCAAACCACCCCTCAGGTGCCACACCATTACGCTGACCTGGCCCCCACTGAGCCAGGTCCTTCCAGGTCTTTTGTCATGGCCCCCGCTCAGCCGTCTGCATCTCTGGCTATTCCCTCCACTAGCTCCTCTGACACCAGCATCATGGTACCACAGAGATCAGTACGATCAACTGCTGGTCAGCATTCCAATGTCCACCGTATCCCAAGGCCAGTGGGGGATTTTGCGTTGGGGGCTGCTAACTCTCAGGGTTCTGTATCACATGCTGTCACTGCACTCTTTAGGCCCTGAAGCTAGTTATGGTTTTACTTCATTGTCGGGGCAACGATCCAAAAGGGGGGGGGATTGTAGCAGGACGAGCGTTTCGTCTGGTTTTTCCCCCTCACTGTCTTTTGTTTACATTTGGTGGTCATGGCGGTCAAAAGCCATAGTCCGCCCACCAGTTCTTCCTCTGCGCTCCCATTGTCAGCTGTCAGAGGTTGTTTGCCCAACAGGGTGATTGTGTGCTGGTCCGTGCTCCCTGTGTGCGCTTGCTGTGATTCTTTGGCGGCGGTAAATGCTGGCAGCTGCCTGGAGTCCTTTTCCCTTCCTCCTCTCGTGAGTGTCTGTTACTAAAAAAAAAAGGTGTGACTGTAACCACCTTATTGGGCTGCTGCTGTTTTGTTTCACTGCGCTCGCCGTTCATATCTGTTGTTGCTGCTGCGTGCCTTTACAGCATTGTCCTGCGGCCGTCAGAGGTTTCACTGCCGTTTCGTTCTGTACAGGACAATTGTTCGGCTGCACGCCGCGGACCGGGCACGATTACTTCCCTTTACCGGGGACTGTTCCCTTTTATGTTGAATGAATGAGTGTATGAATGTGTGGGTTTCATGTTATTATTTTTGAGTATGTGTTCATCCTGGATTTTGTTTATGTAATTCTATTTTGTTAATTACGTTAATTGAGAGTTGTTTTGTAAATGAAGTAATTGAGTTTTGTCTTTATTTTTCTCTTTGATTAAGTTGGGTTGGGCAGTTATGTGATACGTTGTTTAAATCTGTGATTTGTGCATTACTTATGGTTTTGTTAATTTTTTTTTCTTTGTGTGTGCAACCCCACTAATTTGTTTTATTTTCTCCCTTTTCAGTTGCTGTAGGCCCGTGGTGGCGTAGGTGGTGATCAGGTGGTGGCATCCTCCCATCCTGTCTTGCTGTGTCCCTGGGAGTGGGTTTTTCTTCACTGAGAGTGTGTCTGCCACGTGTGCCCGATGATTTAAGTTTGTTTTTTTTGGTGGATCCCTTCCCTGCACTAGCCTTCGTCCATCCACTCCAGCCTCAGCCCTGCTTAGGTTTGCCTTTTTTTGAATGTGTGAATGAGTTTTATCAGTGACTTTTTAAAAAAAAAAAAAAGAATATTTAAGTGTATTTTAAATTATGAACCACATCTCACGCCTTTAAGTGACTACGAACCTGTGTACCTTGTGTCAGAGTAATTCCCTGGGTGAAATTCCCAGGGTGGCGTTGTTGAGCTCTTTAGTAATATTGGCCCTTAACACCTCCCTCTCGCCACACAAAGATGATCATAAGTCCATTTTTATAAATGAGGCCCCATTGCTTAACAGTCATATCTTGCCAGTAAACAGTATGTCGTAATGTGTGTGGACAGATCAGCTAATATTTAACTGTTGACAAAATAAACAGGATTAACGAGAACTCTGCTGCTGGACATTGTACTTTTTTTTTTTTGCAGTGCAGGGGTCTCATTTATCATCAGGCTCAATTATGATCTTAAAGTGATGGGTCTCTTGATGTGGGGTTGTATGAGGTACTTATCAGTGTATTACCTGCAGTAGATGGCTGTCAGCTCTCCCCCTGTGTGGGGGAACCAATATAGTAAAATTACATTACAGACAATCAGGATGACAAAATAATAGAGATTGTATGACAAATATCTGGGAGGATGTCAAGCAACTCACCATCAAATGGACCTAGACACAAAAAACAACATTTTCAAAATAAAACAGGAAACCAGAGAACATAAACTTCTTCTTCTTCAGACTGGTCTCAGTGTACTGCTGCCTCAAAATAGTGTAGTAACATCATTGCTTTCTTTGTTGTTCATTAGTAAAAAGTACCTATTGTTGTTGATCAACACATAAAGAGCTGTTTGCTCGAGCTTTGTCAGCAGTTCAGAAAATCTACATATTCATGATCTGCTACTGTATGTTGCACAGAGAAACAAAGATTAAAAAAAATCTCCAGAAGCATATGGTTGTATAGAATTCTTCAAAGATGAGGAGTTTGGAGAATCCAACACTAACAATTTACTTACAACATATTAACGTCTGATCTTTGGTGTCAGTGTTTCTATCATTCATAAAGTCTTCTGAAAGTGATCATAATGAAATCACTTTCCACTGTAGTTGTTGTGATAGTTGGTAGATAGTGGTGTGGACTTGTTCTTGGTATGTATGATAAGCATGAGTAACACGAGGATTGTCAGGGACAGAGTTATTTAGAGTTATATCGAACATGGCAGATGAGAACGTGTTTGCTTATTCATTCTCCAGTAACAAACCTGTAAGCAACTTTACCGTAGACACTGTTAGACTCCACACCACACTGCTCTGCTCAGCTGTGATGCAGACTCTGCTGCAGTCACTGCTGAGAGTACTGTAGCCAAAGATGGCCCACTTTCCCATCATGCAACGTGCTCAGTCGTTTGTTGAAACGTTTGCTGTTTCCTATTTGTAACTTCCACTCCTGTGATCTATAAGTCTTGAAACACTATGTATTGGCAGTAGCTGCCTTGTGATGTCCCCCTGTATAATGGCAGTCTTGAGTTTTTAAGATCAAAGATGATCATAAGTCCATTTTTATAAATGAGGCCCCATTGCCAATAAATAGTATGTTGTAATGTGTGTGGACAGATCAGCTAATATTTAACTGTTGACAAATAAACAGGATTAACGAGAACTCTGCTGCTGGACATTGTACTGTGTTTTTTTTTGTTTTTTAAAAAAATGTTTTTACAGTGCAGGGGTCTCATTTATCGTCAGGCTCAATTTGTCATGGTGGAGGTAAGAATTAAGGTGGACTCAAATGCAGACTCAGGGTGGCAGGAATAAGGTCGAACAAAAGGCGAGCCTTTATTAAACAAAAGCCAAAATCTACAAAAACCAGGAGCACAAATGAAAATGAGTCCAAGGACCAAAAAACAAGGTATTAACTAAAACAGTTAAAGTGCAAACAAAAAGACAAAGTCCGAAAACACACCATGGAGACAGGAGATACGGGAGGAAACACAGCAAAAACCAGCAACATCAACAATGAACTAACAAGGAGTGCATGGGGAACAAAGGCTTAAAACACAGACACACTGATGAGGGGACGAGGAACAGGTGAGGAGAGAGAGGAGGGAAGAGGACAGGTGAGATAACGAGGGGAAGGCACAGAGGAGAACGCATGGAGGAAACAGTACTGACAGACAGAGGGAGACAAACATGCAAGGAGGAAGGGGAAAAGACAGAGGGAAGAACATAGGAGACACTGAAAAGGCAGAAGAGACACAAGAGGGCATAGAATCAAGATGTAAGATAAAACAGGACACAACAAAAAGGCATGAATCCTGAATCATGACACAATTATGATCTTAAAGTGATGGGTCTTTTGATGTGGGGTTGTATGAGGTACTTCAGTGCATTACCTGCAGTGGATGGTCGTCAACTCGCCCCCTGTGTAGAGGACCAATATAGTAAAATTACCTTACAGACAATCAGGATGACACAATAATAGAGATTGTAAACATGTATGACAAATATTTATTTGGGAGGATGTCAAGCAACTCACCATCAAATGGACCTTGAGCCACACTGACCTGAACCTCCTGAAGAGGACACAAACAAACAGGAGGCAAAGTTCGGGGACACCAAACAAACCAACATATAAAGGGAGAGTGAGACAACATGACGAAGATCTAGACCCAAAACTTCTGGAGCCAACAACTAGGTAAGAGAGCGAGGTCCAGCGGAGGACGGAGAGATAACTATTAGGGTGCAATTTACAGTGTTCTCTGCAGCAGAACCTTCATATATTTATCTTTTTGAAATTTCAAACTAAGATGTTACTTGTCCAAATTCAGTTTTAGGCTAATATCAGTAGCATCAGGCCAATTGTAGAGATCACAGGATTTAATGATCTGGAATATGCCTAAAATTACTCTAGTGGCAGAGATCAAACAGACCAAATGCACTGTGTGCCACAGAAAGTTAGCATGAGCAAATTAGCTAACTGATTGATGAATGCAGTTCAATCCTATTTATACCTTTATTCCAATGAAAAGTTAGATGCCATTGTTTGCTGAAACGCCTGGCAGTTCAACCTTCTCACTTATTTGTCTTGATGCATCATTGGGCCTGTTTTTGTGTCGATCATGCTCCATGCATATTTCAAACAGAGATGAAAAGTTCCTGGCACCTTCCTCTACTGAATATTCCTCCACATACCAGTATTTCAAAACTCTGCTGATTTAAAAATCTTAGTCTTAGGGCCAAACTGCTCAAGTTCAAGACATTTCCACTTAATCGGATCCCCATGGTGATAACGTTACCTTACATGTAGGTACTGCCATCTACTGGAACTTGTGCATTGCTACAAACTTGTAAGTGCTGTATTGTAAGCCACTGGACGTGTTTCAGGTTCTTGAAGACGGTTCACCTCTCATCCAAGGCGCTTCTTCAGTTCTAAATAACTGGAGGGGATTTACAGGGTTTTAAACTGTGTGTGCGAGTGTCCTTACAGAGTCGTTAAGAGCTGAAGAAGCCTCTTGGGTGAGAGGTGAACCGCCTTCAAGAGTCCACTTGCTTACGATACAGCACTTAGAATTACCATGACCTGGATGACTGAGAATCTTCATCAACATGTTACTACAAACTACAGTTGGCTGAGACATTTAAACACATCCACTTGCAATCAGACATATTGCTGCTTCTTTCCCCAGGCTGGGAGACTCCTGAACTCTTTCATTAATTAACCTAACTAACTAACTAACTAACTAACTAATTAGTTAACTATTTAGTATTTAATAATACTTTATTTTCTGTCAGTGTCACCCTCAGCTCTTCACTTGATCTGTTCTAATTTTACAGTGGAATGATAATGGAGTATATACATAGTAGACTTTCTACAAACTTAAACTGAAGCACTTAAACTAAATGATGTATATTTGCGGTGTCTTATACAGTGATCAACTCTCTAGGAGGAGACAAAAATGAAAGCCTTTCAGGGTGCTATCATCCTCCTGATCATCTGCTTCAGCTGTGGTAAGTCTGCTTTGTACAAAGGCATGAACTGTTGTTAAAGCCACAAGAACTAAATTCCTGAAGTCTGACATTAATTCATTACACTGTCACATAAACCAGTATCAGCAAGTCCTTCGCACTAAATACATAAATTGTTATTTCCTTCCAAAACAACGCTATTACTTCACAAATATTATTGAGCGTTTTCTGATCTTCAACCTCTAGTGTTGCAGGGATGAAGTTAGCACTGCCTTCGTTCCCTCAACCAAGAGGCTAAAGCTGTCACCACGATGTGTCTCACTACACAATTACTATACACACTTTACCATTAATTAATCCCTCTACAAGTTGTTAAGTTAGAGTTAGAAAGTTTGCATTTAAAGTCTGCCTGTAAAGACAGACCAGTGAGTAGATGAGTCTGCAACACTGCGGTTTCATTTAACCACTTAACAGAAACCACCTTTTTGTAAGACACGTAAGTACTTTAAACACCATTTAAAATCAGTTGGAGAAATTGGGATATGGGTGTATACATGCAAGTGCATGGATATGCCATAAAAGTCAAATGAAGTGTGTCGCATTATTATGAGGACCAAAAATATTCACAGAACACAAAATGCAAATTCAGAATAAACAATCAAGTGGAACACTAAATGATTCCTAACTTATTTTGAGTAGTGTAATTCAAACATGGGGTATTTACTATTGTACTGAATGTCGTAGAACACAATGTAAAAATCTTTAAGCTTTTGTTAACCACATACCTTATTTCAGGCATTTAACCAAAAAACAATTAGAAAAAAAACATTAACTTCGAGACGGGGAAGCGGAAGTGCAAAAAAGAGAACTAATTCCCAGGTTTTAGGACTCATTCCTGCGGCTCTCTATAGTTAAGGGTTGGTTCATTTAGGCAGCTAACCTGATTAAGAATATGTAAAGATACTGATTGTGGTTAAAAGAAGCCAACATTGACTGTTGGTAGGAAACAGGAAGTAAAGTGTTAAATCTATCCCACCCATCCATCCTCACCAGCCGCTTCCCTGAGAGGTTTTGTGGCTCTGTAACAATACCACACTACTTTCACCTTTGCTTTTGACATCAGTTATCAGTCTCAAACCCACAAAAGAACGTATGTCAGGAAAATAAAAACATTGGTCATCCAAAGTGTTTAAAT
Source organism: Lagodon rhomboides (assembly GCA_039737535.1). NCBI lineage: Eukaryota > Metazoa > Chordata > Actinopteri > Spariformes > Sparidae > Lagodon > Lagodon rhomboides. The sequence goes on from CM077807.1 coordinate 1,443,986, forward strand.
GATTCACCAAGGCTGCCAGTTTCCTGGTGAGCACAGTCAGTAACATTCACGCTAAAAAAATGTGTTTAATATCTGTTTGTTTTCTGTTTGTTGTCATTTGTTTTCCATAATGGTAAATGAATTACTGCCGAACAGTTGTATCAATACGTATATATGCATGCAGTATATATTTGTTTCTCAGCAGAGGCTCTGAAGTGCTACAGCTGTACCCGTAGAGGGTGCCTCACCTCAGTGGAAACCTGCTTCAGGAGCAATGATGTCTGTGCCACTATCAACTGTCCATCTCCCAGTATGTGACAAAGCACTTTTGCAAAGATGTCTGGGCAGAGTCAGACTAGCTACTTCCTCATCTGGAGTCTTTATGGCGATGTCCTGACTCCAGATCTGTGTTTATTACACCAACATGAGACTGATTAATCCTGTCATCGCACTCCCAGAAAAAAAGACAAATAAGCGCATTTACCAAAATTCTGAACTAATTCTTAAAAATTATTTTAAAAGTCAGAGATGTGTGTTTTTTCACATCTGACTTCAGTAATCATTTCAATCCAAGTAATCTTTACCTTATTCCATTTATTGTGCCTTCTTTTGAAAATGATTGCCCTGTCCAGCATAGACTAGCCCGTACAGAGTTTCAAACTGGTAGCTGCAGAGGTGCCCCTGGGCACTGCTGAGGTGCCGTTGAGCAAGGCACCAAATCTCTTAAATGCCGGGGCTGCCTGACTGTGTGGCAGCCCCCTCGCTCTCCTACACAGCCATACTTTGCTGCATGTGTGTAAGTCCTGTTAGTGCTCCTGTGAGGGCGTATGTGTGTAAAATCACAACAGAGTGAAAACGTTTCAGTAACAATTAAGTAGGCTAGTTGAATACATTTGTGATCATTTTGTAGTGTCATACAGTGCAACATGTGTGCCAAGTGTTCTTTATTTTCATTTTCATATTGTCCTTCTGTTCTCTGCAGCAAACATATATGTCAAGAGGTGCATGAAGAGATCAGATGAACCTCACTATCTCAATCTTGACTGTACGGTTGACACATGTGACGACAGAGACCGGTGTAATAACGGACGGTGATCTGATAGGTGATGGTCTCAACCTTCTGAGGACATAACTCGATTACAGCCTTATTGGAAATTAATTTCCTGCCTGGCCTTTCATTTTGATTAAAAAAAATATCTGAATTACACAGAGAGATGATAATTGTTACTGTATTTTCAGTTTGAATATTCTTCTGCTGAGTTTATTTTTCCTTCTTTTTTTTTTTTTTTTTTACATGTAATTGTATGTGTCTGAGCTCAAACATGTTACCCAGTTCCAGGGGTTAGGACAGTGAGCACTGAAATCGTAGTTGCTTTTGACAGTTGAAGCAATGTGAACAATTCTGCTCTGTATCGCTGTTAAATAAGTTGCAAAATAAACAAACAAATGAAAAAAATCCTGTCGAAGACAACTCAGACCATTTGTGGTGTTTTATTGAAAAGACATCGCCAAGTTTTATTTGAATAGCATCACAGTTTGGTAGTCTGCAACCTGTATTTCCATTGGTACTATGCAGTGGTGTTAGAAATACTTTTACTCACCAATGATATAATGTTATGTAAATATAGTGCACACAAGTAAGGCACTGCATTCAAATTTATAGCATTATTGGGGCAGGAAAGAAGAAGAAAAAAGAATTCTGCGCATTTTTTTCTTTATCAAACAGGCTCTGCTTTTTGGTGAGGAGCCAGAAAAGTTGATAATCGCTAGTTTATCTATAAAAATGCATAGTATTCTATCTATCTTTAGCTTACCATATGTTTGCTTAATCTAAAGAGTCACTGATAACTTTATCTAATCAATGTAGTGCAATATTCCCCCTGAAATATAGTGAGGTCTAAAGTAGTGCTTGAATGAATGTAATCTAATCTAGTTGTCGGCCGGTCAGTGACAGGGTCCGCACAGAGCCAGCACTGATCCCCACTGTGTTCCTGCTGGGTCCTCGGCTGACAGGAGATTCCCCCTCGATAATGTAGTGAACACATTCGTCTTCTTGTGATGGCTCATCTCGTATCCATATTGCAGCAATGAAATGATAGACACATCAATGGAGAGGTGTGCATTTCTCATCAAGAGGGTTGTGCTGCGATAAGTGCTACCTTTTTGCATCACTGCTGGAAACTCAGTTATGTTGCAATCGGTCGTAACCTCTAACTGTGTCAGGGTGTAGCAGGTGGAAGACGAGGTAGGAGGACCCAGATGCACGGACAACAGAACGTGGTTGCAGGGATTCAAAATATTTAATTCTTCGAGGATCAAAAAAGACAACATGAACATGGCATGGCATGGCTTAACAGCTGACAGCTAACAACTAACTACTACAAACAATGAAGCGACAAGGACAGAACAAAAACCCAGAACTTAAATACCAAGAGACAAATGAGGGAACAAGGCACAGGTGAGACACAAGAGGACAGGTGCAGGTAATCAAACAGAACAGTGACAGGGAGGACAAGACAAAGAAAACATGGGCTACAAAATAAAACAGGAAGTGACTAAACCAAAACATGAAACAGAAACTTGACAGAGAACAGAACAGAAACTTGACAAAACAGAAACGTGACAAACTGCCTGTGAGCTGAAGCAAGTGTCTGGGTCAAACGTTAGCCCTGGTCCTATGTCTAACCCTCCAAAGCCTTCACCTCAGCTCACCTCACCTGGTTTCCAAACCAAGTTTGATAAGAAGTTGAAGAAAATGTAAATTTATCTTTGAACATGCAATACCGCTTTTCCCAATTTGCAATCTATCTCTGATAATGTTCACAGTCTGCAGTTTAGGTTAAAACCTAAAGAAATCACAGAGCTACAGAGACTCTGAGCTAGTGGACAGAAGTCCTTCTGATGCGCAGACTGCAACGTTTCTGAACCGTACTCGTCCCATCTTATCTACAGACAAGATGGCCATGGTTTAGAAGAACAGTGGTGCGTGTTCACACTTCACAAGAACTTTCTCAAAGTTCAGTTCAGATTGAAATGAACTAGTTTACGGTCATAGTTCAAAATTTAAGTTCACAGTCCCAAAAATGTCTTCAGTTTTTCTTACTTTTAATAGAGATGAAGACAACTGGAATAGACCGTCTGATTTCATGGAATCAGACGGACAGTTTAGTAGTCTGTTTGGTTTTATTTATACACAATGACACTATGCAAAAAAGTGCTCTTTTATTATACCATAAAAGTTATAGATACACACCTCTATCTTTTCAGATAGAATAGACAAACACTCTCTCAGGTGATCAGCCGGTCAGTGATTGTGACATTCCTTGTAGATTCCTCTTTTGCAACACAGCTGGAAATTCCCTTATGTTGCAGTCAGTCTTGACCAATCTCAGCCCGTGAGAACAGAAAAAGCATGTTTTCTTGTGGTTGACTGCACATCCTTTTCAGAATAAAGAGCAAAATGTAAAAGCAGAAGTGTGCCGGTGAATAAAAAGGACACACATTTCAGAATCACACTTGAGCACAAGGTAAGAACCAAACCCCATCATATGTTTTTTAACCTTTATTTATTAGACTAATGCTCTCCTTTTCCAGGAACTGGATCAGACATGTAGATCATTGTTTCAGATGCATACTTTGTGATGTTATGACTGTTTTGTTAATCTCACTTTCTTTACAAAGGCTGTCTTAATATTTTGCGCAGTTATTTCAAGCTTCTGATATGTGATCTGTAACATCCATGTGGAAATGGTCTTTCTGTGCAAGTGTGCTGAGAACACTGATGTCATAAGGGTTGATTAACCCTGATAGCTCAATGCCTCTGCTTCTTAGACCAGATATTGCTGGTCTGTAGAAAGCCCTGAAGGTGCAGCTACACCAGCTGATTATTAAAGCAGGCTTGATTCAGCCAGATTAGATTAGCTCTAACTTCACTCTTGTTTGATTCATTCACAGTCTGTATCGATTAGTCATTCTGATAAAAGGGGTTTTCAAGCAGACTGTTCAAACCTAATGGTTTTTTCCTTACTAGTATACAAAGGTAGGATGCTTGAATTTATGATGGTGCAACACAGTCACCAGAATAAATGTCAGCCAAGTATGTTTCTTCAAAACCACAGATGAGTTCAAACTGGACATTTCTTTAGGTTGAATCCTCTCTTTCTCTTCCGTCACACAACACTGTGCTTATGCTCTAGTTAGGTTTAGGCACAAAAAACACTTGGTTAAAATACCTGTAATGGTCTCCATGCTCACGGATAGAGATGGTCTGACTCCCTGTTTGGGCTGACACAAACACAGCTGGTAATGTCTCCAGGTATCTTTAAAAATATCCAGTTTTGGGCCAAAATTTGCTAATAAGCACATGATGTGATTTGGTACAAATGTCAGTCTTGGACGTCGCTGTGATTTGCAGAAACATTAACTGTAAAAGACCTCAACACTTTCACTTCTCCCTTGTCCATTCCAGACTGTCCTGACCAGAAAAAAGAGAACTTATTTGTTTTTCATAGAAACTATTCTTATGACCTCCTGCGGTCTTATGAATAATTAGAGTAATAAAGGTGGCTTGTAGCTCTGCAGTGCACTATAGAAGAGGTCAGGCAGGATTTTCAGCCAAATATGTTGTTTTTTGACCAGTTGCATATCCTGATTCCTGTCTTTACAAAATTCAGTGATACATTTGTCAAGGACTTTTAGTGGGACATTTATCCACATTTGGTGCCTTGTTGAGTAATGCTGGCAGCAGGATGGTGTATGTTGGATTTATCATAATATATTTGGATAGGTTTTGTCGTGTCGTCAGACGTAGTGGGAAAAGGGGTGGAAAAACGACGAGAGTAGTGTAGCGGCAGCAGCCATTTATTTCGTGCCGGCAGGTAACAACATAGCAACGAACAAGCACCCCTCACTGGCCTGAGGGGGGAAACCCCGTAACTCTGGTTACCACATACTCCTTGCGCCCTCTACGGGACACTCAATGCACAACACTTTGAACAGCAGGGCGCTGTCTAACCTGACACCCTTTTAATCCCACAGTACATTTGCTGTGCTTTTCACTTAAACACCACAGATTTACCAAAATACGACTGAATACAATTGCTTTTGTACAGTCAGTGACCGATCTAAGCCGAGAAGTTAATGCATCCCTAATTAGTGGAAATTACTCTACAGATTGGACAGCTCACTGAGGAAATGTGTTGCTAGCTAACAAAACACACACACACACACACACACACACATACAAATGTATATTAGGGGTGGAACGCTTCACAAAATCCACGGTTCGGTTCATATCACGGTTTTGGGATCACGGTTTTCGGTTCGGTTCGGTTGTTTTTTTTGTTCTATTTTTTTTACACTCTAAAAAATGAATCAGATCTTTAGCCTAATAATTAGATTTTTTTAAAAAAATCAGACATAAGGACATGTCATGCAATCATGCAAAAACTGAAATAATGGGGCAGCTTGATTAGGGATTAAGCACATCATTGTAACAATCTTAAATTAAAGTGAAGTGAGATTTTGAAACAGCAAGAGGAAAGATATTGCTGCATTTACACGTTTATATATTTATTTGGCAAAAAGATTAACAATTGTTTGCCTTCTTCTGCAATGAAAATGCACTAAATCACTAAAATACAACAGCAACCACTGAACTGACTATTAATTAACTATCTCTGACAAACATTGTATCCTATAAAGTAAAAAGAGGAACTCTTGAATTAGTGCAAACAAAATACTTTAACTTTCCTATTTTTATGGCCACATTACAGGAAAGGGCATCAACATCAACACGTACCTCATGACGTAATGTTGATGTGAAGTTGTGATAGACTACATGAACTGCGTATTGTGTTTTATTTTGAAAGGGGGCGGAAGTGTATTACGTTGATTCTGTGTCGGATTTCCTGTCTGGTGCAATCTGCTCTGTTGAACTTCACGCGGTTTAGCAACGACTCCGTCAAAAACTAGAAGTGCTACAGACTGACAGCGCTGCAGAGCGGAGAGCCGCTGCTGAGACGTTACGTGGCGCCCGGTGGGGATGGTCTCATTGATTACAGTGGCAGCGATCAGCTCCGGTGACCGCGGCGCAGCCGTTAGGCGGCCGTTACGTCCCCGGTGGAAATTATGCACGTTGCGCATCATAAACCGAACGGTGCACACGCGCCCGAACCGTGACAAGCGTACCGAACGGGACAGATTTTTTGGATGAACCCTTCCACCCCTAATGTGTGTGTATATATATATATATATATATATATATATATATATATATATATATATATATATATATATATATATATATATATATATATATATATATATATATATGACTGCTTGCACAGCTTTTGTAATCATTGTTTTTTATATTTTAACAGAAAGATTGAATGCTTCTTAGAAAATGAGAGCTGCAGTGTGTGCCGTCCTTCTCATGCTGACCCTATGTCCAGGTATGTGTGTTTTTAAGACTGACCAACAGGTTGATAAGAACATAGACTAACAGATAAATTATGTCTTAACTAGAAACTAAGCTAACAGTAGAACTAGGACTGTGCCCGTAGTAAAATATTACCGTAGTAATATCTTGATATATTCTTGTACTCATATACCTAGGAGCTTCATTTAATTGCATAGTGAATACAGCGAGTCTACAGTATATTTACACATATGTATACACGAGTACATAATAAACAGGGGATAATATTAGTCAAAGTAGTCTGAGTTATGGCTATAATTAGAAAGCAAGCAGACAATAAATGTAATTTTGGGGGTATTATGGGACAACATATAGTGACATGTATATGACTCCATTCCAAAATTACCAATATTTTTATTTTGACTATTTCTGTAAATAGCAAATGCCACATAAATGACAACTATTCACTCTTTCCCTCTGCGTTTTACTTTTGTGTAGATGTAAAAATATGATAGATATGATAAAAAGATGATATAATCGGACAACAGGCACCTGTCCTCCTCTGTCCTCCAACACCACCTCATACTGACTGCCCTGTCCCCTCTTACCCCCCGGTCTGGCTGCAGGTGTCACTGTTCAAGCATTTCAATCAGAATTTTAGTAGATTTTATTTTAAACATTTATTAATTTCCATTTGTTTGGATATTTATCTTGCCTCTCAAAAACAGAGAAAGCAACCTCTCCTGCCTCTATGGACCAGCCTACTCTGTTGCATACACTGTATTTAGATGTGTTCAATTATATAACTTATAGTTATTTGAATGTCAGTGTACACACAACTCTTCTTTTCTTTATTTATTTTCATTCACTACATTCCACAGCTGTGCGTTTTAATATCTGATGATATTTGTGAATTATTTCCTATGTGGTAATATGTGTGTGTGTGTGTGTGTTCGCTGTTCCTAGGCGAGGCACTGAGGTGTAACTTCTGTTACTCACAGGAGAGCGACCTCTGCAACCCAACCAGCATCCAGACATGTCCAGTAACAGCTAATGCGTGTGGTGCCGTCATTTTAACAGGCGCAGTTAGTAAGTCCTCCTTTAGTCCTTTACCAGACAGATGAATGCACTTCTGTTGATGATTAGCTTTTCCTCGCTCTCTTATTTTATGGATGTAAGTAATTCATAGAATGCAAGATCACAAGAGTTTCACAACGTTTTAAGTCTTTAAGTCTTAAAGTCTTAAAACATCATGTGAGGCTTCAGACTGCTGAAACTAAGTTCAGAGAAACTTGTCAAATACATGTTTGGACAGAATGAGAACCATGGTTTTTGTTCCCTATCATCTACAGTGGAAGTACATTATGAAGGGATCAGAATAAACAAGAGGAATGATTACAGCAAGAAAAAACTGTTTAGATATTCATATAAGCACTTGATTATTGTCTTAATACAGACTTTTAAAAATGTGAACCTGTCCTTTAATCCAGCCATGGTATCATGTAACCCACTGTAATGTGTATGTAGCAGTGACTCCAGAGTTTTATAGATAACTTTTGTCTTCCTCTAGGCGCTTCCTTCCGTCAGTGCATGAACATGGCGGTGTGTCAGGGCTTCCATGACAACACCTGGCGCGTTTGCAACATGCTGCAGCACCGACCTCTGCAACTGAGCCTCTTCACTTTACCCTCGGACCTTATGATCACAGATTTCTACTGTTCTAGGTGTATTCTTTTAGCCTCACATTGCTGTTACACTGCTGTCATTTAAATCAAAGTGTTGAATTTCTTTAAATAGAATTAAAAAGATAATCGGCATTTGCACTCAGCTATAATCTCACTGTCACTAATATGAGGTCAAATTCAAACCTGTTAAACTCAGTACCACTTACTAACACAAGGTGGCAGTAGAGCACTGTGGAGAACAAGAAACATTCACTTTGGTCACCACTGCATGTGTGTGTGTGTTTTTAAAGAGCATTATTAAAAGACAAATAATGAAATTGAGTGACATTTTCATATCTCTCTTACTCATATGATGAATTTGAATTACAAGTGGTGAGGCTTATCATTTATAAAAAGACAAGTCATTTCACCTACAGTTTAATAATGGATTATCTATTGAGCAGAACATATGCAAATTCACTACATTTTTCCGTCACAGGTAAAGATCAGCAGAAATAGAGATAGATGTGTTCTCCTTTGTGTGGGCTTCGACTCTCAGCCTGCACGCCTCGCCAGCTGACGGCTTGGCTTGTCACTTGTGAAAGAAATTAAGGATCCAAAGGCTATTGTACATTATTCAGTATGTAAACGAGATACAGTTCCAGCCAGACTTGCAGAAGTTGTAGAAAGTCAGTGAAAGGGTCACACTGTGTATTTAAGCAACGTTAAACCTCTCATTAACACATGGATATAAGTGAAAATACAAATGTTCATTTGAGTACAAAAGGCTTGAGGCTCTCCAGAGCAAGCGATGTCTGCGAAAGGCGCGTAGCATCGTCAAGGACTGTTCTCACCCCAGCCACAGACTGTTCACTACAGGTCACTCCACACCCGGACCAGTAGGTTCAGGGGAAGCTTTTTTTCCTACGTCTGTCGCCCTTCTGAACTCTAATCTGCTGCACTGTTTATTCTGAACAGACTTGTACTTTACTGCTTCTTTTTGCACTTCTGGTTAGATGCTAACTGCATTTCGTTGTCTCTGTACTTGTATTGTGCACAATGACAATAAAGTTGAATCTAATCTAATCTGATCTAAAAAGTCTTAGACGAACTAGATAATATATAGTGATTAATGTGAAGGTATTTCTCTGAAGTCATTCGCATTAGAAGGTGACACATGGTCTGATGTGATTTCAACGCAATAAAATGTAATAAATATGGAAATATATACAAAAAGCTTACAGGACATCATAATATGTGCATTTTATACATTCATTTAAAATAAGATGTTGCGCTCACTGCTGTAAAGCCCATGCGCAAGTTCTTAGAATGTTACAGCATTACATCTTTGACTTTTAGGGCAAACTTCACATGCTGAAGAAATAAGGTTTCACACATTACTGACACTGCGGCTGTAGTGGCTAGATAGGTGCTTGGTTGACAGTCAGTCAATTTCTAAGTACTACTAGTGTCAGTCTAATATCCATGGATTACTCTTTCGGCCATTTTTTTGTCACCCATTGTCTTCTCTCTCTTTTACTGATACACACAGCTATCTCTTGCTTTTACCAATACTATAGCTATACTTCTACTACTGCTTTTACAACTAAAAGCTTATACTACTACTACTTCTACTTCAGTTTATTAAGTACTACTACTACTACTACTACTATTAAGTCATTTGTAGTAAATAATTTCTAAGTACTACTAGTGTCAGTCTAATATCCATGGATTACTCTTTCGGCCATTTTTTTGTCACCCATTGTCTTCTCTCTCTTTCACTGATACACACAGCTATCTCCCGTAATGCTTATTTAATGCAGACAACACTTCTATCAGAATAAGTATCAAGCATCAGGCGCACGCAAAGTTTTAGATATTTTCTAATGGTAGAGGAAAGAAAGAAAAAAAGAAAGAAAGAAAGAAAGAAAGAAGAAAGAAAGAAAGAAAGAAAGAAAGAAAGAATTATTTCATTAAACCTGATTTGATCTAACCCTACCTCTAAACTCTATTTGACCATGATGTCGACTTAGGTCAACAAACTTCAATCTAGTCAGGACTCTTGGGATTTATAGTTTATACATTTATAGTATTGCATCAAATGGAAAAACACTTATGCTTGGCTGGTTTTGACTCGACTTTTAGATGCTCACTGAATTGATCAAGGAGTATGCTCAGCCAAAACAGGGAGCGCAATGAGAAAACCCCCCAGGTATACAAGAGGAATTAAGCAAGCCAATAAATGCAGTTTTTTTATTTTGATTCTAAACTAGAAAGCTGAATGATGAGGTGGTGGCGACAAGCTCGCCAGCCGCAGCAGCGTGTGGCAGCATTTGAGTAGGAGGGATTAGAATGAGGAGAGAGTCATGTTTCTGCTTGGTTTGTGACTGATTGGTGACAATGATCCAATCGGCCAGCTGTCAGCTGATTACAGCTGGGGTGTATGATTCAGTGTCCTGCATGAACAAACACAAAGCTTCATGAAAGGAAGGAAGGGAATGAAATCCTAAAAAACATACAGGCATTTCATTTTACTGACACCTAGATTTACTCTAACCCTAACCCAAAAGCCCAACCCTAACCCTAATTTAACCCTTACCCTATTAAATATATTTGACCATGACGATGACTTTTTGAACACAAAAAACTTTAAGAAAAAGGGAAGAGGACTGAAATCCTAAAATAGCCTATATACTGACATTTAATGAAATTGATGTCTGGATTGACTCTAATCCCAACCCTAACCCTAACCCTAAATTGTAAATGACAATGATGTTGACTTTTTAACTCAGCAAACTTCATAAAACAAGGAAGGAGAATGAAAACCTGAAAGACATACAGGCATTTCCCTTTACTGATACCTAGATGTACTCTAACCCCAACCCTTAAACCGAACAGTAACCCTAACCCTCTATTTGACCATGATATTGATGTTTCAGCTCAGCTAACTTCAAGAAAGAAGGGAGGGGAATACAACAGTAAAAGATATACTGACATTTCATGAAACTGATATTTAGATTTACTCACACCCTAACCCCTAATGCTAATCCTAAACATTATACATAACATTATGGCCACCTGCTTAATATTGTGTTGGTCCCCCTTTTACTGCCAAAACAGCCCTGATCCGTTGAGATATGGACTCCACTAGACCCCTGAAGGTGTGCTGTGGTATCTGGCACCAAAATGTTAGCAGCAGATCCTTTAAGTCCTGTAAATTGCAAGGTAGGGCCTTTTGGATGCCAAGTCAAACTATTTTTACTTTGTGGCACAGCGCATTATCCTGCTGAAAGAGGCCACAGTCATCAGGGAATACCGTTTCCATGAAAGGGTATACATGGTCTGCAACAATGCTTAGATAGGTGGTACGTGTCAAAGTAACATCCACCTTGATGGCAGGACCCAAAGTTTCCCAGCAGAAGATTGCCCAACGTATCACACTGTCTCCGCTGGCTTGCCTTGTTCCCATAGTGCATCCTGGTGCCATGTGTCCCCCAGGTAAGCGACGCACACGCACCCAGCCATCAACGTGATGTAAAAGACAACATAACTCATCAGACCAGGCCACCTTCTTCCATTGCTCCGTGGTCCAGTTCTGATGCTCACGTGCCCATTGTTGGCGCTTTCGGCAGTGGACAGTGGTCAGCATGGGCACCCTGACTGGTCTGTGGCTATGCAGCCCCATACGCAACAAACTGCGATGCACTGTGTATTCTGACACCTTTCTATCAGAACCAGCATTAACTTCTTCAGCAATTTGAGCAACAGTAGCTCGTCTGTTGGATCGGACCACACGGGCCAGCCTTCGTTCCCCACATGCATCAATGAGCCTTGGCCTTCCATGACCCTGTTGCCGGTTCACCACTGTTCCTTCCTTGGACCACTTTTGATAGATACTGACCACTGCAGACCGGGAACACCCCACAAGAGCTGCAGTTTTAGAGATGCTCTGACCCAGTCTTCTAGCCATCACAATTTGGCCCTTGTCAAACTCACTGAAATCCTTATGCTTGCCCATTTCTCCTGCTTCTAACACATCAACTCTGAGGACAACATTTTCACTTGCTGCCTAATATATCCCACCCACGAACAGATGCCATGATAAAGAGATAATCAGTGTCATTCACTTCACCTATCAGTGGTCATATACAGCTCTGGAAAAAATTAAGAGACCGCTACAAAATTATCAGTTTCTTTGATGTTACTATTTATAGGTATGTGTTCGAGTAAAATGAACAGTTTTGTTTTATTCTATTAACTACTGACAACATTTCTTCCAAATTCCAAATAAAAATATTGTCATTTAGAGCATTTATTTGCAGAAAATGACAAATGGTCTAAATAACAAAAAAGGTGCAGTGTTCAGACCTAAAATAAAGACACAAAGAAAACAAGTTCATATTAATTTTTAAACAACACAATACTAATGTTTTAACTTAGGAAGAGTTCAGCAATCAGTATTTGGTGGAATAACCCTGATTGTCAATCACAGCTTTCATGCGTCTTGGCATGCTCTCCACCAGCCTTTCACATTGCTGTTGAGTGACATTATGCCAATCCTGGCACAAAAATTCAAGCAGCTCTGCTTTGTTTGATGGCTTGTGACCATCCATCTTCCTCTTGATCACATTCCAGAGGTTTTCAATGGGGTTAAGGTCTGGAGATTGGGCTGGCCATGACAGGGTCTTGATCTAGTGGACCTTCATCCACACCTTGATTGACTTAGCTGCGTGGTGTGGAGCATTGTTTTGCTGGAAAAAACAATCCTCAGAGTTGGGGAATATTGTCAGAGCTGAAGGAAGCAAGTTTTCTTCCAGGATAACTTTGTAGGTGGCTTGATTCATTCGTCCTTTGCAAAGATGAATCTTCCCGATTCCAGCCTTGCTGAAGCACCCTGGATCATCACTGATCCTCCACCAAATTTGCGAGACACTTTGGCTTGTAGGCCTCTTCAGGTCTTCGTCTAACCATTAGACGACCAGGTGTTGGGCAAAGCTGAAAATTAGACTCATCAGAGAAGATGACCTTACTCCAGTCCTCTGGTCCAATCCTTATGGTCTTTTGCAAACCTCAGCCTGGCTATTCTTTGCTTCTCATTGATGAAGGGCTTTTTTTTCTAGCTTTACAGGACTTGAGCCCTGCCTCTAGGAGACTGTTTTGAACCGTTCTTGCCATGCACTTCACCCCAGCTGCCATTTGCCATTCTTTTTGTAGGTCACCTGATTGCTATGGTTGCTGAGCGACATTCAAATGAGATGACAGTCATCGTGGTCAGTGGAGAGTCGTTTTCGCCCTCTGCTGGTCTCTAGCTTTGTTGTCCCGAATGTCTGCTGCTTGACCTTGTTCTTATGAACTGGCGTCTTAGAAATTTTAGGGATAGAAGCAACCTGATGCTCACTGTATCCTCTGCCAGTCTTTCCTCACTCAAAACTTTTCTTTTCAACTCTTTTGGCATGGTCAATTGTTCTTTTTTGATTCCAGTAACTGCTGATGTACTACTAGCACTGCTTTTGCCATCCAGCTGGTCCTATTGCAAGAGTACTGTATAGTGATGACCACAGCAGTGTTTTTTATACTTTTCCTCATTAGAAAATATTTGGTTCAGGTGATCACCTAATCAGTACCTCCCTCATTAATGAATGAGGTGTGCCTGTGTTGGAATTCAACAGACACTGGAATGGAATGGCTGTCATAAATGTAGAGATGCTGATTTCAGAAAAATTTGCAGTGGTCTCTTAATTTTTTCCAGAGCTGTATGTTGTGCCTGATCGGTGTATATTGTTGCTTTAAAAACAACTTTTACAATTCATAATGTGTAAATAAGGGCCACCAGCCTGCCATCATCATCTTGGAGCATAACTAAAAGAAACCACATTTAAAATTCTCAGTTCAATGCCAGTGGTACGAATCCCAGTGAAAAATTGTCTAAATGTGAACACCTAATTAACGTTTTCAAAGAGTCAGTGAAAAAACCTACACTTTTGAACCAGTTGTGAGTGTCCTTTTTATGTCCTTTCAACAGAAAAATGCTCTATGAGAAGGAACCTCATAATGTATTTATCATATTTTTCCTACAGCTGAATGTCTGAGCTTCATTGTGTAGAATGATGTATGCACAAGAATTTGACACTATACCTGTAAGGCTGTTTTCACATTCACTGCTCAAAATTTTCTCTATGCTCACTGAAGATCTGATTTTAAGAGGTGGGTCTTTGAGCATGATTTGTGACATCACAAAGAGTTTGGAAGCCAGTCCTGGTCTAATATTCAGCATAGACAAGCGTGATGTAGAAACTTCACAAACACTGCCAATGGACTTCAAAGTAAAGTATGACACACCTAGTGACTGTAACCCAGCTGCATTTTCAACTAGCTCATGTTGTCATATTGTCCCTGTTGTTTAGTTATGGCCATTTTACGACAGCCAGGTTGTTTATGAACATGCTACTAGGAGAGATCGTTGGCCTAGATGGTCACAGCTGCAGCAGAGTAAAAGTGTGTGTTTGCTGGTTGTCCTTGCTAGGTGAGTATTTAATAAATAATGTTGTCTGTTGTCTCTCCTAGTAGTCATGGTTAAGTTTTAAGTAATGAATGTAGGTTATTAGCATGCTGATCGTGCTCTTATTTTCAGGCACTGAGAAAAGGACTCACTGAATTATAAGACAAGTCACATCTTAACAAGCAAATAAGTTCAACAAACAACAACAAATTCATAAGTTGACTTATGTAACACAAGAAGGAAATTACATTTTTATATTATATGTCTTTTAAAATTAATTTCTTTTTTTATATAGACAGATATTGTTTTTGTTTTATTATCACACCAAGGTTAACTTTAAAAGGGGTTATAAAAGGGTTTACACAATCACTCCCTGAGCCTTCATTGTCTGGCTACAGATACAGGACTTTAAAATTAAGGACGGCTCACTTTAGGAGTATTGTTAGTTCTGTCATAGCAGTCCTAAACATTATACCTTTCTGAACACTGTATATAAAAGTAAATATAAAGCGACTTCAAAATGTATTCAGTTCCTTTGGACATTTTTATATTTTATGTTTTGCAACATTGAATTTTAACCTTTTCAACCAGCTTTGTATCACCACAGTCTTGGTATTATATGCAAATGAAAAATGGACTTTAGGGCTGTTGTATCAGACTGTTGTTCCTCGTTGTTGTATTGCTCACATCTGAGGTCATACCAGAGAGCAATCAGCAGCTCTGTCTCTATCGGACTAAGTGAGGGATGTCTGACCAAACTTCGATCAGTCAGTCTAAACTAGGCAGCAAATAAAATCATAAACCAAGATTCTGTTTATTTCTGCTAAAGTGTTTTCAGAAACATATTTTAGTGTACTGTTTAGCTGTAAGAGAGAAGGTTTGTGAACTGTACTGTTCCCTCAATGTGAAAACAGAGGCTGACAAAACTACAATCAAACTGTAAAACAAAGCAGTGCTGATCAAGTGTGAATCACAGTCCTGCTCACTGTCCATTTTTCTCCTATAATGTTTTCAGAAAGAAATTTTATAATTCGGTGTAATACTATATTGTTTGTTAAAAGCTGACCGCCTTACTGTTTCCTGTTTCAAAGTGGCCTTTAGCCAAAACCAAGCACTGCCTGACTCTCAGTACGTCACTCAGCACCAGCAGTGTTTATTGGTCTGTTGTGCCGCAGTGCATTCTGGTTCTTGTTGGTTTTCTACCTTTTAAGTAAAAGGGAATACCACAGCCACTGATTATTTTGGCATCCATCAACACAAAAAGACCCTTCAAAGTTAAAATGAAAACAGATCTCTTTAAAACGAACTAAATTAATAACAAATGTAAAATATTTGTTTGCGGAAGAATTTGTCCCCTCTAACTCAGTATATATAGTAAATGCTCCTGTGCCAGCAGCTGCAGCCTCAAGTCTGTTTGGATAGGTCTTTATCAGCTTTGCACATCTGGACATTGCGTTTTTTCCCCTTTTTGTTCGAAAACAGCTCTGTCAGGTTACATGGGGATTATGAGTGAGTAGCCTTTTTCATGTCCTGCCACAAATTCTGGACGGGATTGAAATCTGGACTTTTACTCAGCCACCTCATTTACTGTATATCAGTGAGGGTATACCACCTCTCAGTATAATGCGATACAGGTCAACAGAAACAGAAACACAAACTACATCCTCTAAAATGATCAAGAAGTGGAATCATAACCTCTGTCTAACCTTCATGATGGAAGGATTTATTTCAGGACTGTTATATTAGTAGAAAATCATCCTGACAACAATTAACAAATAAGATATTCTGACAATTAAGAGAAAACATGCAGTATCTGTGGCTGTCGCAGACCTCTAACTAGCTCATCCAATTTTTTCATAACATTACTGAAACCGTCCATTACTAACCCTAACCCTGCTTACCTACCTGCCTGCACACACCCTGCATGTGTACTCATTGCACATGACTGGAGTCTTCCACATGGCCACATAGACGTTATATTGCTAAAAGTATCGATAAGCCAGTCACACCAGAATGGCAGAGAAAGTGCAGCCAAAATGTTCCAGTACTAACATGCTAGCCTGACAGTGGTGAGTACTTACAATAGCCATGTTTGTTGTTTTTTGTCATGATGATAATGATAGGTGTTTTCTTGAGATATCACGTAACTCTAGTTGGATGAATCGGTTAGCTATGATAATAATGTACTCCCAGTACACAGCCCCTGGGCCCGTCGTTCAAAGCTAACCCAGAAGCACAAAAGACACAACACCAGAGCCAAAGAACAGAGCTGCTGTGGCAGCAGCCTCATGCGGTGGTTAACCCACTTAGCACAAAGCACATACTGTACCGACAGCACTACGGAATAACTGTCATTCCGGGTAGTCTTTTCAGACTGAGGTACGTTTGTGTTTATATAATTGTGTCATTTAAGAGAGTCAGATCATCAGGCAGTGCATTTTCATGTGTTTTGGAGGGAGGCCTAGAGGAAGGAGGTGGGATTTTTCCATTGGATACTTTCAAAACTTTCTGGTGCTGGTTTCTACAATATTACCAACCTCAGCTTTAATGGAGTGACAACTGGTAGTACATTTTAGATGAATTTGTGTTATACCAAGAGATAGCTATACAATTAATAGAAGTGAAACTTTGAAAGGTTTTAATTTGAAATGTATTTCAATCATGGGTTAATCCAGCTTTATTTGGCAGAAAAGGATACTGAGAAAACAAATGAAACAGACCTTTTCAGATATTTTTATAATACGTTGAACTTTGCAGAAGTGTTTTCTCACTATGTTAATAAGAATAATATTATCTGTGGGACATTAACTGTATTTCCTGTTCTGTACTGTACTGTAAATCAGTAGTGCAGAAATCTCATTCCAAGAGACATAGTTTGTCAAGGGGATGCCAATAATTTGCAATTTCTAAGTCAGCTGCCTTAACAAAAGATTACCTGTTAATCATTAATGATATATGAAATATGTTGGACATTTTTCCATTAGGAAAATAAGTTAACTACTCACGTGATTTATTTTATTGATGCAAAATCAGAGTCTGCTACATAAGGAGTTAAAGCTCCAGTCTGTCACTATTCAACAACTGGCAACAAATAAGTACACAAGTATTTGTAATTTGGAAGATGATGCATTTGTGCCCATTTCTGGTTGTCTGTAAATACCTTTTTAATACATTTTGATACATTTAAAAGTGTTAACAGTGATTAATCATTAACATCCCTTGTTTGTGAAGATTATGAGTGAGCTGAAACTGAAAGTGGTTCTCTAATGTACCTTCAGCATGTCCAGGCCTCACCTACAGCATGACTGCTTTCTTTGAGAGGTGACTGGAAAAGAAGGACTCAGTTGGATCCAGGGGCTCATCTTTATAGACAGGGTGAAGAGCTTAGATATCCAGAAGCAGTCTGTGATAGACCAACCTCTCATTTGGAGTGAAAGGATCTTGTTGAGGTGGTTGAGGCATCTGATCAGAGCGCCTCTCTGTGCAGGTATTCAGGGCATGTCCAGTGGGGAGAAGACCCCGGGGCAGAGCTGGAGGGAGCACATATCCCATCTGACCTGTGAACGCCTCAGGATTCACCAGGAGCAGCTGGAGGGAGTGGCCGGGTGAGGGTGGCTGAGATTCAGGGGTAGAGCCAGTGTCTTGGTATCGGAAGGTCGCTGGTTCGATTCCCTGGTCTGCATGTCACAGTGTCCTTGGGCAAGATACTGAACCCCAAACTGCTCCTGATGTGCTGGTCAGCACCTTGCATGGCAGCCTCTGCCATCAGTGTATGAATGTATGTATGAATTACTGGAAGTCGCTTTGGACAAAAGCGTCTGATAAATGTCCTATATAAAATAAATAAATAAATAAATAAATAAATGCAGTACACATCAGGTCTATCCTGTACTGTTTGCTACCTTTACAAAAAATGACATATATAGATAACCTGGCACCATTTTCAATGCAGGACAGTGTGGAAATACTTTACTGACATTTAAGGTGGAAATTAACTGGTGTTAGAGAAAAACAATTTCTTTCAATCAAAGAACCTTGGCCAATTTACCTGTAATTTCCTACTGAATTCTGACCTGAAGCTGTTTCCTCACGTGCAACCATCTAAACAGATTATCCTGTGATTGTACAATATATAAATAATCTTCCATCAGATCTGTTGCTGGTGAGAAACCCCAGAATGTGGACTCCCTCCTCTCCCCCACACTCAGTAAAACCACAGGGAATGACCAACCTCCTCTATTAAGAGGTGTATCCCATTAAGTGGGGTTCCCTTCTGTAACAAGTGCCTGGGAGCACTGTGGAAATACCATTCAGCTGTCTGTGTGGAGCCCGGAGGACCCCACAACGAAAACTGGGATTCCAGCACACATGCCGAGTGGAAGACACGTGCATACGTATGAGTATCCACTGAAGCAATGGAAAACACGTGGGGGGAAATCCACAACAGACTTGAATTCCTGTGGATTTTTAGACAGATCCCAAAACAGATATTTGTCTGGGCTGATTCTCGTCTGACATTCATGTGTCATTCAAGAAAAAATAGTAAAAACTGGTCTTATTTTAATAGCTCTGTCTATCATTTCAGTCGGTTACAATAACACTGCACTCACTCACTCAAGTTAAATATTGTATTATTAAGCTAAACATTTTCATATTGTACATTGTACACTCTTCTGTATATATTATATTTTTGTATGTTTTGATATGTTCAACTTTTTCACTAGTATTGAACTGTCAAAGGGCATTCAGAGTGGAGGGCAAATGAAGATTTTATTGTACAGGGAAACTTGTTTCTTCAGCTGTGCATACTGCACACTGCTGAAATCTGGCAATAGATTAACATCCCCACAATATGGTAGGTAGCTGACCCCTCTATTTGATACTTGGACCCCTCCGCCTTGTAACTATTTCAATATATTTCCCATAATCATGCCTTCAAGTATCTTGTAACATAATTTCAAACCCTCCTAGCTAGCTAGTTTTGATAATAATTCAACTGAAGTTTCTTCCTTTCAGAGTTTCTGAATAAGATTGTGTCAAGCGTCTATGAGTGAACGCTAACGTTAGCTAGTCCTGCCTTATTAATTCATTCTGGTATTAGTGCAGGATCTCCATTGTTGAATGTAGAACAAGATGTGAAATGTTTATTTTTTTCTACTCAACTATTTGCAAAGTAAGAACACAGCTGACACATTTAGATAATTGGGTGGTATATGCCTTTAATGTTGCTATTTGCCTACCTCTTTGGCATTTTGGTAGTGTCTTTGTTATAGTTGTAATGAACAGAACTGTTGCACCAAAGGCATTTTCTCCATTTCATTCTTGTCTTGATTGAAAAGGATCCAAAACAGCATTTAGACCAGCAGTGAGAGCAACGAGGAGGACGTCTGGATGTCACAGTACAGGAGCACTATTAAGCAAATGGTACATGACTATCCTCTTGCTGTTCACAGTGGTGTATGGGACATTTGATGCATTTTGAATGTGTGGGCTGCCAACACTTGAGACAAAACTCCACTTGGACTCTTCCCTTAGTTGGGCAAGAAGAATAAATGTTAGTCTGTTATTGTCATCAGTGAGACCCACATTCAATTCAAATAATGTAATAATAGTCTTCATTTTATCACAATCTTATTGATGTGGTGATTCGCTCTTAAAACTTGTTACTTTTCATGGAACTTTAAATCTTTTTATGATAAGTGATCTAAATCTGTTGTGGTTATGAAACCCCCCCCCCCACAAAAAAAAAATAAGATCGTTTAAGCAATATCTTATGTTTTTTTTAAAAAAGGACCCAAATGCAAGACTAACAGGTTGAAAAAACAAAGTAAGCTTTAATAACAAGCTCAAGTCCCAAAATCCAAGAAAAAAAACAAAAAAAAACAGGCCACAAATAGCCTACAAAAAACGGAGGACAAAACACGGAGAAAACACAAGCAGCCCAATCTGACCAATCACAGTACTTGTCTAGTGTAAATGTGCCAGTAAGCTCCCCAGAGCAGGAGTGATAAATAGCATTCTTCCAAAAGTTATTCTCTAAAGTGGTGAACACTGTCTTACATGTGTCCTCTTAATCTCACAAAGTTAGGTCAAGCTCTGGTCACTGTTAAGGTTCAAAAGTATGATTTTATTAATTCTTTTTTTATGTCGGAGTGAATGTAAAAAGTAGCAACAAGACAATGACGATATTATGGTCGGCATCTTTACATTAAAAGTTTGACATCAGTTAACCACTGTCCATCCACTGGATCCACCGCATGTGAGCACCGAGCATCAACGTAAGCAGCGTCCTCTCCACATCCTGCTGAAGCCCTGCGGTCTGTCGCCTCAGAACATGCATCGCAGCTTGGTCTGGGACGTTGTGGTGGAGACGGGGATCTGCAGTGATGTGGGCACGGCAGTCATTGATTTCCCCTTGCTTTGCCAGCCTGAGACCCAGTTGTCCATTTCATTTTTAATAATTAAAAAACCTTGCTATTCAGCTCATTTCAGTCATTTTATTTTCACAGATGGGAAACTTGATTTGCAGTGAGGGGCTATGGTGAGGTCATTGCAGATGATGCACTCTCATTCTCAGTGATTCCTCCGACTGGTATGGAATAGTCTGTATTCGTTATGTTTCTACAACTATTTACTCAAGCTTTTTCCTCTCCCTTAATTAGTTACTGTGAATAATAAGGAGCCTCATAGTGAAGCTTTCATCGCATGTTCAAGCAGGAGACAACTGTCCACCTTTTTTGCCATCAGACTTAGGTTCCACCACTCAACTATTATCAAATTCACTATTTAATGCCTTTTCTATCCTTCAATGATCATCTTAGTTAATGTGACGAGAGGGCTCTAAGGGGGAAATCCAGGGGGAACCAAACAACGCCACCTGGGGACTTTTAACCCCAAGAAATCTTTGAACCTCACAGATAGGTTGGGAAATAAAGGACACACAGGCTCGTTACTAATAGACAGAGACGTGAGTATTAAAGTAACTTAAAGGTTTTATTTTAGTCGACAGTGTGTACCCGTGTGTTTATTCACATACGATAAAAGTGAAGGGACCTCACCACGGCTGCCTAGCCTCCCAACAATATGGCACCCTACTTAGAAAAATAACTAAGCAAATGGTCAAAAGAACAAGTCATCAAATAACCAATGTAGCAACCAACAAATTAAAATGAGGTAACCCAGTTGGTTTAAAACACAAAACTAAAGGCAAAACAATTGCAGAATGCAAACTAAATGGTTATGGCAAACTAAATGTAAATGTTAAATGTGGACAAAACAGCAGTGTTATGGTGCAGGTGAGCCTGAAAAAGGGGAAACTAAAATTAGCTAGGCTCACTGCACGTTAAAATACATTTAAAAACTGAGTCCACTCACCCGTCATGCACCAGCTAAACACAGACAATTCTCTGGTAAGGGCCAACAGGGATTCCTCACAGCCCAGGACACCAACACTGCCGGCCACAGCCAAGACAGAGCAGGGACCAGAGGTGGAACAATCAGCACACAGGTGTGTTACAGCTCGGCGCTGATGAGTGAATTTGTTGGGGGACGCTGCATTCACCAGCACTACCCCGGCTCTTTACGAAAGGGAGTCTACCCCACTAAGGAACAAACCACTGGACCTGTTTCATCTCTCTCTGCTGTCACTGCAGTCTGTTTGTTTCCCCCTCCAACTGTTAACCATCACCAGTGTCAAGGGTCGCTCAATTGGCCCCAGGGGAGGTATCTGATTGGCTACTATTTATAGGGCTCTCTTTTTTTTATTATCAAATAAAGCCTCTGCATTCATGTTTACTTGTGTCTTTCCTGATTGAACCGTGTTTGACATTTTGAAAAAAGGCCAGTATTAGCCCCAGCACACTGCCATACACAGCTGCACACACGATGAGTCAATTACACTGTCATAGTGTGCTGTTTTTATTTGCGAAACGGTAAGTCAAGCCCGCAGCGGGGAGCTCCCAGGGATTTTCTTCTTCCTGTTGTGGGTGGACCACCAGAGCATCAGCTCCACACAGATCTGGAGACACTCACTTCACTCGCAGCATAATTTAGGAATACCCCAAGCAGACGCAAAACAACACAGAAAGCACTGCAGGGATTTTAGTTGTGGGCTCCTTGTTAGTTTCTTCAGTGAGTAAACTGAGAGGGATTCAGTCAATTGGGTCAAAACACGTGGAATTCCATTGGATTCTTAGAACACCTTATTGCCTTCTAGTATATGAGACGGACCATGTAGCGGTGTAATGAACCTGACTCTGAATCAGAGAGGTAAAAACTCTCAGCTGCAAAGGCTCATTAGGCCAAAGACACAGTACTATAAAACCTGAGAGAGCACAACAGTACGAGTGTGTGTGTTTATAAATGCGATGCGGCTGGGAAAAATAGGTATCTCGTTAACACTGCAGGATGCTCCAGCAGCACAAGTGGGGCCCCTTGTGCCAGGCATGAGAGAACCAACAACCTGAGGAGGATCTCTTCAGAGTTTCCGACACGTCATGTTTTCTCCTGTCCCTGGGCAAGGAAAGCAGCGGTGCCCTTCCTGCTTATGAGAGATATGTTTGTGGTTACTTTAATAGAGGAGTCCATAAAATGCTGTTGTTTTGCAGCTACTAGTGAACACTACAGCTGGAATTCCCTGGAAAATACATTGCCTGTATCCTCCTGAAATTAGTTGCGCTAAAAAGAGAACACTCTCGCTCTCCTGGAAAAAGTTCCACCTGTCTCTTTAAAACAACTCAGTTCACCCACATAAACTTCTCCTTTAAAGGACTAATTGGAAATCAAAACCACTGGATAGATGCTATAAATCTTAGATATTGCTAATAAAGTGGCAGCACATTCAGAATATGCTCACAGTTGTCATGATTCCAGTGTAATGGCAAGTTGTACTTCCATTATGGGCTACTACACATTCTTACTGGATGTTTCAGTAGAGTTTGGACAAAGAAAGAAAAAAAGTGATATTTACAAATCATATTCAAACAAGGATCACACTACAAATCTACCCAGTGAGCATTTTCCTGTTGAAAATATGTTTAGAAAACGGCTCGGGTCACTGTTGAAGGATGTTCGAAACTGAACGTTTTTTCATTTCATCAACGCCTTTTTGAAGGCGTTGATGAAATGTTTGAAACTAACCCTTCACCGGGATTTTGCAGTACAGCCTTCAACGGATGAATTTGGATGTGGTTACATCCTCTGCAATGTGAATTGGTACACATTGCAGAGGATGAAGAATGTCTCTTATTATAAATCCTGCAATAGAGACACCGCTCAGGGGTCAGGGATCAGGGATCAGACCACAGACCTTCGGACAGCCACAACCCTTCCATGTACTTCTACTTTGCATTTATTTCAGCTTGTGCACTAAAGCGCAGCTCAGCCTCCTTATTTCTGTCTGACTCCGACAGCCAGAGAGAGTAGCTTTCTGTATCTTACGTCAGAACCCGTCTTGGGCCCGACTCAGTTATATGTAATGTTAGCTGAATGAACGTTTGCGCCTGAAGAATAAGAAACAGCCTCTGTGTTGAGTTCAAATCATTGTCTCGGGAAAAACAAAACCCAGGACATAAAGCCCCATCACAGACAGTAGGTCCATCGCTTATGATCAGTTATCACATAGTATCACTTACCACTTATTTTTACACTAGATTTTTCCTAAAAGAAGAAAAGCACAATTTCAATTGACGTGCCCAGCCTGGCCCATCAGGTTGCAATGGGTTTGGGTCAGGTTCAAATGTGAAAACATGACCTTTCTTATTTTTTCTTTTGCTCACGGACTAAATCATGGCACAAAAGTAGTCCAACCAACCCAGACAGTAAAGATCGGCAGTATTGGTACGGCATCCTATAGCAATTGCACGTCAATACCAAGATTTCCTTTGCCCAACCCAATCACCAGAATAAATGTTGGCAATATGCTTTGACTGCACTCTCAGAAATAGGGGTACAGTACGAGTCCTTTTTTGTACCCCTAGGTACAATCTACACTAATGTACCCCCTAGGGCTCATTATTGGACCTTAAGGTAACTATTTGTACCCTTTTGAGGGCCCAAAAGGTACATATATGTACCCCAGTGGTAAAAGGTACATATATGTACCTTTTCTTCTACATGCTGGGGTACAATTGTATTAGGCTCTACAAATGGCAGTAGCCTAAATATTAATATGTTTAAATAATTATTTAGTCTTTCTTCAGTAGTAGTTATACTTTCAAATGTGAAGGTTTCACTGTTTCCTTAAGTATTCAATGAAGATTTTAACTTCTAAGCCATTTTTGAGTAGCCTTGAAATATTTATTTTTTTTAGCAGATTTGCAGGTATGAAAAATTACTAATCATCCAGTCAATATTGTATGTTATGATATTCACAAACGGCCAACCATGGATGCACAGTAAAATCAGCTACCTACAGCCTGGCAGACAAAGAGCCCGTCCACACCGCAGTATACAGTATGCAAGTTTCCCAGAATGCATTTCACGGCAACCGGCAGCGGTAGAGCTGCTAAAAGCTGTTTTAATTCTCGCTTTAGCGCTGTTAATACATCACTGTCTTAAGTTTTAATATTTTTTTATGCGAGAAAGTACCTATTTAGATCCTTGGTGATACGTGATACGCCTCTGCCAATAACTGTCACTAGGCAAGTAAACCACTATTGACTCCACCAGTCAACTTATATGTCACACTTCGACATAGTATTTAAAGATGTACAAAACTGACATGTGAAGATCTTCTGTCACGAGTGTTATTTTCATGTATGCAGTTTTAAGGTTGGTGGAGAATAGACTTGCCTGCAATGGACAATTTTACATTGTTTAAAGTTAAATGAAATTGAAATGTGAAAATAAAAAATACATTCTGGGTACAAGGGTACAAAATTGCCACCAGAGGTACAAGATTGGTCTTTATAAGGTACAAACCACAAGGGTACAAATAAGTACCCAGTGTCAAGGGTACAAAATTGTACCTTCAGAGGGTACTGCCCCAGTGACAAGCCATTGTACCCCTAAAGGTACAATTCTATACCTTATTTTCTGAGAGTGTGGCTTGGCAGTTGTCCCGCCTAGCTGTCGCTCCAACACCATCACCTCCACCTCACGATATGAAAGTCAGGCCCTAAACATGTTTGGAGAACGACTTCTTAGCCTCTGACAGAAGGAGCACTGGTGCGTACAGTGCCCCCTTGCATCACAGTCAATTTCACAATCAATCTTCATACACTCACACACACTCTCAGAAATAGGGGTACAGTACGAGTCCTTTTTTGTACCCCTAGGTACAATCTACACTAATGTACCCCCTAGGGCTCATTATTGGACCTTAAGGTAACTATTTGTACCCTTTTGAGGGCCCAAAAGGTACATATATGTACCCCAGTGGTAAAAGGTACATATATGTACCTTTTCTTCTACATGCTGGGGTACAATTGTATTAGGCTCTACAAATGGCAGTAGCCTAAATATTAATATGTTTAAATAATCATTTAGTCTTTCTTCAGTAGTAGTTATACTTTTTAAATGTGAAGGTTTCACTGTTTCCTTAAGTATTCAATGAAGATTTTAACTTTAACATTACTAATCATCCAGTCAATATTGTATGTTATGATATTCACAAACGGCCAACCATGGATGCACAGTAAAATCAGCTACCTACAGCCTGGCAGACAAAGAGCCCGTCCACACCGCAGTATACAGT
Source organism: Lagodon rhomboides (assembly GCA_039737535.1). Taxonomy (NCBI): domain Eukaryota; kingdom Metazoa; phylum Chordata; class Actinopteri; order Spariformes; family Sparidae; genus Lagodon; species Lagodon rhomboides. Next base: position 1,470,241 of record CM077807.1, read on the forward strand.
ATGCAAGTTTCCCAGAATGCATTTCGCGGCAACCGCCAACGGTAGAGCTGCTAAAAGCTGTTTTAATTCTCGCTTTAGCGCTGTTAATACATCACTTTCTTAAGTTTTAATATTTTTTTATGCGAGAAAGTACCTATTTAGATCCTTGGTGATACGTGATACGCCTCTGCCAATAACTGTCACTAGGCAAGTAAACCACTACTGACTCCACCAGTCAACTTATATGTAACACTTCGACATAGTATTTAAAGATGTATAAAACTGACATGTGAAGATCTTCTGTCACGAGTGTTATTTTCATGTATGCAGTTTTAAGGTTGGTGGAGAATAGACTTGCCTGCAATGGACAATTTTACATTGTTTAAAGTTAAATGAAATTGAAATGTGAAAATAAAAAATTGCCACCAGAGGTACAAGATTGGTCTTTATAAGGTACAAACCACAAGGGTACAAATAAGTACCCAGTGTCAAGGGTACAAAATTGTACCTTCAGAGGGTACTGCCCCAGTGACAAGCCATTGTACCCCTAAAGGTACAATTCTGTACCTTATTTTCTGAGAGTGCAGAAACTGCATGTGTGTATTCAAGATTTGATTTCCTTTAAGTCAAAAATATCACACCAAATAAAAACTGAAGAAAGAAACAAGTGATCAATTAAAAATACAATATAAATAAGGTATTGCACAAACATATTAAGGAATATACTGTTTACATACAAAATAAAAGCATGCTGTGCGTCTGCTGTGCTGAGGTAGAGGGCAGGAGCACCTGATGCTGTGTCACTGGGCTGCTGGTGGAATATTTTAATAGTGCGTCTGAAGAGAGAGGAGAAGGATGTGTGACCACTGGATGTTACATTTTAATAAAAAAACAGATGCTTGGTGTGTGCTATACATAAGACTGATATAGACTAATAATGAAAATATGAGATTCATTCAACTTTATCATCATTGCAAAGCAATTCAGTCTAACCAGAGTGCAAAAAGCAGTAAAGTGCATATATAAATATATTATTAGATCCAATATTCAGCATTTTTCTGATCATCCAGTTTCTTTTCTTTTCTTTTCTTTCTTTTCTTTTTATCTGATTGACGATCAAACTGATTCATTTAAAAACGGGCTGCTTTGCCTCTGAGCGAACATTCCTCTGAGTCATTGATTTTTCCTTTCAATATATCGAGAGTTTAAGTGCTTTAATGGCACGAGCTGTGAGTTCAGTGAAGTGACAGCTCCGCCGACTGGATTTAAACCTCTCAGCATCCTGACCCTGGCTGTGTAGCCGCCTAGATCCTCTAGCTCCTCCCTTGGCTATATAGTTCTTGTTAAAGTGGACTTCCATCAGTTTACTCCGCAGCGCATCCCCTTGTTCCACAGCCCCTCTCCTGGACGCGAGGAGGAAAGATGCTGGCCACGAGCAGCGGTGTCATGACGAGCCTGTCTCTCTGGATTATTTTCCTCTCCAGCTGCGGTGTGTGCGCCAGGAGGCAGCACGGTGACACTGATGACGGTGATGAGACCTGGTCGGAGACCGTCTCCAGGGCGAGGTGCGCGTCGCGGTGCCTCAGTCTGCACAGCGTAGCGGCGCTCTCCACACCGCAGCAGGTGAGGACAGGCTCTGAGCAGCCCGCTCACATTTAATGTTTAATGTGTTCAACTTTGAACTTTCTTCAGAGCCGTACAAAATGATAATAACCAGCACGTGTTAGGGCCGAGTAATACGTTTATGAATACAAAGTACATGTAGGTGTCTCATTTTCCCCTCTTTTCTGTTTTTGGTGTTTAAATGTGATTTAAAAAACTAACAAAAAAACGTTTTGGCTACAATATTGGTTTGGATGTCTGTTTTGGATTTTGTAGTACAGTTTAAGCAGCTTTTTTATATAGTCACATTATTTCCAGGCCTCACCATAAACTTTCATTTCACGTGACTGCTTTACAAATCCCTCTCCACACTGCCAGAAATACTTCATACAGTCATTTGGATGTCTTAAAAATAGTTGATATAGTTTTAATATTGAGTTTAACTACTAGAAACAACTTATAAAATACCCATGCGTGACTTTTTAAATTGTAGAACTGTAGAGTTCCAACGCAGGATTTAATTTCTGAATGTTTGCACACCTGAATCATGAATGAGACTCACTCACTCTCACTGTTTCATACAGAGGAGAGGACAGGTCCTTATTAAGACTTTCTGAGCTACCAGAGCAGCCTATAAGACTCGTTATCCTGATTATATTGACCACAGAGATCCCTCCTCTGACTGCAGCTGTCTGCATACACACACAATCACACACACACAGTGCTCCAGGCTTTGGAGTGATGGGGACAGCATCTCTGTACACTCACTTAGACCAATGATAACGGCACAGAATGATGGTCCAGTCTGCAAAAAAAGAAGGAATCAGACTAATTCATGACTGCCTCAGCAGGGCTGTCCTGATCATCTTTAGCTATTAGCTCCACTGCCTGCTGGAAGGACGACACCTCACACGTTCAATATCTAATGCAGTCAGTGATGGGTTTTGTGCAGCATTGATCTGAAATCATTGGCTGCTGTAGTGTGAAACGCTTCTCACGTTGCCCTCACAGACAGGGATGGGATGGGTTAGGGGGTATTCAGGTCAGCCAGTGACTCGGATCATCCTGACTGATAGGATAGGGTCAGTGTTGGTGTCCAGTTGTCCCTGCCCCCTCCATCCTACCATAGATAATCTGTCAGCATGAACAGCACGCCTCTGATGCTGCTGTATTTATTGCTCTGGTCGAACAAAGTTGTGACCATTTTTAGACCCTATGAAGCCAGTTTTAAGTACTTCAGTCAATGAAGACTATGAGAAAAAATGTGATTTTTTCATGACAAAACTAAATAAAATTAATATTAAACTGTTATTATGATGAAATGAATTGAAATACTTTTTTTTGACCCACAGGCATCTGTTGGCTCACACACTGTAGCCCAGCCCCAGGGCCCTGATTACAACACTATCCTCTGCTGCTCATAAACACCTGTCATTCAGAGAACAGTTACTCTTACAGTATTGTACTTTAGTGATGAAAGTGGGTGAATCAGCTTCTCCTCTGCAGGGACAGGACAGGTAGCTGTGCTAATGTCAGATGTGCGAGACTGACTGAGTGGTTCTGTTCCATCACCAGGAGTTTAAATAACTATTAACCGAGGAGAGTCAGTCTGTTGGATCGCTGCAGAGCAAAGTGAAATGGACACTGTGTTTGTCTCCTTATTACAGCCCCGGTTTGGACAAGTTAATGGTGCCTTTTCTACAAACCTCGGATAGACAAGCATGACATGACACCTGTAACCGTCGTGTAGTCAGGGAGGCTGCACGAGTTTTTATCTCTTTCCTTAACCAACAATTTCACCTTTGCCCACTTCACTCAGTGATTGGCCACATGTCTGGAGGTGAGAAAGTGAACAGGGTTTGAACACCCTCAAGCTCTGTCTTCATGTTTTGCGGATACTGGCCCAATCCCAATACACCCCTTGCCCCTCACTTTAAAATGAGGGTTAGGTGAAGTCACTACCGTTTCAATGTAATGTGGTTCGTTTTTTATGACAAACAATAGTGTCCAGTTCACTGATACATCGCTAGGTAACTAGCTCGCTAACGTACCTGTTATTGCTGAGTTGTACGCGACAGTCCCACATTTTGGTGTGTTTTTCATGCCACTTTTTAGGACAGTTATAAACGGTTCAGAAAGGATTACTAGCCAGTACTAATTGGCGACCGATCACCCACAGCATCCCTGTATCAGTAGTACTGCTGGGGGCTGCCTGGTCAGACACTATATTTTCTGAGCAGCTCCACTGAAGCATAGTGAAATGATTTTCTGTGCAGCTCAGTTAGTCTTGAGGGAATTCAGAGAGCAGAGCACCCTTCACTTTGCTAATATCCAGCCCCAGAGGAGACAATTTAACTGAGCTCTCCATCAATAACGCTCTATTTACATATTGACAGAACCAATGTCAGTGTTTAAAAGGCCACATGCTCACGACTGTCAGAAAACCACCAACACTACAACTGTCGGTCATCCCACGGTGCTTCAGTCTGAATGATCATTTCTGTTTATATGCAAAAAACACTGAACAAATGTTTAGTATGACACATTTTATAATCATAGGAAAAAAATACATAACAATTTTCTGTGACAGTTAAAAGTGACAGTTAAAAAAAAATGAGAGATTTGCAGATTTAATTAGTACAATGTGCTGACAATACAGCCAACCTTCAGAGCCAGTTCAGGGCTGGTGGAGGGACATGTAGTATATCCAACTTTCCTTCAAGAGAACAGAGTTTATATTACATGACAGATGTGTAGCTTTCTTGAAACATAACTACCAGCCTTTATTTAAAGTAATTTGTAATAAATTACCAGAAATCGAAGGCAGCTCCTAAACTGTAGGGGACAGCATAACTGCTTCCTATTGCCCACTATACTCTTTGCACTGCTTTCTGTGTCTGCACTGACAAGCTGCTGCTAGCAAGTAGCTCAGTTAGCCATGGAGCTAAGTGGCCCGATTAGCTGACAAGAGTCTGCCCGCACTGCAACCTCCTGTGCAGTACGAAAAGAATGCTGTTTTTCAAGATTAAAGCAAGTAAATCTATCTAGAAAACACATTAGACAAAAGTATCAGCCTGAAAAATGAGCATAATATGGCTGTTTTAAAAATGTTGTTATTGAACATAACTTAGGGTTTTGCCTTATTGTCTTTTCAGCTCCACTGTTTAAAAATGTATTTTTTCAAACACATCAATAAGTCACTCTTATGCACTCAGACATGAGTACCAACACACCTGATTCAATAATCAGCTCATCATCAGGCTCTTGATAACGACCGTTCATTTGAATCAGGTGTGTTAGGCCAGGGAAACATCCAAATCATGGTGGGCAGGGAGCCCCTCGGAGCAGGACTGAGGAACACTGCACTGGGGATTATATTCTTTCATTGCCACTTTAGTTTATTTTAACTCAATCCCACATTCAGCGTCCTGTTGCCAGATATACCCACTAGAGCGCCAAATGCTGATTAATCCATCACCAAAACAAGTCCCCGACAGATGCACCATATCCTCCTGTTTGAGTAACAACACTACTAAAAACTACTGTTACCAGCTGCATTAGGAAAGTATTGGGCCTTTAAAAAGATCTATTTGTATTGAAAGTTGGGACAGACCAACACATTGTTGGTTTGTGTATCTCTGTCACAGTGAGAACCTAAGTGCAGACACAGACACAGGTAATGATGCAATAAGAAAGTTTCCTATTCCTACTGGGAATTGAGGTGAGGAGAAGATGGTAGAAAAGTGCTGAGCTGGAAATGTGCAGGCAGATGAGGCGATCCTGAGGCACATGGGAAAATGATGTTAAACACAGGTAACCAAACATGAGGAAAATCAGTACACAGACTCAACAAAGAGCTGGTGCAGCAACTACCACGGCAGGGACAATGATCCTGCGAGGAGGGGGAGTAAAGCCATGGGGGAGGTGAGCAGGTCGGGACAGATGATGAGTCAGTTGCAGGCAGGTGAGAGGGGTGGGAGTCAGTGGAGTCAAGGAACATGAAAAAGAAGGAAGGGTCATTACGTCCCCGAACCTTCCTTTAGGGATGGACTGTGGTGACAGCTGTATTGAAGTCCACGGGAGATGCATGGAGAAACCCAACATATCTACGTTGTATGACATCAGAAGAAAAGCCTCCAGAAAATGAAAGAAAAAACTTCAGAGAGTAGGTTGACCACTGATTTCTTTTTTTAGCGACATGTTGTTTGTCCCTGGACTTCGGGGAAGGCTCCTGTTCGCAGTGTAATTGCAGTCTCATCAGCGATAATTGTTTGGACCTGCCCCATTTGGTCACAATGTTATCAGCCCTGTTAATCTTTTTTGTATTTTTTTTTTTAAAATCTGCCATTAACCTTCTCTCTGAAGTGCATTCTCTACTTTCCTGGAGGTATTTCTTCATCAGAACTCATCTGATGTAGATATGCCTTTACATGGGAACACTGGTGTATAGGTGCATTAAGTCAATCATGTCCAAAATAAGTGTATAAGCAAAGAATAAGGATGCATATCATATGTGTCTATCCCTTGATGAATGGAGGTGAATGTTATTATGATATTTTTTCATAGATTCATACTGCTCAGGTCAGATAGACACTGTAGTGTGTTTATTTAACACCTTAACAAATCCACGACATTAGAAAACAGGAGTGCTGATCAGATACCAGGCTGCCTCGCAAGTCACATTGGGAAAAACTCCCCTCTATTATAGCACTGCCTCATGTGACTTGACAAGTGATCTGGATCTGCACTCATTATTTTTCAGCAAACGGCCTCAGGCTCACAGCAGGGAGCCATGAAGGACATCAAGTCAGGTTTTCCTCCAACAAACTGGAGGAAAAACAGTAATTTGTCTATATAGTGAAAAATAACAGTTGTGCTGCGAACTCTGGAGCTCTCTGATGTTCTCCTGACAAACGGTAATTATATGGGATGCCTCGGAGCTGTGACAGCACTGTAATTAGGGCATTCAAATGTATTTCTGTGCACTTAATTCAGTTAGACTGATTTATTAATTTGTGTTTCTCTTTTTGCTTCTCTTCAGAATAATGGATCCTTGGGCTGGTGTCATCATCACAAACAGTGTGCAAAGGTAGGTAACAGTGGTTCCCAAACTTCTCTAAGTCACAGCGCCCCACGGCCATTTTTCTGTCAATGCATGAACTCTTACACAAGACACTAGGGATTATTTCTGTTGTTCATTAAGGAATATATACCTAAGACACCTCTCTTAAAGGGTGACTTCACCAATTTTACACATTAAAGTGTGTTCACAGGTCTTTGGGAGTAATACTGCACATGTGAAAAAAGTATAAAAGCTCCAGAGGAAACTGCATGTAATCTGATAAATTGCAGCCAGTGGCGTCACTTAGTGGCTAAGTTAGTTAACTAAGTTGCATTGTGGGTAATGCAGGCACCAGGTTTTGAAAAGCAGTCCCCTGGTGTATTATTGCACTCCTGCAGCACTGTTGGACTCATTATGGAGAGAGATTAAAATCGATGCAGCAGAACCAGACCCATCACCCTTTTTTATTCCACTCATTCTTCTTCCTTTTTCAAAACCGGGTACTTTTGAAAATCTATATATGTTTATTAATTGTAGTGGTCATTTCTTGTTTTTGATCTAATATTAAAACGTACAAAAAGTAAATTATTCTAAAGGTTGCAGCACCCCAGGAAGTCACATGGGACCTTCCAGTGTAATAAATCACTCTGCCTCTGCTTGTGTGCACATTGTGTGAACCTGTTGGCAGGCGTGTGCGCCCCTTTAGTATGTGTGCATGTTTGTTTGGCAATAAATCACAGCGCATGCAGACCAGTGACAGTGTGCTGCTGGTGTGTGTGCATGTACTGTATGTCCTGATGCATGCGGCTGTACTGTAGTGGTTATTACCCATTTCCCAGCTCTACCATTCATCACCCAGCCTGCCTGTTTATTCTCTGATGTCCCATAAATCTCAGCTTCCCAGCTAATACATCAACACTCATGAAAGAGGCACACAGTAATAGATGGAATACACACTTGCAGAGCTCCCACCTCTGATATAATGTTCACATTATAAAGCGTCGTGCATCTTTCATGAAATCATGCTCGCATAATTTTATTCCACATCCACTGTGTGACTACTTAGCCTCAGTGTTTTTTGATATTTAAAAGCCCCCATGAGAAATATTGTCTCCTCGTTGAGCCATGGAGATATTAACACGCCTTAGCAGCCTCTCACTTTGGTAACCATGCGATCCCAGTGATGGGTAATTGTGATGACATGTTAGCACATTAGACGTCTCCCCGGCTGCATTATTAAGAGCTTCTACAGTGAGCTATCCGGCCGCTTTAATGAACGATCACAGGGAGAAAATGTTTTCATTGCACCGTGAATTAGCTCATAATATAAAGAGCTGCTTCAGTCTATTACGTGCAGCGTGCATCATCTGCAGTGCTTTTTATCAGTAGATGTACTTTTGATTGGTGTTTCAGCGGAGTCTCATACTCGATCCTCCCTGAGGATATGTGAATATAGAAATGTGAATGTGTAAAATAGTAGTAATATCTTATTATGTTGAAGCCTCAGGTCTTCAGCATCCATCCCCACTGACTCCACATATGCATCTCCTCCCTTGTGATCAATAAAGTTGTAATAAGAAAATAGTGGGATAACAGCTTTCCCATTCGTTCATCGGATCCGTTTCACTTTGTGGAGGCAAGGTGTCCTTTATGTTTGCATTCAGTGCATTCCTGTACAGATATACTATAAAGGAACATTTCATAGTTATAAAAAAGTATCAGTGTCAGCACAGTCAGCTGATTTGATGTGAGGGACTGAGGGGACTTCAAAAGTCATAAGAGATCCAACTCATGGAAAGTAATGAAAAATGCTGAAATTGTTGGTGCCACTATTTCCCATTGCCACCCGTCTTAAAAAAGATATATATATATATTTCTGCATGTCTTCTTGTTTGATGTCCACGAAAAAAGTTCAGCACTGTCCATAATCAACCAAAAAGTGTCCTTTACATGAGACATGGAGTTGGATACGGTCCATGATGTCTTTGAGCACAGAGTGGTGTTAGCCTTTAGTGGCTTTTAGTTTGGAGAGCTCTCCAAATTACACTCCTGTTTAATGGTGGTTAATTGTGAAATGAGAGGCTCTTACGGTGTGATGTGCAATCAATGCATTCCTCTAAAAGCCTGTGTGAGAGCAATTTACTCCAGAGCAGCTCGGTCCTCTGGCACTTAAGTTTTCATCAATGTACGGCAGCCGAGCGTTAAATGCAGATGTGGTCCGAGCTGCTCTGCGACGACAGGTGCTCTCTGAAGTATTGCCGCTGAATTCACAGCTCTTTCATCGTGTCTGCAGCTTCTTGATCAAAGGCCAGCGTTATTAACGGAAGCTGTAGCCTGATTCCGTCAGGGCTGTGGCTAGCTTTGCTCAGATGCATCGTTTGTTTGGTGTTTGGGCTGGTTTGGATGCATATGATCGGCTGCATGAAATGGAGGCAAAACTACGATGATGTGTTCGTGTCAAGCTTTTTGAACATTTAAAAGGTCAGTTCACCCTTATGACCAGTAAAAAATGAACCATCAACAGAGTGTGAAAAAACAACATTTTTAAACTTCTGTCTTAAATTGCTATGCTAACGAGCTATCCTCAGCTAGTCATAGCTTTAATAGGCTCCCACTTTGTGATTCAAGTCTTATGGCCCCTGTACTTTCAGCTGGGAGATGTGAGTGAGTGGCAAGTTCACTACTTTGTGTAAAAATATCTCCTATCTTAACAATTTGTGAGTTAATTGTATTAACCATTTGACAGATATTTCCTTATTAAACAGAACAATACAACTGCACACCTTCTGAGTACAAGTTGATCTGTTTCACTGAACAACAACTGGCTTAATTGCCTTGCTACTTTAACTCATCTTAAAACACACTTTACTCAAACTCAACACAGTCGAGTTAGATGTGAAGATATTCTGGCTCGACGCACCATTTTTTTTTTGTCTGCTGCCGACGTCCAGTTCCCTGGGCTATGTCTGACCATTTCTGTCGGAACAACTTTCTGAACTGCCGATCCGATGTTCACAGCCACCTCACTCATTGATTGGCGAGCTGTGCAGAGGGGAGAGAGGAGACAGAGTTTGAGCATCTCTGTAGCTCTCTCATCTGTCTGATGCAACTGTTTCTGTCATTTCTCATGCGCAAATCTGTCTGATGTATGAATGTATGCCATTATATGCATTAGGGATGTACATTTTAAGTCATTTATTTAAGTAGTCGGCTGCCTTAACTATCGATTAATCATATGAATTATGTTTAATCTTTTTCCATTAGCTAACTGTTTGAACCACTGATGATCTGTGTTCGATGTAAAATCCGAGTCGGCTACATTAGGAGATAAAATAATAGATAAAGTTACTTGAATTGTAAATGAAATGACACAAAATAATGACTTCATTGTAATTAAGGAGATTCTGTATCTCAATTTCTCAGGTGACTAAATGGCTAAAAAGTGATATCAAATTATGTCAGGTCTTTTTGTATTTTTTAAATTAGCAAGCATCTGTAATCTGTTGCAGAGGGCTGCTGCTGCCCTCCTGGTGAGAGATTTGGCTCTGGTGAGGCGAGTGCTTGCAGGGTTGACTTCAAAACTCTGGCTGAGGTGGCGCCGGTAGTTCCAGCCTCCGGTGGGGCAGTAGAGTGTGGGTTAAGACATTTTTTAAATGGCCATTAGTAGTTGTCTGTCCGAGGCAAAGACACAATAATGATGATCGCCTCTGCAACGATCTCCTTGCTTTTGATTACACTCAAGCAAGCAGCCAGTTTAAATCCATTACGACCAGGAGGAGGGTATGAGTTCAGACAAGGTGACAGCACATCAATGAGTTCAATTTAAATCTGCCTTTAAATGCTTTGTTCATTATCTAATCTTAGTTGTCTGATTCTGTGAATGTATATCATTCATATTTGCCTGTAAAGATGCAATAACTGCTGTGTTTTAAAGCCACCTGCTTCATGTATGATGACATGAAAAGAGACTGCATGGTTGGTTTCTCTGTTTCTCTTCATGCCGCTATAAATGCATATTGTGTAGGTGGAGTTTGTTACCTATATTAAATGTTAATGTTTTTTTTCTTTTTTATAAAATTAAATGCCATTATGCCAGGTTATGTCTTATCATCATGAGAAGTAAAAAAGTTAAAATGATGGGTAAGAATAGATTATTATGCAATTTTTAAGACCGATGACAGGAAACATGTTCTATATGGGTTAGACACGAATGTTACGATATAAGCTGGCAAAAAGTTGTTTTTTTTTGTGCAAGGGTCAGTGATTGAGGATTTTTCTTTTTTTTTTTCTTGTCCTGCGTATCCTTACACAAGGGGTGAGGCAGGTGTGGGTGGTGGCTCAGAGCACCTCACACTTTGCTGTACCATCAGGGTTTAGCTTTCTGAACATTCCTGATGCCTTGTTGTAGACTTGAAACTTTCCGTTGTGTGGCAGTGCAAGTATTGATACATCCCTGTCCAGCTCCGACGCTCAGACACTCCTGATGGGAAGCTTGTTGAAGCTTGTTGCTGTGAGACAGCCCATCACTTTGGCTCGTGACCATTTGGCCCCATGTCGTCCTCACGGGCCCCGGTGGTAATGAGTGCTTGTTAATCCTTCTGTCACTATCTCCTCCAGGCAGACAGCCATTTGCAAGTGCCAGAGTTGATTAGCAACACACTCCCACACAGTCCAGTTCAATTCAGCTCTTTAAAAAGAGCTTAAGATGGCACTACTGTAGCGTTGGAGCCACGCAGGGTCATCGTGTGGATTCACTGACACTGGTGTCTTAGTTCACAACCCAGACAATTGGCATTGAGCTTGTTGTAACGACCTTTTTTCAGAAGCACTTGGCAGCCATTAGTGGACTTCAATACTCCCTACAGCCCTGTTTTAATGTTTGACTGAGAGCCAGGCATCCTTTTCTTTCACTCCTCCGCGCAGTTACATTTTCAAATGAATCAAAGAACTTGTGAAACAATTTGCCCGCATTTTGTTTCTTGGGAGACGCTGAGGTCTTGTCTTGGGCTGTTGAAAAGTCTGGAACACTTTCAAAAGCAGTGTGAGTTGTTGAAACAGGAAGCCAGAGACAAACCGAGCCTGTTTGCTCTCTGAGGGGTTTGTCTGGGCAACGAATCAAACATTGTCAAGCACCAAAAGAAAAGCATTTTGCACGGTCAGCAGAGAAGTTGTCCGCTCCATTATCTCTGGTTGGTCATGGAGGAGTACTGCGCACAAACTGCCAAATTACACACACAAATTCACACAGACACACACACACGGCTTTACACTGCAGCCAAATAAACACAAGTCACATTCTGTGACCTCAAAGAACAGCTTGGATCGCAACGCAGCTCCAATTTGGTGATAAATTCTGCAGCCGAGACAAAAATATCTGTTGTCTTCACCAAAGTGGGACCAAGGTGCTTTCTCAAATCTCTCTCAACCACATCAGAAAGTTCCCTCCAGTCAGCTTTATTTGCGGTATTGGAATGGAATGCTTGATTTGAGCTTGAAATGGAGCGTAAAACTAACTGACGCTGAGGTGACGCTGGGAATGGCACGAGGGTAGGAACGTCAGTCTGGATTAGTGGACAAGTTCTCCTGTGGAGACCAGAAAGGGGAGATGGGAGATGGCAGGCCTGGCACAGAGCGATCAGACATGCTTCAGGGAGTCTTCATTACATAGCAGCAAGAGCCGTGCTCCACGTGCACTGTAGTCCACTTGGCAGCTACTGTTTTCTCCTCTCCACTCTTGCCTTGAAGTGGTGCACATCACTGGCTACTGTAGACACTCGAAAAGCCTGACACTGCATTTTAGACCATTGACTGTCAAAAGTTAAAACCCAGGGTAATAATGATAATGACGACACTAAGAACAGAACATCAGGCATCATGTTTGGAGTAAGGTAAGTTTACTGACTAATAACTGACTTATGGTTCAAAACTCAAGTCCCAGACGATTAGAAGTCTCCACGTGATGCCCAGACTGTCAGTGCTTCATAGTGTGGGCAGCCCTGACTTTAAAGATGATGAAAGTAGTGAACTTGATGGGCTGTGATTGCCACGCCCACCCAAAGTATAATGTATTGCCATGTCCTGGTCTCAGGTGTGCTACAGGTGTGCCTGATGGCTCAGAACCAGGTGTGTAGTGCCATTTGTGTAAACACTGGAACACACCTAAGATGTGCAGGTGTGTTTGCGCACAAGATCACATGTGAGGCGCGCTGGGGTGCACACACATGGTTACCTATTACAGCAACGTCATGAACTTTAACCTTTTCAGCTATTCCAAAATCAATATAGTGTAATATATGTGTGTTGGCCCAGGTCCTAGATGCAGTTGCTGCTTGTGTTGCTGTGCTCTCACTCTGAGTGACTTGTCCTTGTGTAGGTCGGGGGACATGCAGCCCCTCAGCCCAGCACACAGAGTACAGAATACTGTACGTGCCCGTCTCCTTTCATATATATCACTTCATGTATTGAGCTGCGCATGCAGAACTGTTGATGAGAAGACTTTGTTCTGTTGAAAACAAAACCTACAACTAAGTCATTTTAGCAATTCATCACTTTAACACTTATGGGACTTTGCAACTGTCAACATTTGATTTCCTCACTTGGCGGCGCGGTTCTCCGGAATGCTCCGGCTGCTCTCCACCGATGCTGAGATCTCCCTGATGTGCCGTGCTGGAAGCGCTCGTCTTTGATCACTTGGCTGTGACAAACGTAGAGCCCTCAGACAGATTGCAAACACGCCAGCAGCATCTAACGCCTTTTATTATCTATTTGGAGGTCAAACTGAAAGCGAATGCATCTAAAATTGTTGCTGACAATCCCTCACTGAACTGTAAAAGTGCACTCACGTATGTCATCGGTCGAAGTTGAAGCAAGAGGTGTTTTCAAATAGTTCTGATTAAAGGCCCTGACACACCACACTGACACCGAAGAACAAGCCACAGAGCCACGGAGCCTCTCTGCAGATATACAAACTGTTGATATGATTAAGCAACATTTTCTGACACCACTCTCGCTTATATAGCTCTGTAGTTTCTATGTCTGATAAAGAGGCAGATGAAGAAAAAAAAGGAGGAACCGCACTAACTGGCTGAAGTCATGGACACTACAGTGACAGACTCAATGAGCACTGATACGCTTTACCTGAACAGCTAATCAGTGATTTTTCTCACAGAAGATTCGCCAATTCTACATGCTCAATCGGGCCCAAAAAAAAAAAGAAACAGACAAGGGCCTTAAGATATCCAAACACCATTTATGGCACCATCAAATCCACCACAGACATCAGATTAAAAAGACCATCTTCACCACAAAGTTACGCTCGGCGTTAACCATCTGAACCCAGCCTCCTGTGTGCTGCAGTGGCTCCTCCTGTGAGCAAAGTTTCCAGGAGCTCTGACACTAACTCACCAACATTGTCTACATTTCTCATCAGCAATCACTGAACCAGATGATTTTAACTCTGCAGGTCATTTTTCATTTTTTACCCAACAAAGTAACATGATATATATTTTATTGAGGATTTAATTTGAATAATTTGCTTGTTATGCAATAATAACCAGTAATAAACGGCACTGCGTGTAATAGTATAAATATAAGATGAGGCTCATTTGTGACTGTTTCTGATGAAGAACTATTGTATTAACACCCACAATCAGACTACTTATGCTGTTTTGATGTCATATTGTTATGAATACATAATAAAACAAATTCTCAGCAGTCACCATGATAACAGTATCATGACCAGCTGATCCCAGAGCTGTGCAGCAGAACTCATTTGAATTTTTATCAGACTCCTGAAGAACAATTCTCATTTTCTTCCAACTCTGTCAGTCCTGTAAAGGCAGGGAGGAGCTCTAGCGGTTAGCTTTTCTAAACACCTATTAACAGCTGCTGCAGTGTGACCATTACATTAAATGATACACCTGGACACTTAATAATAGTGTGAGGTCATGGGATTGATGTAATAGAAAACACCAAAAGTCATTGATTATTTGTTTCACATGAATTTAGATATTTTATTCAGTCTTTTGGTTCTATGTGTTTTATGTAAATTATTTTCCATTTGAAATGTTAGCAAATATGTATCTTCAAAAAAAAGATATATGATGAGCCTGTGCCACAAAGCTATTCTAAATGAGTTGTATTGTATCTATTTACATATGTTTAGCTTTTTATTATCTTCAAATATATGATCTGGGCACTTCCTCTGGATGAAATGGCAAAATGTTGGCCGACTGATAATCCTGCACCCATTAGGTGTAAGGTGACCCAGAGCAGCAAATGTAATACATTTCACACCTGCACGTGTGAAACTTATCTTGAGTTAGATGATCCTTCATAGCAACCAACAGTCTGCTTTTATTGTTATTAAAGACCCCTTGCTGCTGTGTGGTGATGCTTTGATAGGTACATATGGGTTTGCCACATAACCTTAATATAACTACAGTGTAACTACCACAAGTGCAACAACATGAATGATACATGGAGACAGAATTCAAACAAGTTGGAAGCCTGTGTGAGTTGACTTTCATGCTGTGGTGGAATGAATAAATAACAGCTACCTGGAAGGTCTGGAAAACTGTAGATATCAAAACACGGTAATGCTTTGGAAAATGTGTGAGGCAACCTGTGTTTTATTCATCGTATCAGAGTTGGTTGAGCGTGACTGGATCAGGATTTTGAAAGATTGATCTAGGTGACAAAAATATTTCTTTCAAGGAATCTGGAGCCTTGGGAGGGAATAGAGGGGAGTTTGTGAAGGAGTGATCCTAGAGGTTTGGTTACGTGTTATATGTCTTATCTTGTCTTGCTATATATGTATCATGTCTCTCACTTGTCCTGTTGCTTCATTTAAAAAAAAAAAAGTTCTTGCCTGTACGTCTGTATATCTGTAAGTCTCAGCAAAACATGTTTTTATTAATAGCAGTTTCTCTCTGCATGGATCCTGACTAAAAGTTTTTTCCACTACGGGAATAACATATTACGTGGGGCTTCCTATAACCTTAACCCTGAGAACCTTGTTCAAATCTTGATGTGAGCTTCCTAACCCTGGTGCGTTGTGCTGAACGGACCTGCAATTGGATAGACCGTCAACCAATCAGAGTGCCAAAACGTGTGCTTTTTCAAATCCTGGACCGGCGACACTGCACTGTCAGCCAAATCCAATCAAACCAGCCCCGTATTAGACTCACAGTTGTGAGTGGCCCATCAGAAATCACGACACAGGGACATCTGTCTGAATGGGAGAGTGGCCTGATGTATATCTGCCAGGTCAAACGAAACACGAGCTCACAGATTGAAATGGTTCTGAGTAAACTCAAATTTGTTCAGAGTCTACGGTGCTTCTCTAACTTTCAGACAACTTGCATCGTCCTTGGGATACCTCTGTACATTGCTCTCTTCCCAACTGTTTCTCACTATAGCATGAAATTACAATCAGTGTGCACTCGCTCCCCTGGGCTGCCTCTGCCTGCTCGGCCAGGATCCAGCTTTATGGTACAGAGGACGAAGCTGTTAATTGGTGACATGCTCCAGAAACGGCCTCAGAACGCAGGACAACATTCATTAACTTTCCTTCACATATACTGCAACACCATCCATTTCAGATTAGATCTGCGTTCGTATTGACTCTGGATAATACAGCACACAAGATAAGTCAGCAACATGTCAGACTGTTGAACCAATTAATTCAACTGCTTTGTGACATATGATTTAATACTGCTATTTGCTTTTCCCAGATATATTTTGGAGGGAATGCAATTGCAATCTGGTACATGTTTCCTGGCAGTGTTTTTTCCAGTTTAAAGTGCTACAGTTGTAGATGGAAGTCATACAGTGTGGATACGGCGCAGGACTCTTACTCTGGAGAACAGAGTACAGGGCTGTACTGTAGCTACTATTGAGGACCCTGAGCTCCTGTCCCTGGGAAAACTTTTTTAAGGTTATATTCTGTGATTCTGCAGACAATGAAATGATAAAATTTACTAAGACTGTCTAAAAATGTGTCAGTTTTCAGGCAAACATTGCAATAAGAAATTAAAATGAAGGCATTCTGTATTGTGTCAGTCACACACCTGCCAGTGAGGAGAAGGTTGTGACACAGCATTTAGACTACAATATTAGATTTCATTTACAGAAAGCGTACATCTGATAAATAAATCATTTGTGATGTTTTGTGATATTTGTCTTTACATTCTCCCAAAAACTCACCCACTCTGACCAGCTTCATGTAGTAATGGACACATTGATTGGAATAGTTGGTGCAATATGTAAGAATCTGCCATCTCTTGAATTCCAAACGAATAGGGGTCAGCATATCACCAGATTTAGCACTAACTACTGCTAACAGTAGCTCCTGTTAGCTAGTTAGTTCAGTTAGCTGGGCAGCTAATGGTCTTTTTGGTGTTCACAATAGTGTGTGTGCTGAGCTAAGCAGGGCCAATGAATGATGACCTCAGTATTACTAAAATCTTGGCTGCGTCCTATGTTGTTAGCTTTCAGCAAATAACATTTTGGCTGATGTTTGAGAAAAGACGGTGGCTTTGGTCAAATATTGATAGAAGATATTAAAATATTTAACCAACATCAAGGTGAGCAAACATAAGCAGTTGCCAGCAGCAGATATTATAAGAGAACTCATTAAATGCATTGAAAAACAGTTGAAACATTCAAAATATAAAGGAGTAAAGTAAACATGCATCATACAAGTTTTTGTGTGATTAAAAAAATTGGAGGTCTTCATATGTGACTGTAATCGATCTCACTGTTCACACTTTTTTCACTTCCACAGTGCCTGGAGCCCTGCAAAGACTCCTGGGAGATGAAGAGGAAAAGCAATTGCAGAGAGATGTGTGAGGTACACTGAAACACACGCTGCCGGACCAGCCGGCTGCACACATACACATTTTCAGTGATCAAATGCGTGTGTGAAATGAGCTGGGATCAGGGTCGGTCAGGTAGTATCATTTCACATGAAACTGTATGTTCACGGTGTCTCTGTGATCTTCACAGGACATATTATACTACAAGCATTCACAGGCATCTGTGACTGATAACTACATTTGCACATTTGTAACCAGTATTCATGATTAGAAAGCTTTGTTAATGTTGAATAAAAAACACAACAAAAAAAAACAGGCAAACATAAACGCTTATTCATTCAGCCATCCCAGCCTTCTGTGGGATATTCTTATTAAATAAGTCAAAGCATGATATTAGAAGCCCTGAAAGAAAACTAGCCCAAATTTAAGTTAGAAACAGTTAAAGATAAAATAAGTTGACTGGTTTTCTCCAACCCATCTAGCGAGTGTTTCCTAAAAAGCACTGGGAGTGTGTGACCAGCTGCGAGTTCCTCCAGTCAGTGCTGGAAGTGAAGCAGGGCATCTGTCCACCTCCGGAGAGAGCCAGCGGATTCGCGGCGGCCTGCGTGGAGAGCTGTGATAATGACGGAGAGTGCTCCGCTCAGAAGAAATGCTGCTCCAACAGTTGTGGCCACACCTGCCAGTCTCCCAAAGACCTGTACAGGGGTGAGTAGAGTGAGAAGGACTGACATGTGATAGCATGCCAATGATCTAGTGAGGACAAGTTAGTTATTCTATTTTAGTTGCACTACAGCAGGCAAGCAGTGACAAGATTCCAGCACAGGAGTGGTGTGAACTGATCCTGTGTATGACTTCCATGGTTGAGGTTTTGTTCACTCGACTGGACACAAGAACTAATGCTTAAAAATTGGTTTTGATAAGGTCAAGAAAAACAGCACAAGCCCTGACTCGACGAATACACTCTGCAACTAGAAACACGTGGAAGAGAAGCTGAATACATTATTAGTAGAAGGAATAGAGAATCAAGAGGTGAAGTCAAGACAACTTCCAGCAGACAGGTGAAATTAACTTGTGGAGGCTGAGGACTTGAAGGAGAAAAATAAATATTTATCCTCATTAAAGCACAAGTTCACACAAATATTAAAAGTCAGTCATGATGTACTCACCTCCCACGCCAATGGAATGTTGGTTGGAGTTTTCGTCACCCACAAAAAACATTTCTGGAGCTTCACAGCAAAGCAGCCCTGCAGCATTCTCCTGAACAACGGAAGTAACTGAAGACTGGGTGATTTTTTGGGTTGTTTTTTAAGTCCCCAGATACTTCAGTTGTTTAGGAGAATGCTGCATGCTTTTTTGCTGTGAAGAAATGTTTTATATTTATATACATCGGCCCTTGGAATTCCATGTTATAGTTGTGCAGATAATCCTGCAGGGTAATTCATACAGTACATTTAAAAACCATGATTCTACTCCTTTTTTGCAAAAGCTGAAAAGCCTGATGTATGTCTTGAAGTCCAATAAACATAAATAAGATAAACTATAAATACATGTATATCCAGAATATCAGCTTTTATCTATCCACTGTCCACTCCCATGAGCAGGATTAGGCCTCTACTGCAAATATTCTCAGACATAATTGTGATGGGCAGCGAGAAAATATAATTCTTTAACTTCATGAAAGAATAAAATATTTTCACTCTCCAAAAGAAATGTGCACTTTTCCTTTTTAATGAAAATGTCCAGACAGATTTGATGGAGCTAGGGACTCGTCCTCAGGGCAGAAAAATGAATCAGTGTTAAATTTAGAATCTGTGAGCAACAGCTAAACTGACCGATTGAACATTTGGTGGGGCTTCTGCATATTTATGCTTCCTCTAAAAAAACAGTTGGTTAGGAAGGGACTTCTTGCAGATATGGATTGGCGTTTACAATATCCAACAGCAATGAATGTGTGTTACCACCCGTCAAGCACAGCTGGACCAGGACAGAACAACACAGAGAAGCTGCTGGTTAGCAGTAGTTAGCAGTTACTTCAGCTGTCTGTCCCGACATGAGGCAGAGAAGCAGGAAGACATCAGAGAGAATACCAGAAAATAGTTTCTCCATGAATTCACCCAAAATCAGTTATAACATTTCCCTCTCACGGAGTCTGTCTTTTTTTTTTTTTTATGAATCCACGGCAGCATTATTAAAATTATTAAAGTGTAAGGACACACCAACGAGTGCAGGATGAGTCATCAATATTTTTTATCCTTTTCTAAGAATCAACCAAATCTAAAATGCCACAAGGAAACCTACAAAGCAACTTTTTTGCCTTTGTTGAGCCTGATAAGTGAGATACAGAGAAAGACATGTGATAAAACCACTAAAACATTGATTATAAGCCAATCACAGAACATTAAAGGTCCAGCATGTATGATTTAGGGATAATCACCTGAAACTTTTCGAGACCTTAGAATGTCTACAGAGGGAGTGGGTCCATGAGACACGGGGTGTTCAATGGGTTTCGATCTCCAACCACACTGCAAGACACCATTAAATCCTACACAGTGGACTTGGAACTAGGCCCTGACACATCCTGCTGTTGTGTCAGACTGGGAGATAAAGATGGTTAATGAAGCTGCTGCTGCTGCTCCATCCCAGCGTAGACTGTAGCTGACACTCATCATTCCTGCTGATCAGTAAATATTCTTATTTTTCTTTAATTCGGAAACCTTTTCTATAATAAAGGTTCAGTAATTGTCAGAAGCAGTGCTGCCATATTATAATTATCATTATTAATAAGCATTACTTACTGTGACACACACTTAAACGGTCATACATTTCTTGTCGGTCTAAAAGAGATGTCACCCCAGCCTCCCTTGGGCCTGTACTCAGATGAATGAGGTAATTCTAGGTGAAAAATCTCCTGCTAACAAACAGCGTGCTGCTGTGAGTCGGAGTCAGGTGGAGTCTGCCCTACTTAGGCCTCCACTGTCGGAAGAGGGATCAAAGAGAGCGGAGGAAAAACAGATTCTGTGAGCTTGCAGCAGTGTGTTCAGGCCTCACCAGCGGTAACACACATGAGAGGAGGGAGGGGAATAATGTGAGGAAACTCATTTCGCCTTTTCACCAAGAAGCACAATGCAGCGCTGTATATCCCTGCTGCCCTAAGGGACGCCGGCTCACCTGAGTGATAACTCCTGTCCTCTCTGCTGCTGGGACATATGTGCTTAGAATTACAGTGGATGGTTGTATCTAAGTCTGACAGATACATCTGTTTGCTTCCTCACCAGGCATTTATATAACACCTGATATATCTCTGCACATGTCTGTAGAGATCATCTGATTTGAATAGTTTTTCCAAATCACAGTCTGTTTGGCCTGTAGAGGATAAATGTATTCCAAACAGTGTTACATCATCAGGCAAATGAAAAAAGTAGGTAAAAAATGTATCTACTGTATGCTCACACATCACCCCTTTAGTTTTATTCTGGTGCATGTGTATTTCATGGTTTGATAACTTGGTTTGGTCTTCAGGTGCTCCTCTGAAGCCGCGGAAGGAGCTGGGCTTTGAGGAACTCTCCTCTGGTCAGCTGGAGGTCCGCTGGTCCTCCCGCTTCAACATCTCGGCTGAGCCCGTTGTCTACATCCTGCAGAGGAGGTGGAACTTTGGCATCCAGCCCAGCGAGGACAGTGCCACCTCCTGGCAGGTGGTTGCACAGGTTAGTTCACTGCACCCAATGTATGCTGTAAACTAGATGTGAAAAAAGTGCTTAGTTTCGAAGACTTTTCCTACAGAAGCTATAAAAACTTAGGGGTAGTTCAAAAGACTTCTGAAGGTCTGAGACTGAAGCACAAGCACTTTTAAAAGTCACTGCTAACAGTAGTGTGCCGCCACGTCCCATGAATGCTCGATTGGATTGGGACCTGGGGAAGTTGGAGGCCATTTCTCATGTGCCTCGGGCCATTCCTGAGCACTTTGTCCTGCTCGAGGGCAACTACCATGGGGGGTGAAGTAACCCTAAACCTATCCGCAGTGTTATTCACTTCATCTGTTGCTCCTTTTATTGTTGCGGCTGATGGGTGTATTATTTTTGAGACTGTGGATTTATGTCTTGTCTTTCTCCCTCCAACGCTTCACCTGATCCCTCACAGACCACGGAGCAGGGAGCGAAGCTGTCTGATATCCGTCCAGGTCGCTGGTACCAGTTCAGAGTGGCAGCCGTCAACACCCACGGGACCAGAGGTTTCACCACGCCCAGCAGACACATCCACTCCAGCAGAGGTCAGACACACACCCTCTATACTTGTGTTTATGTGTGTGATCTTTAAAGGCACAGACAATTCTAAATGTCACCCCGAAATAACTAGCAGTGCTGCAACATGGTTGTTCAGATACTAGGCTGAATGTAACAAAATGGCAGATGAGTCGAACATAGAGTCTAGAAATGATCAGCTGCACTATTTTAGGGGAAAAGAACCAATCACAGGCTGGATGGTATTCTTCATCCTTTTGTGGCTAAAACAGTTTGAGTTGGTTGAGCATTCCACTGCAACATGTTCTCCCTCCCGACTTGTCGAGCATGGCAGCTCTGATCAGTGGCCCAAAGCTTCAAGCACCAAAACTACTTGATAAGGTTTCGGAAAACACTGTGGTTTGGGTTAAAATAAGTATGCAAGTTCAATAACATAACTTACGTAACTTAAGTAAGCTTAAGAAATGACACTGAAGGGGAACCGACAGCGTTGGGCCACTGACCAGACTGCCACAGTTGATGTGTTGGGAGGGAGAACGGGCTGTACACTACAGCGACTGCCAACCACATGTGATCCCACTGACAAACTGCTTCATACACTACAGACTGCTGCTCAATGGAAATGGAGGAAATGGTTAGCCATACATCATAATAAAAATAGCTAACATTGTTTCAGTCAGAGACACTTCATCAAAGAAGTGACAACTGTAGAGTTAATGGTTATAGTCTGCAGATGTAGTGGGAACAGCTCTGTTGTTTAAGGGAGCTCTCAAACAATACGGTGTGTTTTGTGCAGCAGCTGCCTTCTCTCACCTTGTACTGTCTGCAGTGTAGGTGGTGGCCTCATGTGTTGAAGTCTCCCCCTTAGTTTCCTGATACATTTACCACGTTTAGGTCATGGAGTCCTTAGTAATAACTACAGTACTAATAGTAATCCTAGTAGAAGTAGCAGTACTGGCTTATGCTTAGTGTGTTCTCGATCCAGAAAAAACTTTTATTTCAGTCATTTCAGTTTTTACGCTGTTGTTAAAGTTAAATTTCAATTGCATATTGCATGATGCTGTGTGTCGTGCATAACTGCATTTATTTTTACCTATGGAAGAATGTTACGTTTTCCTTGAATCTGATGATGCCTCCAGAGTAAAAAAACAACTTGTCTATGACTGGAGGGTTTTGTTAAATTACCGAATACAAATGAGTTTCTCAGCATTAGAATGTAGTATTACTCCGTGACCGCATGTCAAACGGTATTAACAACATCCCCTCACCCTCAGACCCCCCCAACCCTCCAGCTCCCACTGAGCTGAGAGTGGCCAACATGAGCTTTGGCCCTGGCAGGGTGGTGTCTGCCAGGCTTCAGTGGAGCATGCCTGCTGACCTGGATGTTCCCGTCCACCACTACAAGGTCAGCTGGAGCTGGACCGCAGTCGGACAGCCCTCTGCTTCATCTCTGACCAAGAGGAGGAAGACAGTCAGAGAGGTGAGGACTGACAGATACTACAGCACTCATCTTCATCTTATTCTAACTGTCTTCTAACAGCATGTGTGCGACAGGTCCTATACACTCAGCTTCATATGAATAAATTCCCTTGCTGCTTAAACTATATCTGTAACAAGTCAAAGAGTGCAAGTAAGAGTATAATCTTCAAACTTTTCCGATAATATTCAGAGAAATGAAAACTTGGACTAAATAAAACACTGAACAACATACAGGATTATCAACAGAGTGTGTCGAAGCAACAGTGTTGATGTTCATGTATACTGTGTTGTTGAGATCTCTACTGAAGTTAACACGCTAACCAGCTAGCCCCGGCCTGTTCAGGCCTGTAATAGCCTTTTGTGCCCCATGAAGCAATAGTCTGATAACCCCCTTCCAACTCACCTCCGTACTGTATCACATCTTCAAACTGGCATCCATTGATCTCGAAGGATGTGTTCATTCGATTTCATTGGGGGGCTGCTGAGCTCGGCTGAGCTGAGCCCTGTTGCCTGCGGTAACCCCCCTGTGGTCAGGTGTTGTAGGCAGAGTCTCGTCAGGTAATAGGGCCACTTACCTCCACAGTTAACTGAGCTGCTTGCTAACAGCAGCTAGTCACTTTCGCCACAGGTAGCTACAGCAAAGAGTATGTGAGCAGCAGGTAGTTGTTATGCTACCCTGTATAGTTTTGGAGCTACCTTCATATTCTGTCTTACAAATTACATTGAAGAGCAGGGACTGGGGTATTCCAATGATGCCAAACCTGAAATACTGGTTTTAAAAATGATTAATCCTTTGAATACTGAAGCTGTTTGAACACAGCATTGAACTGTCCCTGCTGAATCACCAGTACAAACAATCACACCACCCTGAGGTCAGAAAACACAAAATCTGCTGCTTTTAACAGTGAAAGGTGCAGAACACTCTTCCAGCACTGCTGTATCATCAAAGCTCAGCTTCTTAAAAGCTTGTGAGCACACAGTCAGTATTTGGTAGGGTAATAGAAATTGCCGGATACATTTCATTTGATTAAATCCATTCACTTTTGATTTTTCAATTTTAGATTTTTTTGGGGGAAGATATAGCAGCAGAATTAGATTTTGTCCCTGAATGCAACAATGACCTCTGAGGCTCGTGGGTCTTGTAGTTCTTGGTGTACTCTGACATACTCAACTGAAAGAAATAAAAGTGTGAAATTAAACTATTTTTTTGTAAACAATGTAACCACATCCCATTGTGAAATAAGACTATGATAAGACTCAGACTGAGACCTTGAGACGATTGTTAAAAATAACCCCTCGCATGCACGACTGAGGTGGGAAAGCTCTTCATAGGTCAACATAATTCATCTTGATGCCTGTTGTAGATGCATGGTAGCATGTTCAGTCTCTGAGATCTGACATCAAGGAATGGTGGCAGGTAGGATGGACTAGTTGAGAATACATACTGGCACATAGCCTTTAGCATTTTGACTCAACCTTGACTGGCTGCTATTTTCAGGGCTTGTGGAAAATGCTGCAAGAAAAATAAAAAGGCAAGCAATGAAGATGTCAGTTTTGTCCAAAGACCAAGAATGATATTTTTGGTGATTTCAAAATGGATAGCTTGACTCTCATTTTCTATTCTATTCCATTTTGTGTGTGTGTGTGTGTGTGTGTGTGAGAGAGAGTGAGTGAGTGAGTGAGTGAGTGTGTGTGTGTGTGTGTGTGTGTGTGTGTGTGTGTGTGTGTGTGTCACACATCTTGAATGACTATTGCGCTTAAAGGGACTGAACACATCGCGACAGGATGCGGACCTCAAAACTAACAACATGTCAAAACATTTTCTACCTGCTGTGAGAGATATTTCTATCTTTTTGCCAATACGCCAGATGTTGTCGTGGTCAATGAAGACTCCAAATCAGCGTTTACTCAATAAGTACAGCTTGTGAATACCATCTCAGAACTGGGTTATAGGTGCAGACTAGAGCCTTGGACATACTCACAGGTTGGTTGTAAGAAGACTTCATTAACCTGAGATACCCAGAAAGGAGGCTCAGTGGCATTCAAAATACTGCACTGTCTCAGCTATTATTGGTAGGTGTATGGCTATATACCCCTGAGGACTGCTGTATGTTTTGTGAAGACCTAGGCCACTGGTCCATGACTCTATACTCTACTGGACCTCTGGTGTTGGTGTCCTTGTGCTGTTCTATAGAGACACAAGTTGAAATGTGTCTGTGTTTATGTGTGTCTGTGTTCAGAGCCAGGTGGAGCTGGACAGCATGCGGTCCAACAGGAGCTACAGTGTGGAGGTCCAGGCTGTGTCCTACTGGGGACAAAATCAGCTCAAAGGCCCCCGAGCCATCCTCCACTTCACCACACAGCGCTGTAAGTCTTTATAAGTAATTTATAAAAGAGCATTTGACGTTTTGAATTTAGTTTTGTCAGGATTTGCAAGAGATAATGTATCTTCTTGTCTGCTTAAAGGCTTCATACTTCAAAACAGCATGTTGAAGTGTTTAGCCCTCCCACTAAATGTTTCCTCTGGGTTTTTTTTAAATGCATTTGTATGATCTTTTACACTTTCTTTCAAGTTTTTTCCAAGTACCATTGGGAACTGAATATCTAAAAGACTTCCTCCTACTAGGATGTTTAATGTCTGATCCTCCTTATGTCTGAACTTCACTCCACCGAGACACAACCTTAACTTCCATGAGCTCCAGTTCCTTGTATTTTTCTAAAACAATATCATTTTGAATATCCATTTTTTTTTCTCACAAATCCTTACTTACTCTTTTAAGTTGCAAACAGGGGTATTTAATTCTCTGTATTAGCTGACTATACTGTAACATAGACCAATTTCCAACAATGAAGTTGAATGATATCTTCTCTGTTTTGAAGCCACCAGTGCTGCTCCAATAGCCCCTGTAGGTGACATTCTGGATGTGGGGACACCGTTCTACCAGGACGGACAACTCCAGGTTCACGTTTACTGGCAGACCAGCACGGGTATGTACCAGTGTACACGTACAGATTAATGATGCATACAATTGGTCTTCCTCTGACACACACTGTAAAACCTGTTCTATAAAGAGTAGAGAGGTTTTGAATCTGTATTTTGCTGCATTGTTGACCGCTGTGCGATTGACTCTTAGTATTGTTTTTTCATCACTGCGTCGAATGTATATACTTAAATATTTTTTGCCATCACACATTTGCCCTAAATTCAGCCCTGGATCTGTACTCAGATTAAATATAACCTCAGAGTTGGGCCGCATTTATTTTGTATTTATTAAATGGACCTACATATTGGTGTAAGAGTTAATGAGGTTAACCAGGTGGGCCATTGGTTAAAGTGCTGAAAAATAGGCACTGTAAACCTTCATTGAATAACTTAAGTTGGGGTTAGATAAAGGAAAAAAACCCTCAATTGCTCAATTAAAATTTGTTTCTGGCAAAGACAGAAGAAGCACATTCAGCTTCAGACAAATGTGTATAAGTATTATGGTATTTGGTATTTAGCATACAGAAAACAACATACATGGAAATAAGACTGAGGGAGATCTTGGACATTTATCTGATAAATCTACAGCAGTCTGAGACAGAGGAAAGAAACACAATTTTAAAACTGTCAGACCCCTCCTTTAACAATATTCAAGATTCCAGATTAATACTACAACACAATATTGTATAATGGAAGTCTTGTTGTAGTTCCCTAAGCTACAATGCCCCCCCCCTATAAACTATACAGATTAATTAGTAAATAATAATCAAGTCAGAAAAATAAACACGACACAGTGGAGTGTTGAGAAAGAGTTCAGGGGTCTCACAGCCTTGGGAATGAGGCTGATCTGTAGTCTGGTGGTACAGCAGCAGACACTGTATCTTTTGCCAGAAAGCAGCAGGGTGAACAGACGGAGGTAATCCATTCATTGTTGTAGAGCTGCTGTTACAGGACAGTGTTGTATGCTCTTGTTGTTTGTATAGATCCTTCAGTTGAATCCTACAGAATCCAGTGGGGACCAGAGCACTGTAGTCACAACCAGACCAGACCCATGGAGAAGACCAGCACACAGGTAACAACACTGTCATTGGAAAATTCTGTCAGTTTTAAATAGTTATAAGCATGTGATGTCAGTCATAAATAAAGTCTCACAGTCTGAGGAATGAAGCTGCTCTGTAGTCTGGTGGTACAGCAGCAGATACTTCTGTATCTTTACCAGATGGCAGTGGGATGAACAGACCATGGCTGGTTGGGTGTTGTCTTTTAGTATCTTTTAGGCTCCCTGCAGACATCTCTCCTCACTAGTATCACTTATGCTTGGTTTCAACTTGTTGTTGTGGACATTTGATGGGTGAACATACTCACTGTTACCAAGTTTGCTATATAAAGTGACTTACAATAATCTTGGATCCGGCATTTTGAGAATCAGCCATCATGCACAGACTAAATGTAACGTAATGATGATTTCCTGTCTTTGTCTGATCTAGGAGAGCTTTGTCAGCCTGCAGGGCTTGCTATTCTCCTGTAAGTATAAAGTCCATCTGCAGCCAGTCAGCAAGAAGAGTCATCCTCTGGCAGAAAGCACATTGTTCTTCACTCCTTCCTGTGCTGCCATCCAGGCCAAGAGTCCAAAACCCATCATCTGTCCTGGAGAAAAAGGTGAGCCCACAGAAACCTTGCTCTTAAAGTCTTGAAAGCCTTAAGAAGTACATCATCGCTACACAACTCTAGTCTGACATAAAGTCTCTGCCTGGCTGTGTAAATGTGTCTGTCTGTCCATTCATCCGTCCATGCATCGAATTTCTTAAGAACCATCATCTGATTTTCTACACACTTACCCCATGTATATCATGAACATGCAATAAGAACTTGTTCACCATACTACCACCTGTCTTCATTTAACCCCTGGCTCTGCTTTTCTTCAGCAGTGTCCCCTCAGAAGGTCCTGGTGAAGGCAGTCAACCTGACAGCGTCCTTTGAGGTCCGGGGTGGCAACTTAACAGCCATCTTTAGCTGGGATTTGTCCACGGTCTTGCGCCACCAGCAGTTGACTGGTTATCAGGTGACCTGGGCGGAGGTCATCCCCACCAACCGCCACAACAACAACAAGTTGCCTCACAGCCTCATCTCCCAGTCCCAGATCCTCCCCCCGGTCAGTGTTGTTATGAACTGTAAATGTTGAGGTTGGTTAATGTTTGGCTATAGGCTCAGTATACCCACTGATGGTACAACATCAGATGTACATATATTAAAGACAGGGCCATAGCTTCACAGAGGTCGTGTCCTCTGTATCTTTTCCTTGGAATCTCAGACCACAACCATAATCCTGCTGAAAAAACAAATCAATAAGCAGCCATTACTCGCGGTAGAAGTAAGACATCAAAATTTTGACTAGAATCATACTCCAACACTCAACAATTTTACATCCTTATGTTTGGAAATACTTACAAAAACATATGTATTGACTTATAAGTACTTTGTAATTGAACAGTTGAATTATTAAATTGACAAAAACCAAACCAAATAAAATAAATTATTCAAATCATTTTTTGAAACCTACCTTTAGGTGTGTTTTTTGTCTTTCTGTCCTTGGAGTCATTACCTATGGCCCTGAAATGTGAGGGTGGCATATGATTTGATTTTTGATAGAAATATTATAAGCAGGCACTGTTAAGATAATTGAAATGGGATTTGTGTTACAAAATGTCATTATTTAAGTGAGTTGGTAAATTTTTTTCCATTTTTGTTTCATGCCAATATCTGGCCCATCCCACATGGCACAAGACACCATCGCAATTTATAGAACATCATGTCATCTTCTGGTTTTACATATCGACAAAAATGAATAATACATAAAATAAATAAACTACAAAGTACTGTATCACTAATTTCAAATTAATTGTCCAGTGAAAAGACTTTTTAAAAATCTACTTTTTATCTTGTTTTTTTTCACATCCCATGCTTTCTCCACGTAACTGACTCGTCCAAATGTTTCATATGTGAATAGTCAACTAGATCTTTGTGTAACAGGCTGAAACGGTTGTTAAATATTGAAATAAAAACACTGTTGAAATTAAACGGCTATAACAAAGAGAAAATGATCCACAAAATGCAGTCTTTTTATCATTTATTCAGGACTAGTAGTCCAAATATGCCATTTTCTCCGTTATTGTCTTCTTGGTGCAGCTTTCCTTTCTGCAACATTTCTATGACTTTTAATGCATATCTGAGTCGGATTTATAGTTTTCCTTCAGGCAGATCTCAGGGTCCACTGAACCGACAAACACTTTTAAAACCTTTAGTCTGCATCTCCTCTTCAATTTCACACACCTTGAGCATTTTAAACTTTGTCTTCTGCCTTCTTACTGTTTGTCCTGTCTCCTCTCTTTCAGGATGGTAATGTTCTGGTGGTGTCAGGCCTGCACCCTGCCAGTCTGTACAGGCTGGAGGTCCAGGCCATCACAGCAGAGGGGGAAGGTCCTGCAACCAGCCGGACCTTCCAGACTCCCGAACACAAAAACACCCTGAAGCACAGTAAGGAATGAGAAAAATTTTAGATTTATTCATTTATAAAAAGTTCTCAAAAAGACAAAAGAAACCAGGATGCATGAATCAAACTTTTCGTTTTAAAGTAAGTAAAAACAGTAGTGTTGACGTGTCAAAGACGTCTATGTTTTGTGTTCCAGAGATGATTACTGAAGTTAGCATGCTAACTAGCAAGCCCCAGCCCGTCCTGTCTTTTAACACCACTTTGTACCGCAAGAGGCAGTAGTATGATAGCCCCTGTAGTTTCAGCTGGGTGATAAATTTGACGGCATACAACTGAACACCTACTGAATACAAGTTTCTCTTGCTGTGTGTTATTCTCATCTCAGGAGTCATAGTCCTGATCAGAACTGATGTAAATCACCTCTGTTCTGTATCTCCTGTCTTCAAATGAGCCTTACTGATTTTGGAGGCCATTTCCCTTCCCAGACTGCTGAGCTGGGTTGTGTTGTACCCGTGGTGACTGCCCCCTGCGCTCTGAAGTAGCGGCCCAGGCAGAGCGGTTAGCTAATAGGGCAGTTAGCTCCAGAGGTACCTGTGCTAACGGTAGCTAACTACAGCCAATGATACTACCAACTACTACCAAAGAGCAGCAGTTGCCCTGTATTGTTTGAGCCAACTACCTGAAGTTATCCTAGCAAAATGAAAACAAAACGAATCTCCGGACACACAACGATGTGTTCATGTTCAGTCAAATGTGATAGTAATTGACTGTAGGTGGATGATGGTGCACCTGTATGTGACAGTCCTGTGAAAGACTGGCTGCTTCTCCCTGGTCTTCTAACTGTAACTGTTAAAATGATGAGCAGGTATAGATCACTGATGCAAACACAAGAATACAGCTGAATGTTTTTCATGTCTATTTTAAAGCTCCTACACAGACATGTTCCACCCACATGGGTCTTATCATAACTGATTTGACCTTGTCTCAGGACTGTGTGGGTATATTGTGCTTGGGGGGCAAAAAAGGTGACAGGTAGGGCTAAACATTGTAAATAGGATTGAGCCTAAGCCCTCTACTTTGGCTGTCTTGCTTTCAAAATGTATTCTCCACCTTTATAAGGAGTACATTAATGCTAGAAGATAAACTGATAGCTAATGAATTTCTTACCAACAAATGTCTTCTCTCTCCTCATTCAGGACCCAGGCTGAGGAAGTATCACCAAAAACAACCAATCATTGAGAGGCACTGAGCCCAGACAGCCAATCAGCCTGCATGAACCAAGTCCCCCAAACTCAGGATGATCAAGAATCCATAGAGCAGTGATAACTAATGACAAGTGCAGCTTCACCAGCTTCATGATTGAATTCTCCATAACAGCTAGCAACCATTTTAATCTCTCCCTGCAATATCTTACAGTGGACCGAGCTGTTATACATAATGTAGCATTACAAAATCAATGAGTCCACCGACAATATTGGCAGCCTTTACTGGCCTCTACCCTTGATTTCTCAGTGTATGAAAAAAATTACTTCTGGACTACAGACAAGCAAACTACAGACTCTAAAGTTATAACTAGTATCCTGCTATGAAACTGGAACACAGTCTCACAGTGACAGCAGGAATACTTTGACAGGCTGCTAATCATTGACCGTGGTCTCGTTGATTTACAAGAGCAATACAGAGATTTCAGTTAATATGACATTTAGATATAATAAATCAAAAACATAGCAGATCAGAAATGCTCTAGGATTTACACTATAGTCCATTCACTACATTGCTCTAAAAAAGTTTTATGCAAAATGCACCAGTTTTAATAAGTTGTTCTTCCCTTTGACTCCCAGCTGAGAGATACATCTCGGCTCTTTTTGTGATATGTGGGTGTAAATCATGATAGCATGAAGCACAGTAGCTATACCATTTTTATGACCTGTAGGGCTGGGTATGGTCAGCACGTTTTTGTAGTAATAATAGTGTCAATACATGACCCAAAGTTTGGATCCAAAACCTAAAAAATTAGAAATATTATATTTTCACACAAAAAGTTGTTTTCTTATCACCAAAAAAATGGAAACTCTATGAAATCGTTAAATGTTGTATTTAAATGTCAATCAGCACAGAATGATTTACACTACACAATTGGTTATCCAGCCATGGTAATGGACTGGCCATAAGAGCAACGTGTTTCTGTCTCAACCCTTGGAGATGAGTACAGCTTTCATATAAACAGCTGACCAAGAAGTTTCCTTAAGTATGTTGTGACAACGCTGTGCTCATGGTCTGGTTAGATCCAGGCACGAAAACAACTGTTAAAACCAGATATTGTTAGCCAAAACATGTGTGTCTGTCACCACAAACTCAGCTGAAGTTGCCCAGAGGTTTCGTTAAAAACACCCAGTTTGGCGACTCGAACACAGCGATGTGGCGTTGTCCCTTTTTCTCATCAAAATGATTATTTATTCTAAACCACAACCACTGTGGGGAATTGTCCCGAAGTCTCCTTAAAAATATCCAGTGGTTTCACTCTTACAAATGTTGAAACACAGTCTTAAACAGCGGCCACTGGTGCGGCGGCCTCGTTTGTAACTCCACCACCATCCCCCCCAACTCCAGATATGAAAGTCAGGTCATAAACATTCAGGCGATCTGTATAGAGGATGAATTGGTAAACTTTTGGTGTCGGCCAGTCAATACCCATCTGTCTGGGGCAAACACTTTATCACAGGTTAGTTAATGATGTTACTGAGTAATCGACATATGTGTCGATTGTTCTTGTAGATTGAAGGGAATCAATAAAGAGTAATGTGTGACTACAGTTTTTGCTGTGAAAAAAATGGCCCTACCATAAAACACCTGCTTTTAGAGTAGAGTTTGGTTTAATGGTGTGTCCACCCGAAAGACTGCTGGGAGCAGAGGGTTTTTAAACGTTAATAATTCACAGAAATTGAGCTGACCTACCTTGTAAACAGCAAGAAGTAACATAAGAAGTTGAGCTCCAACTGAACTGTTTGTACCCTCTCGACTCATAGTAAATGGCTATGTAATGAACACAAACAGCTATCAAAGTCACATCACATTGGACAGACAACAAAATGTGAGAGAAAAAGTGATAGATGACAGAAATAAATGACCGGGACATTCACAACGTCACATGAAAGTTTGCCTGACTGGCGATATGCTAAAGCAACACAGAATTCTTATTTTATGTTATTGAATTAGCAAAGTCCTTGGGACTGCTTTGACCACAAGGAAGAGTGGGGGTATAAATGCAGGGCCAAAGTATCCGGATGTGTTGCTCTCATCTGTCAACCGAACAGGAAGGTTATTATGATATAGTATAAATTAGGAAAATGACTATTTCTTTCCGATCAAAGAATTCAGTGTTTACTCAGCGGTGTTTAGGTGTGATACCCAGCCCTAATTCCCTGCTGTATAATTACAAAGTCCTATTTAATGGAATTGCATGCAAACACCCCAAAATTGTTGTCAGCGTCATTGAATGATACCTTCAGTCTATTTTAAAATCTGAACATTTTTTTCCTGCAACTGATTCTCTCAGATGTCTTTTGTTGTTTAAAAAAAATGACATGTAGCTCCCTGTACTCTGTAAATTCTGTATAAAATGTTTGTATTTATTAGTTGTGCTATATTTGTGTCTGGATGACTGTCTACTGTAACATACTCCACCTGTACTGTATGTGTGCTCAGCCTTTTGTAAACCTCTAGAGACCCTGTACAAAGATGTTTTGTAAGTAAAGATAAATTCCATGTCAACATGTGTACGGCTGTTTTTATGCCTCTGCGCCGGCTGCTGTGACTAGAGGCATCGTGTTCATGTGTTGTCTGTCTGGTTATCTCTCCATCTCTTTTCTCCAATGCAATCTTACAAACACCTTGAGGGAATTTCTCCAAATTTGGCTCAATCGCCCACAGGGGCTGCCACATTTGACCTCCGCTTGGAGTGAGGTTTGTTCCCAGGGTGAGGGGGTGCTGATTTGTGCCTGATAGAAGTCTTTGCGAGCATGCTGCTGGAGCTTATTTAAAGGTGCACTTTGTAGTTTTGGAAGACATTTTAATCAGAAGAAAAAGATCTTCATTGGCTGATTTCTTTTTTTTCACAGACCCTGCCACTTTTCTAATTTCAAACTCAAAAAAAATTTTCATCTGAGAACAGCTTGTTTATTCACTCATGGGAAAATAAATATTTCTTAGATTGTATTATTACCTCATTAATACTGTAAATATTAAAATCTGGCTTTGAATTTCTTCTCCAAAACTACATAGTGCCCCTTTTAAGTGTGCTAATCTGTTCAATCAGCTGCTATATTTACTGCACCGAGCAGATGCAATGAGGTTGGAAATGGGGAAACCGCTTGGAAACATCAACTTCCAACATGCATTGGATTGCGTCATTAGATTTTGGTGGTCATGGGACAACGCCACTGTGACCTCATGTCCATCCCATTGTTGTGAATGTTATATCTCAGGAACGTCTGAGGGGAAAACATCCACGTGGACAATGGTCAGTAATAAACGTTATAATAATAAACTTTATTTATATAGCACCTTGAAACACCCAGTTTACAAAGTGCTTTGACAATCATTATACAGTTGCTAATTATGAGAACATTTTCCACAAATAGAATAAAAGTAGGATAAAATGACAAAGTGCAGGACGTGTTCAAAAGGTCAAAGATCAACCTCATTATAATGTTCTACAATGCTGACTGTATTTCACATGTAGAAGGATGCAGAATTGGTG
This sequence comes from Lagodon rhomboides, assembly GCA_039737535.1. NCBI lineage: Eukaryota > Metazoa > Chordata > Actinopteri > Spariformes > Sparidae > Lagodon > Lagodon rhomboides. The sequence goes on from CM077807.1 coordinate 1,504,650, forward strand.
ACACTATTTTGGGTGTCCACCTTGAAACCGTGCCCATTGTAGAAATCTTCTGTAGTATCAGGTTGAGGATGTGTGTGAAACAACCATTCATTCATTCATTCATTCATTGTCAACCGCTTATCGAGTCGGGTCACGGTAGCCGCTTTATCCCTTTTTCCAAGGGGTCACGGGGAGGTTACTGGAGCCAGTCCCAGCTGTCTCTGGGCGAAGGCAGGGTACATCCTGGATGAGTCGCCAGCTCATCACAGGGCCCTTACTGATGGCAGAGGCCGCACCGCATGTGTCAACTGCACATCAGGAGCAATTTGGGGTTCAGTATCTTGCTCAAGGATACTTCGACATTTAGCTCAGCTCTGCCCCAGGGAGCCAGGATTTGGACCAGCAACCTCCCGAAAACTAGTCGACCTGCTCTACCCGCTGAGCTACAGCCGCCCCACTGTGGTGAAACAACCACATTTTTTGTAATTTGTAGTGTCTGCTCCACAACATATCTGAAACATTGTAGTCCACCACAGGCTGATTGGTTTTGTTGATGTTGACCTTCAGGTGATGGTCAGTGAACCATGTGATGAAGCTCTCTATCAGGCCTATGGACTCCTGTAAAAATAGGCTCTAAGTGAAGCATGTAATTCACTCATCACCATACATGCTTACATAATAAAAAAATACCATTTGCTAAAATATACACTTAATACCTTTTATTAAGATCCATCAGCCTTCAGTTCACATGTGGTGGAGACATACAATTGTGAGATGGTAATTCCAGTTAATTTCTCATTATTTCATCTCTTTTCTCTCTCTGCTCCCTCATCAGCATTTTTCTCCAGTATCTGGCAGTGACCTATGTCCGTTGAGACAATTTATAATGATGGTGTAACCAAGCTGTATTCCTGTGGGGAGAGGCAAAGCCATGAGAAAACAGAGATCTGCACTCTAATTCTACCTCCATTATTCTTGAGTTGGTGCGCAAACAAAAGGTTTGAAGAAGAAGCCCCCAGGGGGTACGTACGTACACACACACACACACACACACACACACACACACACACACACACACACACACACACACACACACACACACACACACAGAGCTAAGAAACTTTCAAGGCTAAGCAATGATTGCATCACACCTCATTCCTCATATTCACACGCTTATGGTCTTTTTCACGGTGCATGCACGTGTCACAGGTACTGGCAGACATGTTAATACTCCTCACACACTTTCCACACAAACATTATGTGTGTGTCTCCCTCAGACATAGAGAAAATAGTCCATAGCTGCTGTTGTACTCAGATCCACAGATCAGAGTGTCAGGAGCAGCTAAGTTTAGTCTCCCTAATGCTCTGCATATGATAATGAAGCTCAGCTGTAGTGCATCTCCATGATGAAGTATCATCTGAAACACTTGGCTGCAACATGACAGGGGATGAATGTTCTACAGGAGGAGCCTGCATACAGACGCACAGTGCAGGGAGTCTATTTGGATAAGAAATAGATTAGCCTGGAGCATAAAAACACATCTTTACGCAGGATTTATGACCATTTCAAGGTTTTTCCCCGGCAAGACTAAATATGTTTACCAGTGTGGAGGGAGGAGGAGAGCAGGATAAAGCAGACAAGAACAGATATTCTTTATTACGTTAAAGCCACTCTGAGGAGAGAGTGGGTGAAGTATAAAGAGAACTGAAATGATGATATATTTTTCCCCTTAAAGGTGCAGTTCACCATTTTACAAATGAAGATCAGTTTACTAGTCATGTTTAGTACAACTCATACTATAAAAACAGCTGTGTAACATGTGTGTATGTGTTCTGTGTTAGGAGGAGCTTTGTCAAGTCTGAGAGTTATATACACCGATCAGGCATAACATTATGGACCACCTGCCTAATATTGTGTTGGTCCCCCTTTTGCTGCCAAAACAGCCCTGACCCTATCGAGGCATGGACTCCACTAGACCCCTGAAGGTGTGCTGTGTTATCTGGCACCAACATGTTAGCAGCAGATCCTTTAAGTCCTGTAAGTAGCGAGGTGGGGCCTCCATGGATCGGACTTGTTTGTCCAGCACATCCCACAGATGCTTGATTGGATTGAGATCAGGGGAATTTGGAGACCAAGTCAACACCTCAAACTTATTATTGTGCTCCTCAAACCATTCCTGAACCATTGTTGCTTTGTGGCACGGCACATTATCCTGCTGAAAGAGGCCACAGCCATCAGGGAATACCGTTTCCATGAAAGGGTGTACATGGTCTGCAACAATGCTTAGATAGGTGGTACGTGTCAAAGTAACATCCACATGGATGGCAGGACCCAAGGTTTCCCAGCAGAACATTGCCCAAAGCATCACACTGCCTCTGCTGGCTTGCCTTCCCTTGCAGACCGAGAACACCCCACAAGAGCTGCAGTTCTGGAGATGCTCTGACCCAGTCGTCTAGCCATCACAAATTGGCCCTTGTCAAACTCACTCAAATCCTTATGCTGCCCATTTTTCTGGCTTCTAACACATCAGCTTTGAGGACAACATGTTCATTTGCTGCCTAATATATCCCACCCACTAACAGGCACCATGATGAAGAGATAATCAGTGTTATTCACTTCACCTGTCAGCTGTCATAATGTTATGCCTGATCGGTGTATATGTATGTATGTATGTGTATATATATATATATATATATATATACATACATATGTATATATATATATATATAAAACTATTTATCGACTATACACAACGTCATTGATTTTGAATCTTGCTAGCATAAAGCTAGCTATCTGGCTAACAGCTGAGCCGAAAGGTTCATTGAGCTGAGCGAACTAGTTTATCTCCCGTTGCTAAGGCGTATCTAAGGCCTGTCCTATTTACTGGAGTGGTGAACGGTGTTTCTGTTACATAAGAACTTTATGTGTTTGTATTGTTTGCTACAGCTATTTGTCAAACTCTCAGGTCTTTCAAGGGAAACACTGCTAAATATGATTTTAACCAAAAAAGCAGATGAATGTTGTGTTTTTTTCAGCCCTGAAGAAAGCCTGCAGTCCTATTTTTTTTAAAAACAATTTAACAGTTTGGGTCAAGCGTCTAGGAAATACTCAGAAATAATTGAATGCAACTCGATAATTCTAGTCACTATGATCCTGTGTATTCTGTGTTTCTTTAAACTGACATGTTGGTCCCGCCATGTGGTTGATTGTGATTGTGTGGGAAAAAACCAACCCCTATTACAGAGACTACAGGACTGTTGTCCTCTGCATAAAACATGTTTATGACCCATGAAGCACATAAAGGCAGTGTGGATGAGGAACTATTTTGATGAAACCATTTGAGCCCCCCCGTCGCCCCAGCGGTGTTCAGGGCAATGTGTTTTTTTAAAAACATAAGTAAATAACGGCTCTCCAAAATCCTGCATAAAGCACAATAGCAGTTTGATGACTTCAGTCAGTGAAGTCAGATATGAATTAACAAACAATACCAGACTTGTGGGTGTTTCACATGTTTGCGGTAACTTTTCGGGTCACCTACTTAGAAAATGTGTGTTTCATTTTCTGCATCCTTAAATGATTGTGCACCGCAGAGGGTGCAGATCACACTTGGTGTTTTTCAAAATTGCACGACATCTCATGCATGCTGTGAGCTCAGAGTGCTCAGAAGTGCCCCCTCCCCAAACACTCACAGAAGTTGGCCTTGGTCGAGAGGACTCATTCTAGATGAAAAAAAAAATCAATATTTGATGTGTTAAACATCAAAGGCGGTGTGTTTTTTCCTTGAAATGGACCGTGTGAAACGCGCATTTAAAGGAATTGGAATGAGATGGCGACCCGCTGCGCTGGGACCAGCACGGGGCAGAGCGGAATGTTTTATGTCTATATGTTTGTTAGAAATGCATTCTTCTGATTATGACCCCGTACTTCAATCTAATCGCACACATCTGTTGGAGACATTCACACATCCCTCCTTTGTCTCTAAAGCATTCATTTAGTCTTTCGTGATCATGTGGACAACCATAATTAATGACAACAACATCCAAAACGGTGCTCCAGCTCTTGTAAAGCCGCAAGGAATATTTTAGTGCTCTACACATCATGATTTTATTGATTATGTGACACGCAGGCTGCCTTGGTGCTAATGTCCTGTGTCTGTCTTTACTTATTTAGTAGTGGTATGAGCAGTTTACAAGGACAAAGCAGGACAAATATATTTGATAATGAATTCTTGGCTCCAAATGAGCATGAAGACCTTGTAATGAAAATGGAATTTTCAAATTTAATTTGATGGAATGTGCCCTGCCCTGTGGAGGGCTCTCCAACGCTGCCGTGCACACAATATCCTCAACACACTGAGGTAAGACCACCTAGATCATCAGACAGAACCAGTCTGTACATCGTGAATGTATACTGACCACTTGTTCTATGTGTGGGCATCTAAGGCCAGGCTGCAGACAGCTCAACGTTAGAGACAAATTAAAGAAAAAACAAGTCTGAATATCTTATTTACTCCACTGAGCCTGATGAAGTCAATAGAACATCTGATAGCTGAGCTTCAAAACTGCCTCTGCTCCTGCTTTCTTCCCTAATGTAAATATTCAAGCTAACGTTGTGTGAGTGGTTTTCTCTGAACTCGTCACGCTCATTGGCGTAGCCTGATGAAAAGAACCAGAAATGTAGAGACCAAAAATATGCACATGTGTGACCTGCCCGACGAGAGGATAAGGCACCAATAAGCCCCACCTTCTTCAGGTCAACATCTGTATTTAATATACAATGATGACTAAGTCATTTAGATCCAGAGACTTCTCTAGTCATATAGTCGTCTTGTGATTGGACAGTCCAGGATGTGGGGGCTCACTTGATCTGCGGCTGTCTGTGGTGGGAACTGTATCATGCGGACATAACAGAAATTGTTTTTTATGCGTATAGTTCCAGTCATATCCACATTAAATAAAGCCAGTAGTGTGCTGATGTTTATTATTATTACTATTTTATTTATTTATTAAATTAGTTTCTTGCAACTCAAGAAACATTTTAGTTCAAACGTTCATTCCATTCAAGTGTTTTTGTGCTCACTACTTTTATATCTACTTGAGGATATCTTTTTTTTTCTTTTTGAAAAGTAACAGTACTTTTACTTGAGTACAGTTTTGTGGGATTATGGCATGTTATCATGCTAACATGATAAACCAAGATAGTAAACATGCTAAAAGTGTGCTCTGTGATTCAGTCGAGCTGATATGGGTCTGGATGGTACATGAGATGCAGGTACTGTATACGGACCTCCAGTCTTGGCCTGCACATATTTTTGAAATGGAAAGACTGTGATGATGGCCAGCTTGTTTTACACTATGTATGCACAGTGGACAGGCACAGGATAAACGTTTCTTGTTGTGGCTGCACTGTGGATATTATTCTTTTCATTTCTGTTGTTGCAAAGGGATTTCATTTGTAACATTAGTGCCCAGCAGGACGTATGTTTATCATGAAAGTTACTCTGAAGTCATGAAAATCGACTATTTTCTTAGCACCCCACGTATTGTCAAGCTCCCCCTCAGCACCGGCTGAGAGAAAATCCTGGCGCCGTCCATGGTGGTCTGCTTGTTCGTTCTTATGACTGATCTGATTGTAATGTATTCTTTCATTTTGAAACAGTAACCTTTAGGCTGATGACCATATAAAAGTTTTCTCTCTCACCGCACAAGCACTTTCATTCCAGCACTCTATCCGTCAGACAAACACACTTTATGGACACACACTCTTATGTTGTTGTTATTTAGCCTTTCTGAGGCTACAGCAGAGTTGAATCAATACATTTTATTTAATAATTTAATAGTTTTTAACAGTTTGAAGCTGAAGGCCACTGACCCAGCTGCCATATTTTACATTTGGAGTGAGAACGTGTTGTCAAGTGACACCTTTCACATTAGAATTACATGTAGTCTGTTTATTTAGATATATTTTTAGTGTAACTGTGCAGTTTATAATGATAATTGTATTACTTTCTAGCTGTCCCAATACAGAGGGACTAGACAAACAAAGTCCTGTCAGATATCAGAATAAAACAATAGAATTACATCTTCCAGTCCTTCCCTCCTGTTGGTGTGAAATACACTGTCAAAAATGATTAACTCGGCTGTCGGGGGTGGAAAGAGACTGAGATCAGAAGTTCGATACAGAAATGACTCATCCTCCTACAGTGCATGCACCAGCTTACTAATAAGGTCCACAATGATATATAATAGAAACCAGAGGTATTGGCAGCGCAGTGGTTGGGCTCAAGGTAACACACGGTGAATGAATGTTGACCTCTGTGAGTGTGTATTGCTGTCAATATTACATTGCATTGCTGTGGAAACCCTCAGTGAGCTGTGTGGCTGCAGAGACAAACCTCTCCTCGTCATTTGCACGTCCTCCAGGTGACACAGAGGGGGAACAGCTTTTGTTCAGAGCTCGAACAAAGAGCTGTGCATGACTTGACCGGAGGCATTGTGCGAGTCCATGGTCAGCAGAGTGAGTCACAGCGCTGATTACAACCTTGGATTCATTGATCTGTGCGTAGTACCTCATATAAATGCAGGCCGGTGTTGTTGTAGCCTATTCATTAGATGATGGCTATTGATTCCACTGCATTACTGGATCTCCTAGCTGAGGAGACAGCATATTCTAGGGTATTTTGTCACCCACGAAATGATACATTTTGTGTCATTTTATTCATAGTGATAACAGAAGAAAAGGTTTAACACCTTTGCTGGCTCTCCGGCGCTCTGAAGAGAAAAACTTAAATAAATGGTGACACAATTCTTCATTTCACATCCTTCTCACCAGCTGCTTCCTCCACACAGGCTGAAGTGTTAAGCAGATGGACTGTGAAAAACAGCTAGGAGTGTGTGGAGCACTTACAAAGAGGAGTGCAATCACATGCGTGTGATAGTGTGCACCCATACACATGTAAGGACACACCACAGTTGGATGCAGTTATCCCCCCAAGATCCAAATGATGGGGTCTTTGAAGAAGTGCTGTCTGGCGGTTTTTCCTAATGCTGATTTGTGTTCCATGGCTTATCCTGCTCGGCTACAGGTCCTCTGGGATCCACAGAATCACTGGCCCTGTGAGGGAAGAGGCCTCACAAAAGGAGACTTACGCTGAAATCGATCCATCTCAGGCTGATTTGCAGTGCAGTCGCTGCCCTTTGAAAATGCTCCGAAGTACTACGGTGTTACAGAAGGAGTAGCAGCGCTGACCAGATGAATCTAGAGGAGGACTGCTCACTTACAGCCATGAAGGTTATGCAGATGATGACAGATTCAAACTGCCAAATACAACAATTATTTGACACACCCTCACATCCTTACACATTTTTGGCCCGAATTTGCTCTCCACATGTGTTATCATTTTATTGATGTCACAGGGCTCTGCCTTTGTTTGTCTGAAACATAAACCTCTGATCTTTGAAAACTCTACTGCACTCTTTGTGCACAGGAAAAAACTGCCCTTCACCTGTTGTGTGTATTCTCTTCATATCTGTAATGCTCTACAGATACAGACATTAAAACTGTAGTGAAATGCTTTTATGATGTGGATGTGATCGTCTACAGGCCATTTCAGGGGAAAACCGAGAACCGCTCCCGTGTTGGGGTACAAATTGGTGAGACTTTAGATGACGCACCGCTGCAGCCTCGCTTGAATCGCGAAAAGTGACCTGAGAAGTGCCACACCCGCCAGCAGTGAGGCTGCTCTAACCTGGTAACATGGATGCCAAAATGAAAAGCAAGAATAGAGTCAGTTTTGCATGTGAAAGTCTCCTCGGTTGAGGTAACACTATTAAGTTATATGCAACATGATGATGAATTGAGGAGCCTCACTGCCTGGGGAGTGAAGCTGCTGTGTAGTCTGGTGGTACAGCAGCAGATACTTCTGTATCTTTTACCAGATGGTAGCAGGGTGAACAGACTGTGGCTGGGGTGGGTGTTGTCTTTCAGTTTCCTTTGGGCTCTGTGCCGACATCTCACTTCACTGATGCTCTGTAGATGGTATCGGTGATGTTCTGCATGTTTTACTGTATTTAGGCAAAATAAAGTACTTGGTTGGGGTTAGGCAAGAAAGAAAAACTTGGTTAGGGTTAGGAAAAGATCATCCTTGAGTGATGACATACTTTCACTTAAATGTGCTACTAAATTAAACACAAATGACTCTTGACTCTTGGTCAAGGTATGCAAATCCAAATATCCAAAGGGAAAGTCCTGTGGATGACCCACCCTTGCCACCCCTACTGGAGCGCAGAGTGCCAACTGGAGTCATAAAATGCTTCAATTCAATGATGTGTGCCCATAATGCAATGGGAAAATGGGAAAAAATAACTTCATGTTTTAAAAAATAATGAATCAAGCACACCTTCATCTGTGGAAATCAACCCTGCCACACCATCACTGAGTGATTGTGAAGTGTTTGCACATGAGTCAGCCCCATGTTGGTTGTGAATGCATCAGAACTGTCAAGAGGGAATAGACAGCTGCCCTCATTTCCCAGGTTCTCTCGTCCAAAATGCTAATGCTGTGTTCTCCTGTAGGTCTAAATTACAAGCTGTCCGCTTCATTTAGCCTTACTCGGGCCCTACTGGTGGGATTAGAGCCTTTTAGCTGGCTCGCATCATGGCTGTGCAGGTTTCATCAGCTCTCGACATGACTAATGTAATTTCCATCAAATCTAAAAAGGCAAATATGCCAAGCCATGTTTTTGTTGTCTTTCAGTCTCTGATGAAAAGCTCACTGGCTCCTCCACATGCTGCTGATGGATGATGATTAGGGGTTATTGATATTTCTGACACACTCCTCACACCACACAGCTCCGGTTGAGGGGGGAGTGTTTATTGACATATGACATGTCGTCAGTGCTTAATGATCAGCTGCAGATATTATCGGTAAAACCATAATTCACTTCCAGCATTTAGAATGGTGATCTTAATGAAACAATATTTACTGTGATCATCATAGACCTATTCAGAGTTTAACAGCAAATCATTAAATGTAATGATGATGTGTCTGTAGCCACGCTTGCAGCTCTGTGAGGCTGTATTATGAGCAGTGTAGGGCTAAGCACTGCCGGCATTCTAATAGGCTCACAGGGGCAGATTATACCATTATTCTATCATCTTAAGACACACTTTGACTCATTAGCCTTTAGCTGTGCCTAATTCTGTGTCAAATCTTAACTGTGCCTTCACTGATATTATTGTTCTGTTGTTGTTACGGCTGTTGGTGCTGTTACATGTACAATATGATAGCAACATATTCCTGCCATTGCTCTTGTTCTAAATGCTACGAAACAGTTTGCAGTTGCTCTTATTATTTTGAAATTATTGCTATGACTGTATCGTCACTCTTATTTCCTTTTCCTCTCTTGTGTTTGTTTCTTTTTTGTTTCATTTTGTTGTCCTCTGTATGTGGTAAAGCACGTTGGATCCACTGTTTTGTGTGTAAAGTCCTATATAATAAAGTTGAATTGACTTCATTACATAGCATTTTTCATGATACTCAAAGACACTTTACATAATCATATTACCATAGGAAACAACACAATAGCTAATTAGCACCATGAATGTATTATTTAGCGGGTAAATAATACATTCATGGTGGCACTCAGTGGCGCCATCGTAGGGGCTCAATTTTAGCCCCTACGGTGGCGCCACTGAGCGTTACTTCAAACAATAGAAAAGTTGATTAGGACTTTTTCTATTTTGAGTTTTTGATCCATGGAGGTTTAATATTTTGCAAAACCCTTCTCAAGCCGAGGGAAAGCAATTCGAATCTGTGAAAATGCAAAGCCGATCGGTCAAGAAGGAACTTGTGAGCTGGGCCAGCAGGAGAAACACTACTGTCCATATTCAGTGGATTACTTCATAAACAGGACAACCCACTCTGACCAGACACAGACTCCTTGTATAATTACATTCAGCTTACACATGTCATTCATAGAAAGAAAAAAAGTGTTCTTGCGAGATGGAATGGTTGGTTCCATGAACATGTTTAGGTGCAACATGAATTACATAGACACAGATCACCTTGGAGCTGCAGATGCAAAGCCATCAATTCACATGCTGAGTGGAATGATGAAGTTGTTTTCTCCACCATTAGGTGTTAATCTGTTCCGATCCATCCTCAGGCTGTGTTTCACTCACACACGCAGACACACACAGTTTCCTCCCTCTGAGGTACAGAGTCAACACGTCTCACAGAGCACAGCTGAATCGGAGCTGAAGGAACATTTCTCACAGCGCTTAGCAGCCATTTACACGTATGTGCACGAGGAGGCCGGTGGGCAAGTCAGTGCTGAGATCAGCAGGCCATCTTTTCTCTGTCTTCAAGAGAGCTTCAAGCTAATTTCAGAAATGACACATCTGTGAAGTGTGAGATTTATTTTACATTCCACATAGGATTTCAGTGTGTGTGCTGCAGAACCTGACAGGAGAAAGCAATGGTGGTCTTTAGTGTACAACATGTCTTATATGCAGTAAAAGACTGCATGTGGGAAGACTCTTGAGGGACCCCTATGATGTGTGAGAGGATTTATTTGGGTCTGGGTGGGTATCATTCCACAAGTTGAAATGTGTTTAAATGATAATACATTTATTTAGCATGTGAAAGCGTATTCATTGTAAAGTCAGTGATATAGATCAGTAAGTAATTTGTTGTACTTGATCCTACTAAAATGCATTTTTATCTTTAACTACTTATTTTTGCTTTTTGTTTCTATTGTCTTTTAAATGCAATTTTAACATTTTCTTAACGTTTTAACGTCTTATTTAAATGCATTTCTATGTCTCTGTGAAGCACTTTGAATCGCCTTGTGTCTGAATGGGGCTATGTAGTTAAACTGGCCCTGCCTTGCCTTATCCATGTAAGGGTCAAATAGAGCTTTACATGGGCCCCCCATGTGCCTTGGGCCAGAATCACCTGTGCCCTTTGACGCTCACTGACGGCAGGCCTGAACAAAAATATAAGTTATACATGCTTATTATGCTTTATGGCATTGCAGTGGACCATACTATGTAGCTATTGTAATTAGTGTGGTAAAATAATGTACATAATTCAGGTCATCTTTTGATATTATCCTCTTATTTAAAACATAAATCAGTTAAATATTGACAAGAAATTAGCAAATACCAAAAATAGGAGTAGACATATGTAGAAAATGTTTCTGCTTCTCAGGGTACCAGAATCCCCCAAGTTTTTTTTTTTACAACTTCTTCTGGGATCAGCAGACTGTGACTCAAAATTGACAAATCTGATTTGTTTACGATAAAAAGTGTTATTTATGTTACAAGCCAACATCACACAGCAAAAAATGTATGGTATTCACTGACTCATAAGGTGCAAGTGGGCTTTTATGGTACATGGGCTTAATAGCACATTACCCTAGTGTGTCCTATGAAGGCAACTGTAGAAGAAGTCGAATAAAGTCAGAACTCAAACTGGCATGATGGCACAATAGTCCAAAAAGCAAAAAGAGAGAAATAGAGTGATTAAAAGTCTCTGTGTCTCCAACAAAAACTACAACTATGGAAAGAAATACAAACAAGGACAGCCTCCCTCTTGTGGATTCGACTGACTACTCAGCCGATCGCCCATGAATCCCATTGTTTCATCAGCTTTTTAGGGCTTTAGCTTCCATGCATTTATTTCACACATTTACTTGTATTAGAAGGAGGCGGCATCAGGAGGAGTTATATTATTGTGTTTTGTATGGCTGGGGCAGTGTCTATTAGGCAACTCAAAATAATTGTATTCATACTTTATAACTTCGTTTTGAGAAATATTAAAATTCAAACTAAATCCAGATCATGAATCCATGAGTTTCTCACTTGAGGTAGTAGCATCTATTTCAACATTCTCAGCAGTTGTTAATCAAAGTTTATAATATGTGACGCTGTCAGTTATGCTGGCTGTATCTAATCCAACCTGTTAGCGCTGGCAAAAGTTAGACATTTGCTCTGAAAAAAAATGAAGGTACTAAATAGCACAACTGAAAAGCGTCAAATGAACATGCCCTGAAAATCTTGTTAAGGTTGACCCCCAGAAACAGGCTCCTTTAGGGTGTGTCAGGACTCTGTGACATTTGGTGAGGGTTGTGTGGGGAGGGCTGGGCAGAGGGTGCAGTTCAAGACCCTCTGGAGAAATAAACACCTGGAGTCACATCGAATTCTGCTCTGATCCAGAGAGTTTTTGTCTTTACTCCTGTTTATTAACCTGACTGCAGCAGCAATCAGTTATTTGGGTTACGTTTAGTCTCTTCTGCTGACATCCTCCCTCTCTTATTTAACTCCCTCCTTGAAGTTATAGCGAGAGACAACCAAATTAAATACACCTTACCTTAAGTAAACATATGGGTTTTTCTGGGTTTGACCATTGAGATAATGGTAGTACACAACTCAACAACATATATGACCAAGGTCTAGTCGACATTTTAATGCAAAATACCTACCTACTAAATCTACTGCTGTCCAAGATAAAAGTAAGAGGAAAGTTTAGTTTTTAAGAGCCAGTTCAGCGGTAAAGGCACGGAAAAAACAAAGCATGAAGGAAGGAAGAAGACAGAAGAAAGAAAGACAAAAGGAGGGGCAGGAGGCAGGATGGGAGAGAAGAAGAAATGGAAAAAAGAATAAAGAGGGGAAAAGACAAAGCAACAAGCACAGATGGTAATAGGTTGATTAACAGTAACAAACAAGACATAATGTTGTCATATAATGTCTCCTATAAATTCTTTATACTAATTTTCCAACAGTAATTATAGTTTGCGAGAAAATGTCAGAAAATCTTCCTCTAACAGTCCAAATACATGCAGGCTAGGTCAATTTGCACCTCTTAAGTGCTGGTAGGTGTGACTGTGAGTGTGAATAAATACATGAGTAGATGAATAGTGATTGTTCCACTCCGTGAAAAGGTTATTGAAACAGGTATAATTCAGGGGATGGATACAAAAACATTTCCAAGTCACTGAACATCCCCCAGAGTTCAGTTAAATCCATCATTAAGAAATGGAAGAAAAATGGCACATATCTGTGTAAATCTGCCTAGTGCAGGCCGTCCTCACAAACTGAGTGACTGTGCAAGAAGGAGACTAGTGAGGGAGGCCACCAAGACACCTATGACTACTCTGAAGGAGTTAAAAGCTTCAGCAGCTGAGGTAAGGGAGACTCTACATACATCAGCTGTTGCCCGGATTCACCAGTCAGAGCTTTATGGGAGAGTGGCAAAGAGAAAGCCACTGTTTAAAAAAAAAAGCTCATTAAACCTCAACTAGAGTTCACCCAAAGAAGATGTGGGATACTCCAAGGTCAACTGGAACAAGGTTTCTTTGGTCTGATGAGACGAAAACTGAGCTTTTTGGCCATGAGACTACACGCTATGTTTGGTGGACACCAAACACTGCACATCTACACAAACACACCATCCCCACCTTAAAGCACAGTGGTGGCAGCATCATGCTGTGGGGATGCTTCTCAGCAGCAGAAGGCTTGTAAAGGTAGAGGGTCAAATGAATGCAGCAAAACATAGGGATATCCTGGAGGACAACCTTATTCAGTCTGCAAGAGAACTACGTCGTGGGAGAAGATTTATTTTCCACCAAAGCATACAGCAAAAGCTACACAGAAATGGTTTAAAGACAACAAGGTGAATAATCTGGAGTGGCCCAGTCAAAGCCCAGACCTCCATCCAATAGAGAATTTGTGGCTGGACTTAAAATGGGCTGTTCATGCCTGATCCCCGTGCAGCCTGACAGAGCTTGAGCAGTTTTGCAAAGAAGAATGGAGTAAGATCGCAGTGTCCTGATGTGCAAACCTGACTGAGACCTATCCACACAGACTCAGTGCTGTGAGTGAAGCCAAAGGTGCATCTACGAAATACTGACTTGTAGAGGGTGAATACTACAATCACTTATTTTACATGATATATTTTTAATTAACTGCCATTACTTTGTAGAAATCTGTTTTATTATGTAATTTTTTTGTTTTGTATATCTTTTGTATGTTGATCATGAGTAATTTAAAAAAAGGAATAAAAGGAGAAAATATCCAAGGTGGTAAAAACTTTTAATAGGCATTGTAACATTTATTACATCGACAGTGTCATTTTCAATTCTTGAATATCACAATAAACAGTGAAAATTTGCGACTGCATCACTAATTTCCACAATAAAATGCTACACATCTGTGATGCCAGCTGATGGTTTAAAATGGCCCTTGGCTGCACAGGAAGTGATGTGTTGCAGGACTTCCACTATAACTGTAAAACTGGTTACATTGTGAAAATTGACTGCAGACACTGAACTCCATCGGTGTTGGCCAGAGAACTGAGCCTCTAAATGAATGCTCCCAACCTTTGCATGTCCTTCCTACAGTCAGATGAAATCAACATGTGGAGCCTGTCAGAGTGCCAGCACTGAACCTCCAGCTGATTAGTTTGATTTTAGCTGCCTCCTGTGATCTCTGCAATCAGCAAATACATGCAGATACAAAACTGAATGATATTTAGATAAACATGCAATCACCACGATCAGAGGAAACAAATCATTGTGCGGATTTACTTTCTTTAATTTCTGAGTCAAAAGAAATGTATTTTCAGTCTTATTAGATCTTTGCTCTTCAGTGAAGTTTCGTCTACGACGGCGTTCAAACTGCGTCTCTCTGCACGACTGGAACCCCAGGGGGTCAGGAGTTCTGATTTAGTCTCTTTTATTCGTATTTGTTTTGTGTGTGTTGTTTTTATGTTACTGCAGTGCTGTTTTTGCTCACGTGCGCGTTCATCTGCATCTCCCCGCTGTCACATGCACACTCTGCCCCAATTCTGCCGACAGAGCTGGGTACAGATCTCCCACACTGCCTCAGGGTGCACATGCCTTTCATGGCTCTGACCTGGAGTTTGGGTGTGTGTATATATGTATGTGTGTGTGTGTGTGTGTGTGTGTGTGTGTGTGTGTGTGTGTGTGTGTGTGTGTGTGTGTGTGTGTGTGTATACAACACACACATGCACACACTCTATAATGTATATACACACAGGAATGCTGTCTCATAACTCCATTAAGGTTTAATAGAGTGTTTGATTTAGCTCTGAGGGAAATCAAAGCCATCAGCCATCTGCTGTGGTTCAACAAAGCAAAAAACAGAAAGAATTGTGCATCATGTTTGGAGCCTTTGCTCTGTATAAGTATCAACTCAAAGATTCCATGTATGTCTGCTATGTTCTTACCCTGTTGCGCCTTGTGTTTGCTGACTACAAAGATGTCAGGAACATTTATAAACTACTGATTCCTTTAAGTAATAACCTGCTGTTATGATGTTTATGATGTTGGATAGCAATAAAACGCTGTGTGCAAAGAATAGATGTTCTCAGTGTTATTGGACTCAAATTTGCATCTTAATGTGTGTGAAATGCTCTCAGCAACACTGCTGCTTTAATGGTGTCAGCAGGGGTTAGATTTTCTTACTGAGTGGGTGTTTGACTATTCAGGTGTATGAAACTTCAAGAACAAAATATTTTCACAGATTAGGTTTATGCATGATTGCACTGGATATTAGTTTCCGCTTAGATCAGACAGATATTTACTCCTTGGTTAAAGGTTAAAGGTTAAAGATGAATTTATCAGTCATTTTACACCACCAGGGCTGCAAAACAAAATTGAGTGTATTGTTAAAGGTAGTGGCAGTGGTCTGGCAGTGTATACCTCTGTATCTTTTGCCAGATTGCAATAGGGTGAACAGACTGTGACTGTGGTGGGTGTTGCTGATGCTCGGTTGATGGGTACCAGTGATGTTCTGAGCAGATTTACTCACCTGCTGTAGAACTGTCCTGTCCTGGGTCATGCACAAACCACGCCAGTTTGTGATTCCTGTCAGGATGCTTCCTTTTGCTGGTTTTGTAAAATAATAATAATAATAATAATAATAATAATAATAATAATAATAGTTGATTACATGATATATTCATGAATGGTTCAGATAGGAATAGTGATAATCATCAAGCTCTCCATCCTGGCACCTACCACTTACAGGAGTACAACAGAAAAGCAGCTGGTGTAAGGAAGTGCAACCAAAAAACACACACCGTTCTCTCAAAGAGATCAGAACATTAGAGGAGTTTTACGGAGTAGGAGGTGTGTCGCCCGCAGCTCTTCATCTAACAGGCTGTTCACTCTCCAAGATGCATGCGCTCTCTCCTCTCTCTCTACCTCAAAGCAATCAGCTTTTCCTGCTTCTGTGTCATTATGCTTTTACATGCGCTTAAAGGAAAACGCCACTGTTTTTTTTATACTGAACTATGTTCTTCCCTGATGTTAGACGAGTTGACACATACCTCTCTAGCCTTTGTGCGTGCAGTCAATCGCTCCGGCGCGCAGTGCTACTTTGCTAGCATGTAGCTTGGCCCAGAACATTCCTTCGGTTCCAAACGGGGGTGAAGTTAGAAGCGACCAAGCACTTCCATGTTTTCCCTATTTAAGTACGGTTACGTGAGTAGTTACACGACCCAAGTATGGTTACACCAAATGAAAATGATAAAAAGTAATATCATCACTCCTATGAGTAGGAGTGATGATATTACTGCGCCGACGTCAAAGTGCTCCCAGGTGTTATTCCGCCATACAATATAGTTATCCTTTTTATCCGCTTTGAAAATTGGCGTGTTTCATTTGGTGTAACCACACTTGGGTCGTGTAACTACTCACGTAACCGTACTTAAATAGGGAAATGTGTCAACTCGTCTAACATCAGGGACGAACATAGTTCAGTATGGAAAAACGGTGACGTTTTCCTTTAAGGGTTGAATTAGGCGTGAATGGAAAATAGATTTTGAGATCCAACAGTGTTATAGGAGTGCAGTGTTAGACCAGTGGACTGCTACATTACCCACAATGCAACTTAACTGCTGAGTGACATGACTGGAGGCATTTATCAGATTTCAGGCAGCTTCTTGGTGGTGTAACCCTTTAATACAGATGTGACACAGCTATAAATGAGTGAACACTGTGGCTGATATCATTGAGCCCAAATAACAAGCAATACAATTAATAATAAAACTCAGCACTGACTGCTGCTACGATATGGGTTGATCCTGGGACGTCAGCGATGAAGATACAGCAGCTGTACTCTGACTGCTCTGTACTGTGTATGAACCTCACTTCTTTTCCTGTATGGGCACTGCCTTTGAACTCTTGCAGGATAGCTGTGTATCAACGCTAACACAGCTTAAACTTTGTGTTTCAGTGTTCCTTCGCTGGGAACACAAAAGACATTTTTATCGTAAGGCAGATAAACGGAAAGAGCAGCCAGACGGAGCGATGCTAAACGACCAGTGGCTCTTCTAAATGTGTGATCAATATTCAGTCCCACTCAGTTACATTCTTCAGTCTTCACTGTATTCAAGAGCTCATGTTATTTCATTGCTCATGTTAAATACTCTTACCCTGAAGATTCAAATGTTGAGCATAAAAACGCTGTTCTTTCTCTAACAGTTCTGATGCTATGATGTTAACACTGAGTGAAGTATTCTCTCCAACATGCTGTTTACAGCTGCACCATTCAACCAATTAGAATCATCCTACATGTCTTTGCACATTGGCCCCAATTCCAGCCGAGTCTAGATTTCACGCTAAAGTTCCGTTTGAACAACACTGGGCTGAGTTGTCAAGATAGAAAAACGTAGAGGAGATGATCACATTAATGGACGGAATTTCAAAGAAATGCTCAAAGATACACTTATTTATCTAGCGTTTGGGCGGCTGTGGCTCAGGGGTAGAGCCAGCGTCTTGTTATCAGAAGGTCGCTGGTTCAATTCCCCTGGTCTGCATGTTGAAGTGTCTTTGGGTAAGATACTGAACCCCAAACTGCTCCTGATGTGCTGGTCAGCACCTTGCATGGCAGCCATCGCCATCAGTGTATGAAGTCACTTTGGACAAAAGTGTCTGCTAAATGCTCTAAAATGTGAAATCTGTCCATGGACCTCCCTGGTGACAGGACACATTGCTTTTTAAATGTGCATGTAGTTTTGGTCATAAAGACAGGTCTTTATTGATAGACTTTTAAATGCATAAGCAAACTAAATAAACAAACACTCTTCATTTTCATGACTGAATAAACAACAACACAATTTATACTGTTTTACTTTGTTTGTATGTGGCGGACCCTGCCACCTTTCTTGCTTCAAACTGTGTTTTGGGGACCTTGTTTTCCTCTGAGAACAGAGTAATGGAAAAAAAAACACATATTTCTGAGTTTGTATTATTACCTCATTAATATTGTAAATATTTAAATTCTGAGTTTAAGTTTACTCTCCAAAACTGTGAATAAAATAAAAGCTGCCTAATGACATCACACTGTGGAGTTCCTCCTGCAGTGCTGCTCAACATCACACCACTGCGGGCTGACCCTGTGACTGATGCTCCTAAGTCCCTTTGGGAGTGCTTAACAACACTGCACCCTGCTGGTGACACTGCAGCACCCTCACATTCGCCTCTCAGGATTTTCATCAAAACTGCTGAACTGTAAACAGCACAAATGATAAGAGATCGACGCCAAATTTAAAACAACTGTAAAAACAGTTCTGCCTTTGTTTGTGTATTCATTGCATATGTGCTGTTGGTGCGGTCCACCGTGTGCAACTGAGTGTCAATTAAGTTCATTTGTACAAACTTAAAGAAACGAAGGAGGGGAATGAATTTAAAGCTTCCTGATTCATGCTCAGCTTACAGTCACCGACAGGTACTGGGGACAAAGATCTCTATAAACTACATCCAGTGAGGTCTCCATCCAGTGAAGGCTGGACTCATCTTTAACTCTTTTGGTGGTCTGTGCTGGTGAAAACAGAGCTGGGAGACACAAGGCGAAGCCCTCCATTTACCGGCTGATTTTCTTCCCATCCTCACCTGTGGCCGTGAGTTTGTCACGCTCACTGAGCAGAGACAAGGAGAATCTGTGGAGCTCAGTGTTGAGCTTCTGCTCCTCTGTACTGACTTATTTGCTTGGATTTGGGCACCTGTTCGGGATGCCAACCTCCCTAAGGTGCTTCTGTTTCATGGTGTAGCGAGAGGAAGACACTGGGGGAAGAAGTGAAGGTGAATCCAAAACACGAAGGGTAGTGTTGGATGCTCTGCTTGACCTGCTACCTCAGCTAAGTACACCGCTGTGCTCGTCCACCAGGTACACTCAAACTTTGACCTCCAAACACACTGACCTCACTTAGATGAGGGCTGCTGAAGCCCTAAATGGTGCAGGATTTTCTGTGGGAGCCACTCTTGACTTAAAGAAAGGAAAAGTTTTATTTTTTATGTGTCTGAATTCCCACCTCTCCATCACTCCACCTCTATACTCACACCACCTTACTGCTGCTACTCCCTTTTCCATTCAATCTACCCTCTGAAATCTAAATGTCAGCAAATGTTTGATCTGGTTTGTTTGACTCTAGGCTAAACTCAGGCCAAGAGTGTCTCAAACTGAGATTTAAGATAATTTTAATATCATCCCCCTTTTATTTCATCTCGTGCCTACAATAAAATCCATTTCTGTCAAATTCTGAATCCAGATTCCTAAGCAGTGTCTCTCAGAGTTCTAAAAATCTATCACAAATTGAACAGTCTTACGTTCTGTACTTAAATGGCAGAGCTGATTGGAATGTCAGGAACTGAAAGCATTAACCCACAACTTGGGACCTATTTTTGCAGTTTTGTCCATCATATATCAGTAATGTAATGACAGTGGCTGTAGGCTAATAATAGAGTGTCGTCGCAATGAGTCTCAAAGTCAATTAGTTTTTTAAATTGGTTTTCGGTTAAATGCCTGAAATAAGGTCTGTGGTTACCACAGGCTGAAGATGTTTAAATGTTTTGTTCTACAAAATAAAACACATCATTAAATGTCCCACAATTTAATTATAAAACGCTTACGTGTCTTAAAAACAGCGGTGTCTAAATGAGACTACAGAGGTTGTCACGGGCATTAAACGTCATCACACTGAACGCAGAGACTCATCTCTCACTAGTTCATCTTTACAGGCCCACTTTAGTTACAAATTATTCTAACTCTAACTTTACAACTTGTTGATTGGTTCATTTACAGAAAAACCTGTATAGTAATTGTGTAGTAAGATGCTTAGTGGGGGGTGACTTTTAAGAGATGCGACCCTAATGTAGTCTGTTTATAGCCTTGAATTAGCTTTTTATTTCTAGCGATTTAATTCATGCTTCAAAAATCACAAAAGTGGTGTTCATCTGAGAGGATTAGCTTGCTGAACAGAACGTGTAAGTATCATAAACTTGTGTTTGCCACAGAGATTTTCAGCAATAACCCAATATCCAACAGGCCTTTTGTAGAGGGAACCAGTGTGATGCTAACTTCTGGGTTTGCCTTCAGAAATACGTCATCACTACACCACTTCATTGCTTGGAAACATAGAGAAATCCATAAAAACAAGTCACAACAGGTAAGGTAAGATGAGCAGTTAGGTGATCAGACAACATACATGCCAACCTGAGACCTCAAATAATAGGGAAGCTCTTGAAGCCAAAGCAAGGGTCTGGGCGTCATCCCCCAGAAAATGACATGTTCTCGCTTCCAACTTGTCTTGGTTGGTGACCTGAGGCTGCAGTCACATATAAGCAAATGAGTGTGACTGTGCGAGTGGTGAGGCACATGGAATTTGTTTGCTTTGGGGTCAACCACAAACATGTCCTTGGTGTTGGTTGTGGCTGCGACTTTGCTGGTCAGAGTTCATCAAAACTCAACTCCAAGCAATAAGCAATAGTATAATATGTAATATGCAATGTCCAGTTAGACTTTCAAAACAGTACACATATAATGCCTTTTGGACAGTTCTTGGTTGGGTTCAGACACAAAAATGACTTGGGTTTAGGAAAAGGTCATACTTTGGTTTAAAATAAGTACTGTTTGTTCAGTCTGGTGACTACATCACATCATATAATGTAAGTGGTGTAAGTATGTCACTCACATAACATAATAATGTCATTTCCGAACTGATTGTTGGTCACAAACAGGACGCTAATCGCACTCTTTGGAAGAAAAGTCCAGTGCATGACCCACCCAACCACCCCATGGTTGGTTCAAATCTGGACTTTTCTCTCCCTTTTTATTCTACTGCAGTAGAGAGGTGCTTGAAGACGTGATACTTGATGGGTACCTACAGCGTCAGACTTTGAGGCGTAGGGCCAACGACCAGATGGATGTGTTGCCATTTGCCATGTCCTGTCGCCTACAGTGCTGTTTTAATTCAAAGTGGTTCACAACAAATGGCTCGTATCCGCATGCATCTGATGCCTTTGTCTTCTCTCAGGTAGGTGTTCTAGCAACTCAACCTGCAGGAGGCTCCGTCCTCCAGCCTTTGTGTTAGAGAAGGCTGACAACCAAGCGGTCTTTGAAGAGGCCTTGAAAGAAGAAAAAAGCTTTAATGCATCAGATAGTACAGACAAGAGAGCAGTGTTTTTAAGAGCCATGCCCAACGGGAGCCGCAGAAACCTGCAGGGATGTGACTTGGCTGCTCAACACGATTCCTACTGTTAGATTCATGGCAGATGGAGAGCAGTGAAGTCAAGTGCGGATGGTCTATTATGTGCGCTGCAAGCTATCAAGTGGTCAGCCTTGTCGCAGTGCACTCATTCAAGAAACAGATGCACACACGCAGGCAGTAGTGCATAAAATGATCTGAATACACACCCGTACATCATTCAGGATGCATTACAAAGATTCCTCCTCTCCCAGCCCCAGGAGGAACAGCTGAGCTTCAGCCACTGGAGCTGTGATGTCACCGGTCAGTGCAGATGTTGGGTGTGAAAATGTTTTGTTTGTTGTTTTGCCTCATTTTTTTGTGTCATTATTAAAAGCTAACTGAAATTATGTTAAACATTTAAGTGGAAAGACGGCATTTCAGTCATATTTTCAGCTGCAAATGAATTCACATTCATTTTGCTGCTGTAGTGAGTGTTTGGAGCAGCATGTGGGATTGAGTCAAAATAAACTACAGTGTGTCTTCATGGTAATGAAAGAACATGTCAGCCAGTGCAACAGCGTGGCTAATGGCTTTTACACACACACACACACACGGCACGTGAGATTTGCTGTGGAGGCTGGCTAGCTTAGATTGCAAATGTTAACAATGATATCAGCTAAATGCTACTTTTCTTGCAGAGCAGGCTAATGTCAAGCAACACAAGTCTAGTCACAGGCTGAGTGAACGCGGTTTAGCTACTGTTAGCTCTCCTTAATTTATGGATCCAGATGCAGTGATGGGAAATGATCAGGCTAACAGAGTGCCACAGGAGTCCTAAAACCCTTTAATAAGTTTGCATTTTTGTACTTCTGTTTCCCTCTTCCTGAAGTTGATAAAAATTGGTTTCTGTTTTAGATGCATAAAACAGGCTCTGTGGTTAACACAAGCTGCACAGATTTTCATGTTTAGTTCTACGTCATAAAATCAGTCAGTAAATACCCCACTTGTGTGTTTGATATTCAATCTTCCTGCAATGTTTGACCCAAACAACAGATGCCAGTATTTCCCTACACTTCCACTGCCTCCATAATTCATCAGAACGTCAGGTGCAGGAAAAAAAAAAGAAAAAAGAAAAAAAAGAAAAGCAAATGGTTTTAGAAAGCTAATTGAAAAGCAAGGACATCTGACATTTGTGTGGACGGAAAACATGGTGAGGCTGAGTGTGACACGACTGTGAATTAGAAATTAAAAAGCTACAGCACTTACAAGTTCTTGATGGATGTGAAACACTGAGTGCTAAAAAAAGACTAGAGGAAAAGATTATATAACTTTAATGTCAATGAGGGGAGTTAAAAAGCAGACCGCAAACAACAGCTAAGATGTATAATTGTCTAAATCTATCACCGCTGCCTTCCTCTGATGTTTGTCCACCACAGAGTGGTTAGCTATAACCAGTCTGTCGGTCTGTATCTGGAAGTCCAATGGGATCTTGGCTTGGTCATTCTCCACAAAGAATAGATGTTCTCAGTGTTACTGGACTCAAATTTGCATCTTAATGTGTGTGAAATGCTTTCTGCAACACTGCTGCTTTAATGGTGTCAGCACGGGTTAGATTTTCTTACTGAGTGGGTGTTTGACTATTCAGGTGTATGAAACTTCAAGAACAAAATATTTTCATGAATTAGGTTTATGCATGATTGCACTGGATATTAGTTTCCGCTTAGATCAGACAGATATTTACTACTTGGTTAAAGATTAATTTGTCAGTCATTTTACACCACCAGGGCTGCAGAACGAAATTGAGTGTGTGTGTGTGTGTGTGTATATCTATCTATCTATCTATCTATCTATCTATCTATCTATCTATCTATCTATCTATCTATCTATCTATCTATATATATATATATATATATATATATATATATATATATATATATATATATATATATATATATATCATTGTTAAAGGTTCAGATAGGAAAACAATAATGGCAGTGGTCTAATCTAAGATGTATAATTGTCTGAATCTATCACCGCTGCCTTCCTCTGATGTTTGTCCAAGACAACTATGTCTGAGTGGTTAGCTATCACCAATTTGTTGGTCTGTATCTGGAAGTCCGATAGGATCCTGGCTTGGTCATTCTCCCATGTTGACCTCGGGGGCTTCCAGCCCATACTCGTCACAGATGTTCCTGTACACTGTGCTAGCCACTTGGTCATGGCACTGCATCTGCAACTGCATCTAACTGTTGCTTGCTGTTATGTGCTGCGTTGTCTCAGGGGCATCTTTTGCCTGGTGTGGTAGATTGCCGGCCTCAGTCGATCTTGTGCGTTACTGTTACTGTGCTGCCATGATCGCGCCTCTGTGCTGTCTTTCCGTCCAGCTGTTCCCAGACACTGGTAGGATTTCTCGATATTCCTCCTGCTTTTCCTTCTCCTCCTCTGCAGCCTGAGGCATTCACTTAGCAGTTCATCACTGGGAGCCATCTTCATTATGTACTCAAGGATGTCATCCTGGATGGTGGCTTTGACACTCTCTAGTCCTTGGCCTCCTTTCTTCCTCTTAGTGTACAACCTCTGGATGCTGGACTTCAGGTGCAACCTTCCATGCATTGTGCGGAGCATCCTTGTCTTGATGTCAGTGGCCTCTATTACCTCCTTTAGCCAGCTTATCATGGCAGCTGGTGACCGGCAGGGCATAGGTGTTGATCTATCTATCTATCTATCTATCTATCTATCTATCTATCTATCTATCTATCTATCTATCTATCTATCTATCTATCTATCTATCTATCTATCTAAATGAGAGAGAGAGAGAGAGAGAGAGAGAGAGAGAGAGAGAGAGAGAGAGAGAGAGAAACCAGACTGGATCTATCTCTGTGTCTCTGTTCTGTTGCAGCTTGCTGAACTTTTCTTTACAACCTTAACATACTGCGCCTTCAAAGAAGAGAGGTGGTCTTAGATCTGCAGGCTTAATAAAATCTATACAGATTTATAGATTTCCCTTTAATCCCAGGAGGCATTAGGCTTCTTCCACTGTGAATCTGATAAGAGCCAGAGTCTTATGTACACGCTCCATAAATCTGCAGAAATAGCTTTAGTGATTAAAACATAAAGATGTTCACGATGATCATCATAACGATGCAATGACGACAGATCATAGAAATATCAAATCAAAATAAGAAAAAAATAAAAAAGGTCTACTACTGTGTTAATCTCAACCTCATGAAGGCCCACCAATCAACAGAGATGTGACCATGTCTTTATAAGATTTGCTGTATCTCACCTTTAATGAATGATATATTTGGCTTCATGGATCCTGTGATCACATCACCTAACAATCACTCAAGTTAATTTGATAAATGTATCTTCTGAACGTCACACCAGTCCTTCGAATTTTGTTTTGAAACTCACACCCGGAAGTGCTTTTTTGTATGCCGGCGAAACTGACACATCAAACTAGATATCGCGAGATTTGCAATATCCATACTCACAAGCTCAGTGTTCCGGACAGTTTGAATGTGTTCGGCTGCGGCTGTCAGCAGGAGGACTGCAGGTAAGAGCCGAACACCTGAGCGTCTCCAGTCAGAGAGCTGACGGGACATCTGAAACCGGTCTGTGACACGACTCAGGACATTACTGAGGACGATGAAGAGCCAGGACTTCCTGGTGTCTGTGCTTTGATTATGTATGTTAACCTGGTGTGTGCAGGAAGTCAAAGTTCAGCTGGAGCTGTCAGACTCGATCTGCAGGCTGATCTGAGACCTGCAGGCTGATCTGAGACCTGCAGGACTGAGAGCCTGCAGGCAAACTCTCATGGAGGCTTTTAGATCATGGCAGGGGCTTTAAGGTGTTGCAGTAGATCTATTCACATTTAGGAAAAAATATCAATATTGCACTAGTCCTGCAAAGTGTATGTTCAATGCAGCGTAGTAAAGGAATTCATAATGCAGACAAGGAGTTGGCTGATATGGTTTTTATCAGGGCACACACCAGTTATTTCCACCATTTCACCATTACTACACGCATTTCTTTTTATTATTATCATCCTTATTCTTACTATTACTGTAAAATGGTATAGTGTAAAAGTAAGTGGTGAGTAGTGTAAGTTAAACTCGTTAATGTGCTACTTGTGCTTAAAGTAACCAGTAACTAACCCTATCAAATACATGTATTGGAGTTAAAAGTACAATATTTTCCAAAATGTAGTGGAGTGGAAGTATAAAGTAGCAGAAAATGAAAACACTCAGGTACAAGTACCCCATAACTGTACAGTACTTGAGTAAATGTACTTACTCACCATCACAGCTATACTTTTTATTGTTGTACTACTACACGAGTCTCCTACATTTCACTTTCCAATACACAAGCCTAAACTTATATTCCATACATTCCATTAAACTTTATGGACATTACATGCAGCGTCCTGGATTCATGTCTTGACTGTAGGCATTAACTCCAGAGCCGCCTACTTCCATCTGTATTCTACTCAGAACCAGTTTGTGCTGTTCTTTAAAGGAAGTAGTACACACCGTTGTATGAGATTAGTTTCTTGGCAGTTTCTCACATTGAATAGACTTTATTTCTCTGAACAAGGACAGACTGAGTAGGTTCAAAATGATTTTTCGGCTAAAGGTGAACCCACACATGCTGATGCTCCAGACACTCCACTAGCCTAAGGAGGGTCAATTTTATTGCTTCTTTATCAGCACAACAGTTTTCAGACGTGCTGACATGGTTGCACAAGGATTTTCTAATGATCAATTAACCTTTTAACACGGCAAACTTGGATTAGCTAACACACTGTGCTATTGGACCGCAGGAGTGATGGCTGCTGAAATGGAACTCTGTAAACCTGAAGAAAAATTCTATTAAAAATCAGCCATTTCCAGCTTAAAGAGCCATTCATCACATCCAGAAGGTCAAGACTGTATCACGAATAGATTTGAGATTGAGAGTTTAATTGACAGTTTTCATTTTTGTTACTCAATAAACTGAATAAACAAACTGACCTTAAAGGACGACACAATTTCATACTGACTTACTTTGTTTATATGTGGCGGACCCTGCCATCTTTCTAGCTTCAAACATATTCTGGGACCTTATTTTCCTCTGAGAACAGCTTGTTTATTCACTTATGGAAAAAATGAATATTTCAGAATTTGTATTATTTCCTCATTAAATATATAAAAAATAATCCACCCTCAAAAGCATCAGCAGTGAGTGGGAGGAAACCACAGGATGTGTGGATGCTATTAGGAGAATCTGTGGTATCTGTAAACTCCACATATATTTGTGTGATTTCTCCTCTAGTGCTTCTTTTCTGCCAACATGAAGCCTACATGGCTGCCACCCTCTCTGCTGCTGCTCTTGGAGCTGTGCTGTGCGTCTCTTCAGGAAAGCAGCAAGCCCAATTTTGTCCTGATGATGGTGGATGACCTCGGAATTGGAGACCTGGGCTGCTACGGCAATACAACGCTGAGGTAAAAGTGTGGCGCCGGTCTCTCTCTGAGTCTGGATTGCGTGAGTTGAGTTTCACTGCTGTGGGTTAGGAAGATGATTCACTTGGAACAGTCGTTCACACAGAGCAACCTGCAATCCTGCTGGCTGCTACTGCCCGAGCTGAATACCTGAAAGCACTGGATTTTTACCTGCTATCTTTTTTTCCCTCCTTCCTCCACAATATGGAGTAACAACTGTGGTTTGACTGCGGTTCTTGTCACCACTTAATACACCGTGGTCCTAGGGAGGGTTCAGGCAGTAATATGTGGTCCTCATGCCTCCAGGCAGGCCTCCTGACTCCAGCTGGACCAGCCTCCAGGCTAAAACACATCTGATTGTCACAGCTAATGAATAAAACCTGCTTTTTCTGCCACACCAGTGTCTGCCATGAATGCATGACCAAGCCAGAGGTAGCACTACCTTTCACAATTTTGGGCATCCCTTAATGACTGTATTCTTATACTCTCTCCAGTTCAGAATGGTTTAACACCAAACAGTTTCCATTATTATCTATATTCACATTGATATTTAGGTCACAATACGATTTGATTCAAACATTTTTTTCCCAACACTGTTGGCTATGCCATTGTTAGACTGTCAGGTCTGGATTTATGCCCAGACAACTGTCACTAACAGTTTCATGTCTTCTCTAAAAAGAGATGTATTTTAAGTGTTTCCCCTTGGATGGAGTTGTGACAGCAGAGGTGTCACACGTGTGCAGTTTCTATGTGCATCCTGTGAAGCATTATCAACTCATTTGAAGATTCTAACATACAAGGGCCAGCTGAGGAAAACTACATTGCTCCTGCAAACACTGCTAATTGTGTTCACAGTGATATACTGGGGGGTCAATTCTATTTTTCTCAGGATGGGCGTCTCGTGTCCCCACTGTCCCCCTGGGATTACACCACGGACAGTTTACAGACAGTGTTAGCTAGCTTCCCTCTCTGTTCCTTACTGGCAAGTGTGTTAAAATGCAAGATATTATAACATGAGTTAGTCCTCCTCCTCCTCCTCCTCTCCTGGCTCCTCTCCTTTTCCTCCCCTCCCTTCCTGAATGAATTCAGCAGTGGAGGTGCGCCGCTGTGAGGTGTTTATAAAGCGGAAACATTGATATTTTTTATTAATTCAAAGTTTGACTTTTTGCCGGTGGACTTTCACAGGTTAAACAGTTTCAAACAATCTTCACTGAAAAATAAAGATTCCAGAGTTCAGCCAAAAAGCACCATCCCTCAGTGATTCAACGATCAACACCAAAAGAGAGAAATTCAGTTGGTTAGGTTTTTCAAATCTGTTTTCGAGTAAACCCCCTTCCCAAACAAATCAATCAAGGTCTGAATCTCTGATCTCTGAAAAGGAAAATAAGCACTACATCTCCACAGCTGGAGCTGCCTCTGATGCTACTGGGAAGCTCTGATGTGTTGCATTTTTTCCTTTGGATGCACAAGTAGGCTGAGATGTAGAGGAAACAAATGTGGGAATCGTCGTCCTGGCTTTTGATTTTGATGATCAACATTTTCAATTGAGAATCAAAATCGTGACACCCCTAATGTAAAGTTTGATTAGTTTCTTTCTTGGTGTGTTTTATTTAATGCTAAAATGATTTGTAAGAACATCTGTTTTGTCTTCATTTTGAATGAGTTCCTCTTGAATTGAATTAAAAGCAGCATTAAAAGTCTCACATGTGTGTCTCTGGGTGTTGAACCTGCCTGTTTACTGATGATGGATGTGATTTGCAGGACCCCCAACATCGACCAGTTGGCTGAGGAGGGGGTGAAGCTGACCCACCACATCGCTGCATCGAGCCTCTGCACTCCCAGCAGGGCGGCGTTTCTCACGGGACGGTACCCAATACGATCAGGCCAGTTCAAGACATCTGCACTACAGAAATCTTTACTGACTGACACGGTGCTTTATGTTGGCCTGCAGGCCTCATCCACTGCCAATAGAACTGTTAAACACTGTCACATTAAACAGATTTTTACTCCACCTCTGGCAGAAGGCCCATTTATTTAGGGACTGAATTATTTAGCAGGATGGATTTGGATGAGGTCAGTCCACACACAGCACACTGTATTCACACATTTAACTATTTCAGGTGTGGACATTCGTGTCGTTTTAAATTCAGACACATGTTTATGATCATTTTTTTCCCTTTTTCTGTGATGCAAACGGGCTCAGGATTTGCAACAAATGAGTCCACATCCTAATGAAAGACAAAAAGAGTTTATTAGACTAAGCATAACAATGGCATAATGATTAATGGGAATGTTAGGCACCAGTGGTTGGATAAATAATGTGTGTGTGTGTGTGTGTGTGTGTGTGTGTGTGTGGTAGAAGCACAGGAAACTAACACAAAAGCAGAGTATCTAAGGTGAAGGCAGGTTGCTCAGCATCAAAGAGAACATGTCAAGGATAGCAGGCCTTTTATTTCTCCTTTGGCCACGCCCTCTCCAGGTGCAGCCAATCAGTTCTGACGGCCCTCTTAACACTGGCACTCCTGGAAGTCGGGAGAGACATGCGGAGAGATAGAAGAGTTAAAGCGAGGCTGTCACATCCACATTCAGAGGCTAGTTTGGTTTTACTGTGAAAGGGGACAGCCATAAAGTTTCATGTGGTTTAAAAGATTTCTTTTTCCTTTTTTCCTTTCTCTCTATAACAGGTGTAGCTGGCAGTAACAGGCCCGGTGTTTTTATATTTAACGCTGCTTCTGGAGGTCTTCCCAGCCGAGAGGTTACGTTTGCCAAAATTGCCAAACAACAAGGCTATGAGACGGCTCTTATCGGTACACAGCAATTATCCCTAATTTCACGAGTGAAAGGGAAACTCCGCTAATTATATACATTAAAGTGTGTTTACAGGTCTTTGAGAGAACTACTCATTGTGAACAACTCCTCTTGTTATTCCCTTTCAAAACCTGGTATCAACATTACCCATAATGCAACTCAGAACACACTATAATGTGTAAAATGTGTGGTGTTGCCCTCTAAGTGTGACTGATACTGCAGATAGCAACTTGATAGTGTTCTTTATGTTTTTGATACGTGCTAAAGGTTTTCAACTGCATTTATTAATGTCTGAAAATGTCTTTCAAGTTATTATGTTTAGGAACAGAGTTATTACTCCTTTAAAATCCTTCACCCTGGTGTTCAGAAGCAGGGTTTGAAAAGATAGATAAGGGCCCAATCCCATTTCCAAGTTTTACCTCTACCACTTATTTTCGAGTGAACCCCTCGCCCCTCAGAACAGAGTTACAAGGATTAGTTGGTGAAATCTCCCTCAAGACCCTCATATGTCATCAGTTGACGCTGATGGTGTTTAAATTATGACTGGACTTTTCCAACATGGCGTCCTCCACTGTGGTGATTTCTCTTGTGTGACTGTGACAATCCCAGTATTACCTCAGTGTCATTTGCCATGTATCTGATGGAGATAGAAAAGCATGGACACTTGCAATTCATTCACAACTTCATGAAAACTGAAGTCATCAAATAAAGAATAGAAATCCTGCTTCAGTACCTGGCCGGTAACGTTAGTGGTGCTCAGTGGCTAACACTGTGCTCCGACCCGGCCAGTCTGCACTTATATTAGAGAAGTGGTACCACCTGCAGCACCTTCACTGCTGGACTTGAATTTCAGGCATCATATGCCATCAGTGCCAACAATGTAACCTTAGCGAGCTAGCTAGCTAGCTAGCTACTGGAACAACAGAAAACAAGCAGCGATTGTTTCACACCCGTTATAAGGAAATGGATCATAATGTATTGAAGGAACAGAAAGTCCTCAGGACTCTTGAAGTGTGCCTCTGAGAAATCTCTGTTTTGAGGGTCATGTAGACTTAATACCTGGCCCTACCCGTCTGTCCAAACAAGAATCAGGACACCCTAGACGTGAAGGCGCAAAGCGGAGGGGTATGGATAAGTGGTAGAGGCAAGGGGTGTATTGAGATTGGGCCTAATTGTATTTTATACTGGGATAGCAATAAAGTGAATGGTAAAATAAATGGACTAATAGATTAATGATGACATCATCATTCAGGAGTGTCTGTCTTTGGCTAATCCAGACAAATACTTGACAATATAAAGTGATACATTACACTGGTGCAGTGGGTTGGGCTGACAGTGCAGCTGTATTCTCACAGATAATCATGGATGTTTGGAAGAGCACAGCTCTCATTCTGTTGAGTACCGCTGACAGAGTGGCGGCGCAGACACATCTCGCTTCACCAACAGCAGGCTGAAAATGTTTTGTCAAATTCTTTTGATTAATGATTAATGCAATGTTTCACTGAGTGTTTCCAGCCCAGTAGTCGTGCAAGAGTAGCTCTTTTTCAGTTAAGTAGTTTCAATACAGTACTTTCTTCTACACTTCCTGTTGTTCCCAGGAAAATGGCACCTTGGACTAAACTGTGAGAGCAGTGACGATCACTGTCACCACCCCGGCAGCCACGGCTTTAACTATTTCTTCGGTATCCCCTTGACCAACCTTCGAGATTGCCAGCCTGGACACGGCACTGTGTTCAGGATCTATCTGTATTTACCATACAGGACGTTTGGTGTCGTCCTGGTCACCGCAGCCTTACTGCATTACACTGGCGTCATCACCATCCGCAGACGTCTGATTATGAGCCTGCTGTCGCTGACAGTCGTGGTCACAGCTCTGATAGCAGGATTCGTTAAGCTTGTCCCATACTTGAACTGTGTCCTCATGAGGGACCACGCAGTGGTGGAGCAGCCGTACACATCTGAGAACCTGACACAGAGGATGACTGATGAGGCAGTGGACTTCATAGAGAGGTACATGTCGCTGATCCACATCAGAGAACTGTTCATCTTGTTGATGGTCTTGTTTAATGATCAAACTTTTCTTCTGCTATGCTACACATGGAGAACAAGCATTAAAAAAAAAACACTTTTAGAGACAAGAAAAAAAAAGTTGTTTCTTTAGATAATAACATAAAGCTGCGGTGAAGGTCAGGCTGTGATATGAAATGTCACATTATTTATTCCACTGTATTTATTTCAATGCCTGTAAGTAAAGCGTCTTTGCTGTTTCTCCAGGAACT
This sequence comes from Lagodon rhomboides, assembly GCA_039737535.1. Lineage (NCBI taxonomy): Eukaryota > Metazoa > Chordata > Actinopteri > Spariformes > Sparidae > Lagodon > Lagodon rhomboides. Next base: position 1,536,689 of record CM077807.1, read on the forward strand.
CGGCGAGACCTTTCCTGCTGTTTTTCTCTTTCCTCCAAGTGCACACAGCTATGTTTGCTTCAGCAGCGTTCAGAGGAACGAGCGCTCACGGCATCTATGGAGACGCTGTCCACGAGGTGGACTGGAGTGTCGGTAGGTCAGCAGAGTCACAGTTGGTCAAAGTCTTGTTTTACTCTTTATTTTTGTGATTGTTAAGGAATCTCATTTAAAGACTGTTAGTCCGTCTCTCTATACTTTCTGATTTCAGCTTTTCAGCCGGCTGGTTCCTACTAAAGATGAAATCTTAAAACAAAACAATGTTTTAATGTTTAATTTTTAAGAAGGCTCATTAAATGCCCTAAACAGGTGGCATGCTGTTTTACCAAATGTTTCCCAAAGCAGAGAAGAGGGGGGACTTTTTGTCACAGTAGGTTAAATTAATTAATTAATACATTATTATTCTGTAAACACGATAACAAACCATCGTGACGAGTAGACCGAACTTCCTATCCTATCCTGAACAGGTAAACCAGCCATTTCAAAGAGATAGTTTGATAAAACATCCTTTTTATTCATGTGTTATTGAAATCAGATGAAATTAGATCAAATAAATACATTTAGGCAGAGTTAACAGGCTTATCGTTTTAATTTCCGCTTCCTCTATTCCTCCATTTCTCCCACTGTTGTAGCAATCCACAGACAGAAGGGAAATGACAGGACGCTGAAGGGACATTCAATTAGAGAGAGCGCGCTGCAAAACATGACCAGCTGTTCTCTACACACCTCTCCCTGCTGACTCTGAGTGATTATTGTGAATGCTCTGATTAATAAATGTTTGTAAAGCCACAACATTTACAGCACAAAGACTGGCCAGAGAGATCTAGTGATACAAAACAGTACAGCTCCAGTTCAGTGGTGTTCTGTGTAGGTGTAATGTTGGTGAACCATTTTAGCCTTTCTTGTCTGAACTGGAATAACATAACAGCTTGTCCTTCAGTATTATACACGTTTGTTGAAATCATTTGAAATATGCCACTTTCTCTCTGCTCTGATTGCTGTTCAGTCTCAAGGACGGCCTCCACGCAACAAGAACCCACAGTGCTCAGTATATGGGCGGCTGTTTTCCTAATGAATGTGTAATTACCCCAATTATTTTAGCTTGAGGAGGATGTTGTCAGCACAAAGGGAGAGGGCAATAACTGCTTTGTTTTCAATGAATGGGAGAAGAATTGTTAATTCCTTTTCCTCCTGGCTTTTTTTTTTTTTTAACCTAGCAGCTTTCAAAAAAAAATCTGAAAAATTCAAGTCTACTTCCTTTCTGACCCAAAGCCGACATCACTTGCATATAGGCTAATGTAGCATGCTTGTCCGTCGGGACTACAGCAGACTTAACCTCCTGCTTGATAGCAGTTGCTGTATGCTACATGTACATTATGTGAAGTACAGCCCAATCATGCACTATTGTACAACAATACACCACAACTGGGTGACACCAAACTCAGTGTGGAGTCACTCTTTAAAGTCGCATTAATCTATACTTTCATATTAGCAATGGATGAGATGACTATGTGCGCTGTGGAAGGTGTTGCTTGTATTGATGAACCCAAAGAGAATTACCATCAACTCTCTGAGCATTTTAGCTTCCTTTAGCACATTGTTTTGGTTGTATGGTCTACAAGTTTACTGTATGGTTGAGGTCAGAGATCTCACTGACCGACAGCAGGCAGCAGTGAGAAGAACAATGGTACATCTCCTGTACACCACCTGCTCAGCATCAGACAGCACACACACAGTTCAATCAATCAATCAATCAATCAATCAATCAATCAGTCAATCAGTCAATCAGTCAAAGTTTTATTGTCATTTAGTTGTACCAGTTGGAGCTAAAATGAGATTACGTTTCTCTGGGATCCATAACACGAACACAATAAACACAAACAATGAATAATATAATAATTTAAAACTAAAACTAGGACGAAGACTCATGAAGTGCCTCGGTGCGCATGCTCCAGATCAGCAGTTCATCAGTCTAACAGCTTGTGGAAGGAAGCTGTTGATAAGTCTGTTAGTTTGGTCTTTTTGACTCCAGAACCATTTTCCTGATGGCAGCAGTTCAAAGAATGTGTGCAGAGGGTGGGAGGCGTCCCTGATGATGTTCACTGTCCTGTTCCTGCACCAGCTTTGGAAGAGTTCTTGGACAGAGGGAGGGAAACTCCGACGACCCTCTCAGCTCCTCTAACTATTTTCTGCAGGGCTTTTTTTGTCCGACATACTGCAGCTGGAGTACCATGTCGAGATACAGTACATCAGAACGCTCTCCACCACACCACTGTAGAAAGTCCTGAGGATACTGATGGGGAGAGAGGCTTGTTTCAGCTCCCTCAGGAAGTACAGTCTCTGCTGGGCCCGTTTCGTGATCCCTGAGGTGTTCTTATTCCAGCTTAGGTCCTGCGAGATCTGCACTCCGAGGAACTTGATGTTCTACGCCCTCTCTACTGTACGGCCACTGATGCTGAGAGGAGTGTGCTCGGGCTGTGACCTCCGGAAGTCGATAATCATCTCCTTTGTTTTGTCTGCATTGAGCACCAGATTGTTTTCTCTGCACCAACCCTCGAGGTGTTTAACTTCTTCTCTGTACATAGATTCCTCTATTTTTTCTTCTCTCAGTCGTGTGTTAGCAGTGTAAACAACAATGGACTGAGTACACAGCCTTGAGGAGATCCAGTGCTCAGCATGATGGTGTTGGAGGTGTTATTTTCGACACGGACAGACTGAGTCCGAAACTCCCGGATCCAGAGACATGTGGCGGTGTTCAGGCCGAGCAGGAGGAGTTTCTCCATTAGTCTCTGGGGGATGATGGTATTAAATACTGCGCTGAAATCAATATACAGGATTCTGGCGTAGGTGTCTTTCTTGTCCAGATGAGCACAAAGTGGGACGGTAAGCAAACTGATATGGGCCATGTGATGCAGGGAGGCTGGCTGTGATGTGTGGTTAGACAAGCCGCTCAAAACACTTCATCACAATTGGTGTCAGTGTGATGGCGTGGTAGTCGTTCAGACAGGATACAACTGATTTCTTTGCTACTGGTATTATGGTGGATGTTTTGAAGCATCTAGGGACGATGGCCTGACTGAGGGAGATGTTGAAGATGTCAGTCAACACATCTGCTAGCTCACCAATTCAGGTTCTCAGCACACGTCCTGTGATGTTATCCGGGCCTCCTGCTTTCCGTGGGTTGACCCTGGTTAGGGTCCTGCATGTGTCTGCTGCGTTGATGGTAAAGGCTGGCCTGACAGATGGTGGACAGGGACCAGCCCTCCCTCTGGTTGTCGGGTTTGGTGCTTCAAAGCGTGCAAAGAAGTTGTCGAGCCTGTCTGGAAGAGAAGCATCATGGTCGTTGACCCCCTGCCTGGACTTGTATCTGTCAGTGCTTAGACTCCGTGCCACATCCGCCTGGTGTTTCCTGTGACGCAGAGGTGTCCAAACTGTCCAGCAGGAGGCCAAACAGTCCCCTTTAATTCAGTCAAGCCCAGGTGTCAGGATTGATTCATACTCTTTTATTAATTCATGATGTGCAAATTTAAACCCGGAGGGAAAACAACAAGCCCCATCATGCCTTGATAATGATGTAGAACTCCTGCTTTGAAATATACATTTGTACAACTGTTGTAGAAGTGCAGAGCTGCCATGAGCTGATCTTTTTCTACAATCTTTCTTAAATGCAAACATGATATTGGGCTCGGGATTGAAGGGTGAAAGTTAGAATTACGCCTGCTGAGATGTTTTGTTCTGCGGACATTACAGGTTTGAAGTCTAAATTGCGAAAACCGTTTTATTAGTCTGCTGAATCCTTGTAAGTGTCCCCCTGCTGTGAGGTGAGAAGCTTTGAGATGATCAAAATGTTAATATGCTCGTCTGAGTCTCCTCCACTTCCTTCTGCTCACAGCAATTATGCTTTAGCAGCAGTGGCCTTTTTTTCTGCCTGGAGTTTCACCTCTCAGGAACAATCCAATATATATGGAAAATATATATTAATCTGCTCAGACTCACTCATAGACATAGCTGTGGCCGGAGGCATTTATCTGCTTGTCTGTCTGTCCAATTCTTGTGAACATGATTTCTCAAAAATGCCTTGAGGGAATTTCCTAAAATTTGGCAAAAATGTCCACTCAGAATGAACCGATCAGATTGTGGTGGTCACTGTGACCTCACAAAACACGTTTTCGTCCGTTTCTCAACAATTCATATGATAATTACAACAAACGATTACACCATGGACTAGGATAGGATCAGATAAAATGATGAAGGGTCGACATTTTATATTCAAAAGGTCAACTTCACTGTGACATTATAATGTTCATAATGTTCGAAAAAAACAAGCTGACAAATGTGAAAACATAACCTCCCTGGTGGAGATAATTATTTGCTGTATGTGTTTTAATTATAGAATGCATTTTCTACACAGAACAAGGTCTGTAGATTTTGTTCCCCTTCACTTACATTGGAACTTGTTTTATTAAATAGTCTTTTCACAGCCGGTATTAACAGGAGGATCAGTCACAGTTACCAGGCATTTCTTTAATGAGTGCTGCTGGAATGCAGATTTAAAACTTCTCCTTTTAACCCACAGACTGAATTGTATATTTCACCTGTTCTCAGGTCAGATCATGAAGACTCTGGACAGACTCCGACTGAGTGAAAACACTTTGGTCTATCTGACTTCAGACCAGGGAGCTCACCTGGAGGAAATCTCTGCCAGTGGGGAGGTCCACAGAGGATGGAATGGAATATTTAAAGGTACAGCATGTGAGGAACGGGAATTCTTTTCAGATTTAATGCTGATTTTTTTTAATCATCTTCAGGACACTTACTGTATGTCAAGTGGTAACCATTTATTGCAGCAATACATATTTAACACTTTTATAGAGCATTCAAATCCAGCTAAGTGGAGGTGGCAATAAGATCTCAGTGCTGTTTTATGCAGACTAAATGAGCACTGAATATTTATATGGAAAGCCTATTAGGAGAGATAGGTCATGGACAAGCTTAATTGGAGGCTGTATGTGACCATAAAACTGACTGGTGTGAATCTAAAAAGCAAAGTATAAAATCCCAAACAACATTAAATCTGCCCATTCTCTGAATAGTTTTAAAAGACAGCTGAAAAGTAAGGGAGTACAGTGAAACCTCCTCCTATAGATATGTATATGTATATAGTATATTTGCATATGTATCCACACGTGCAAAGTCAGTGCCCAACAAATGTGAATGCCCCTGAGTGTATTCGTAGCACAATTTAAAATGCATGCAGCACTACGTCTTCTACAGCGAGTCAGTTTACAATTCAATAGATCCAGCTGTGAGTAAAGTGACGTGGGTCTTCAGGTTTCAACAGACGCTCTGCTCCAGCTCCTCTCTGAAACATAAATAAACATATACGATAAATCAACCAGTACATCTGAACAGCTTTGTCCCTAGAGCTCGCAAACCTGCAGCTTCACAGCAGAAACATGTGCGCAACACAATCAGCCGTTCCCACACTTCACCCGTGACGCCCGTACTGTAGCCCTGTAGCAGCCCACATCATGTGGTTCACACGGACCAATTAATGCAGCCTCGGCTCCTTCGGGCCCGGGAAGCAGTTGGCACCCAGCCAGCTTTGATGAAGACGTCAGGAGATCTCAGTGTCCTCTCACACTGGTTAGCACCATCAGCTCACAGCAAGACCGTCCGAACCTGTGGCTCGGTTCTGTCTGTGTGGAGTTCTATTGCATACTGCGTGTTTCAGGTGCCAGGTGATCCTGTTCACACACAGAGGCCCGAGGCACACAGTCCCACAGTACAGGCTGGGTGACAGAGTCTGAGAGTGTCTGCAGTGTGATAGACTGCTGACCTGTCTATTTCATTAAAACACAAGGAATTTGTAACTCATACAAACTGACAAACTCTATATAAACTTGTATCATCATATTTTAGCCAGTAGCCTTAATATGGATCTGACCGTCACCCCCTACATTAAAAAGATGCTCTTGGCTCAGACTAGACTTAGAGGTGGGAGGCTGTAGGTTCAGCGCTGCATGCTGGGGGATTTCTGACAGCGAACATTTACTGACTGAGTGAATGGACCATTGGAATTCAGCTGTGGGAACTGGACAGTTGGTCAGAGTGGTGCACTAGTTCATGCCTTGGGCATTTGGCAGATGCATTTTTCAAGAGCAATAAATATAATTGCAGTTGAGTAAATACATGTGTAAAAATTCCAACTTAAAGGTGCCTTCTGGGGTTTTAGGGATGAAAATTATCATCAGAAGAAGAAGATGTTCAGTGACTGAATTTTTATTCCTAAACAAACTAAATACACAAACGTATTTGTATATATACGTTTATATATATATATATATATATATATATATATATATATATATATATATATATATATATATATATATATATATATATATATATATATATATATATATATATATATATATATATATATATATATATATATATATATGAAATACAATTTTAAGTTTTAATTTCTTCTCCAAAACTACATAATGCCCCTTTAACAAGCAACCAGTGAAAGAGACCCAGATCAGTGCTGTCGCTGCAGAGTTTGGTACAGTTCAGAACAGTAAAACAAGACCTGATCCAGCTAAAGACTGATGAGGCTGCCTTTTCTACCATTTAGTTTCCTCACAGTTTAAACCTTGGGACACAATGTGTAGTGTTCTGTTTACAAAATAGCATTAAATAATCTATGTTCTGTCTCTCAGCAGAGAGACGTGCAGCTGTTTACACAGCAATGCATCAGGTGCACCTACATTTGAGATGGAATGGGATATTACACTCTGATTGGCTCGATACATGTCATGACCAAAACACACCGATGACTACTTATGAGTGTAAATACAACCCGTTCGCTCAGTGTTCCCTTTTTGAGCCCAGATTATGCTCCGTTTAAGTAGCGAGATAGAGTTGGACACGCTTTGAGTTCACCTGTGCCATGCACTCAGCTATATGCATGATGGAACGTTTAAACAGGACCCTGAGAGTATTTCAGTTGGAGCACGGCAGGTCAGTCGATAATTAAAAACTGAAAATGATTTACAGGCAAAGTTAAATTATAAAATGAAAAAAATAATGAATGTTTATTTGTTTTTTTTTGTCAGGGACATTGTTCTGGAAATCAAATAACTGCACCAAAATCAGTCTAGCACCAAACTGCATAGTCCCCAGGGGGATAATTATAAGGAAATGATGTACCAGTAAAATATAATGTAAAGTGAAATAAATGAATTATTAAATAGTCGAAATAAGACTATTTATCTTCCTCACCTCGGACTGGTGGTGAACAGGTTTGTCCTCAGAGAGTCTGCAGCAGACTCTCTGAGCCGGGCTGCCAGACAAAGGCTTACAGCGTGCTTCAGATTTGATGTAATCTTTCTGTTTGGACTCAAAGAGCAGTGAGAGTTTTGTAAAGCAGCCACTGTATTCTATGCTCTTTTATGTCTGCGAGATACCAGTCCTAAGAAGCGAGGTGTTCCCTTCCCAGCACAGCACTGCTTCCAGAGCAGACATGCCAAGATTCGGTGTCTGGAGGAGAAAGATGTCTTGACTCTGTGTTTTTGTCTGAACCCTGAGCAGCAGGGAAGTCCACAAACTGGGAGGGAGGGATCCGGGTCCCAGGAATTCTCCGCTGGCCAGGCAGCATCCCTGGTGGCAGACAGGTAGACGAGCCCACCAGCAACATGGACCTGTTTCCTACAGTGGTCCACCTGAGCGGTGCTTCGGTCCCGGAGGACAGGTGAGGCTGCACAGCAGTGACGCAGCACTCCTTCCACATGTCAGTCAAAACAAGCAGAGCCTGAAATCTAGGTCACATTTTAAAAAGAGAGGGAGGAAGGGGAGCCTGAGAGTTTACCTGGGCTCACAGTGAGCAAGATCCAGGACCTGATCAGAGGACACATGTTTGCTAATGAAGAAGGAGGTATTAAAGTTAATCAGAGGATTTCAGCAGCCATTGTGACTCACTGATGAGCAGTTGAAGGTGTTTGTCAGAGAGATGATTTCCTGTTGACTCCTGTTCTCTGGTCTGAAGGGAGATCGATGGCCGTGACCTCATGGATTTGCTTCAGGAGAGAGTTCACAGGTCGAGTCACGAGTTTCTGTTCCATTACTGCAGCAGCTACCTGAACGCGGTCAGATGGCATCCCCGAAACAGTGAGTTCAGACAGTCGCCCACACAGAGTTCTCCACAGCGTCTTGTGTTCGAGCTTCATTCACACACACCTGTGTTGTAGGGAGAAGGTATATAAGGTTCAAGGGAATGTATTTGTAAGACTGAGGTTTGTGTTCAGAGGGCCATAAAGTGTTAAAGAATGACCTGCAGTTTACTGCAACAACAGAACAAGTGTACAGTAGATAAGTTAGGGATGCATGATATTGAATCGATTACTGATGATAACCTGCCTCTTGCAACCGATGACCAGTTTATTCATTTTTTGTGTACATGTTTATATTTTAAAAAGTTCCAAACATGTAGTTAATGTGCACCTGAGGAGCAGGAGAAGATGTAGAGAGTCAAGATGAAGCTCTCACCATCTAACTGACATCACTGTTACCCACAAACACAAAGCTCAGTCTTCAAATGTTCCACTGATTTTTTTAGTAGTAAATCTCATTGAAAAACAAGAAGCATACTTTGGCTTTTATAGAGCAGTTTGCTCTTTTAAAATAAGTGATTTGACATAATCAAATGACACCTGTCAATTGTTGGCTTCATGTATTTCTTCAGGTAGCTCAGTGTGGAAAGCCTTTTACTTCACACCAGACTTCTACCCAGAGAACCAGACAGCCTGTTTCCACACACAGGTCTGCTTCTGCACGCCGGCCTATGTGACCTTCCACCATCCTCCACTGCTCTTCGAGCTCTCCAGGGACCCATCCGAGACCACACCGCTGACTCCTGACACCGAGCCGGACTTTCACGCCATCCTGGCTGTGATGGAGGAGGCCGTGGAGACGCATCAGAGGTCGGTGAAGCCTGTGGAGAGCCAGCTATCTGCGTGGAACGTGATGTGGAAGCCGTGGCTGCAGCCCTGCCGCTCCACTCTCTCTCAGCTCTGTCAGTAACAGCAGGATGGATAGGGTGCCATTAGGCTACAACAGAAGGTAATTTCAGTGGTTAACAATCCCAGGGGGCAAATGTTCGCTTGAGCTGTCATTTAATAGTAGGCTGGATCTTCAGGGGTATTTTGGCAATCCTTTAAATGCTGGTAATCATGGTGAGGGGGCAGTCATAAAGCAAAAGTAGTCGGTTCCACAAGGGGCAGAAAATGTAACAGTGGAGATGAAGGGCGTCAGTGCTGAAAGTGAGGCCGATGGTTTGATGGTCGGTGACCTTCTCAAAGGGGCTTTCATCCCCCTCCGACTTTCAGCATGTCTGAGTCTTTATGGTGTAAGACATGACTATTTAATTGGATGTCCTGGGGCCAGGTCCTGCCTGCGAGCTCATTTGTACCGGCACTTTGAGTAATTATTGCGTAAAACATGTTTAAATGAATTAAAGATGATCCTGTGTCCTGGGGTGTGGAGGCTTCTATGTGACGCGGTCGTGGAAGACTCTGTATCAGCGCAGTGACGGAGCATAATGAAGCTGTGATTTTTTCTACATATATGATTCCTTAATAGAGAAATGGGCTGGTGTTATTTGAGGGGTCACGATGACGATTGATTAATAAGCAACAAATTGTTAATTCATGTGATTTCACAATCATGCCACCTGTGATCATGTGCTGTTTATCAGTGTTAAAGGTGCACTGTGGAGGACTTGGCCAACTTGAATTCACACTACCAACAAATAGGTGCAGACTTTAAGGTCAGCTTGTTTATTCAGTCATGAATATTAAGAGAGTTTGTTAATTTAATTTGTAAAGGCAGAAAAAGATCAGTCAATGAAGATCTTCCTCTTCTGATGAAAATGTCTTCCCAAAACTACATAGTGCTCCTTAAAGGCTTGACGTTACAGTGCTCAGTACATTTGTATTTCTCTGGAGAACGTATTCTTATTCAGCCACTAAACTAGATAAACAGAAATGACCTCTAAGAAATGTACAAACAACAGTAAATTGGCTAACAGTGGCATCTTTGTACCTGTTAAACATCAAACTCACTGAACGTTACAGGCCATTTAGTCTCACTTGTTAAAGTGATAGTTCAGAATTTTGGACATAAGGCCTATCTTCCAAGTCAACCAGTGTGTTTGAGATGTCTGGAGACATTTTCAAGACATTTCATTCAGTTCTCCTAGTTGCCGAGTTCGCTGTGCTATGGCTAGCGCAAGTCAACGGATCTAGTTAGCATGGCATTAAAAACACTCATACCGACTCCACAGTGCACCCGAGGCAAATCAATTAAAACACTAGGCTATTGATGTACATTTAAATATATAAAAAAACAAAAATATAAAAGACATTTTTCTTACGTGAATCTGATGAATCCCGTCCAATGAAATAAAGAGATGTTGTTCGAAGGAAACCTTGAGAGCTTGTGTGAGTTCATGGCCATAAGGGCGGGACTTATAAACAAATTTACTATCCAATAGCATTGTGAGACTGAACAATAGGACCCAATGACTATGTAAATGTGGTAAAAAATAAGATAAAATATAACAGATTGTTTTTTAGGATGGCTAAAGGTAACGTTGTAATTTTACAACAGAGGGTCTTACAGGGTTTTAAGCTTATGTTGTAGGTGAAATTAATTACTGGGGGAAAAAAGTTTGAGGTGGAATGTATTGAATTGTTTAGAGTCATTATTAGCCTCTGCATTGCTATATCATGTGAGGATTTGTATGATGAACGTGAAGTTTTATGATATTCACTTTGTCTTCTGGTTGGAGCGCAGTAGGAGAGCAGGAAGACTTCAGCGTCCCAGAGGCGCCATCTGATCAGAAGGCTCCTATAACACACCTGAGGCGCTCTGCATGTGGTCGCTGCGTTTGAGAACTTGTTCTGTTTTACTGGGGATTTTTGTACATCATGTTTCATATGTTGCATTTGAATATGTTGCCTCTTTGAATGGCTCTTACCTTGGCCAGGTCTCTCCTGTGAGCGTGATGTTGATCTCAATGGGAAAGCTGAAATGTAATGTAAAATGTGCACACATTTCCATGTGGACTGTGATTTACAAAGGGAACACTGCCTGCAGGTGTGCGTTTGCCAGGTTTTATAGATCCGATTCATTTTTTGCGGCGCGTCAGTTTTGCCTTTTGCGTGCACGCTCACTCTTCACATGGATCCGACACACTGTTTTATGAACGAGGCCCCAGGATTCCTGAGGAGCCCATTAGACAGCTGCTTCTTACCAAAGCTGCAGGTGGACTTGGAGTCACATCAGTAGAATAAAGTTTTAATAGCAACACGACAATTAGCTCAGAGGTTGTGCTAAAATCTGATTTGTGAATAAGGGTTTCCCTCCTTTTACTCAGCTGTCTCAGCTGGAAGTGAAGTGAAGAGGAGAGGAAAATCCTGAGTAAATAAAGTCAGCACGAGAAGTACATCTTTCCCTTAAACTTTCTCTACAGATGAACAGACAGCGAGCATCCCTCCACACAGCACATACTTAAAACAGTGTAGAAAAGAATTCAAATGGAGCTATGATTCTGTTGGGTTAAACATCATTTTCTCACTGAACCCTGAAGGTTTGTTTTTGCAGCATAGGAGCTCAGCAGGAACGTCTGCGATAGTGAAGAGGTTCCACGCCATAATCCCCCTCCCCGAAATGAGTTTAGACACGGGCAAATCACGACACATGCACACAAAACAGACCTGAGGGGATTTTATTTCCTCAGTGGACACAATGGACTCACCTTTTACTGCATTTATTCAAGAGACGCGTTCACACCTTGAACACAGAGTTTTCCATGGTGACACTTTGGACTGTCTTCCTGCAGTGACGCACTGCAGCTCAAACATTCACTTTTAACAAGCTGACGCTCCGCTTTTCAGTGGCGTTCAACATGCTTATCACAGTAGTAACACATTGCAGGTGCGTGCAGTTCGGCAGTACTGTACAGTGAAGTCAGCAGCTAAATAATGACACTAATAAATGGGCTCTTTTAGCTGGCCTGTTTCCAGACAGCAGACCAGTGTTTCAGTACTGAGGGCCAGTTTTCCAACTAGATGAGCTGAAAGAAAACGTGTAAAAAAAACTCAAGCTGGAGAATCTTTCACCCCGGGTGGAAACTGTGATTTAAGGGGTGCCTTAATCGAGCCTCATTACCAGAACCAGCAGGTGGGATTATGTAATACCAGAGGAGAATCACAATGTGGTACATCTGTTGTGTGTCTGTGTTTATTTGGGTTACATACAAAGAAATATTTGATGTTAAAATGTTGATATTTCTTTGTAAATGTAAAAGTGTTTTTAACTGTATATTGCTTTATAACACAACTTAATGTGAGTTGAATAGGGCTGGGTGTCAGTCGAAATGTTTTGATGTTAGTGCTGATAACACACCTGAGGCAAAGCTGTTAACTGTTAATGTCCACACAAGCAGCTGTCCTTCTATTCTGACCTGGCTTTTCCACCACACCCTGTGCTCTGCCTCAGCGGCTGCACTTGGCCTTGAACTAAGCTTGGAATGCTTAATTGTTACTGCAATAAATTTTGTATCATGCAAGCTCCATTCATCTGCTGTTGGCTTCAAAGCACAAACAAAAAACAGACAAAATAAATGTATGAAGTTATAATGCTACTAAAATCTTTTTTAATTCATCCACTATCATTCATTCACCTTGATTTATTTCTAATAAATACATATATACAATATCAGTGCTTGCACTTGGACTACAGCCCCATTTTGTTGTCAGTTCATTTCAGAAACCTGGCTTACATTTTTCAAATATTTGTTTTCCTGGTATACGTGGTTTTTAACAGTGCTGGTGTAGAAATATTTGGATCAATAGGCTAATCATGATGTAGGCTTAGGCCCCAGTTCCCAGTGTTTGTCAATCAAAAAGCTGATTTTGCAACTCAAAGTTTGACATAAAACTGTTAAGACTGTGAAAATGCATCCAGTATGGCATGACATAATCATTTTTAACCCTTTAATGGACAAACAGGTGGAGTGTGTTTATATGAACCCTGGTTACTGAAATGTGCCCACTTAGCTGGAAGCTACCAAGCTAGTGAATAAAGAGAAGCTAATTTCACCTCACATTATTGGCACGAGTTGGATCGCGTGATCATTTGTGTTGTTACTTGTGTGCGTTTGACCGCAGGTTTATTCGGCCCAAACAGACAGAATGCATTACATTAGCAACACGATAGCGAGCAACAACTTGCACCTGAAGTTATTTAAGTGGTCAAGTAAGAGAGAATTACAGTACGTTACACTAGATTTCAGTAGACATGGCATTAAGAGTGAAGATAAATCCACATTTTAATCCCAAAAGTTTAGCAAACAACAAACAAACTGTGTTCTCCACGACTCTAGGTGTTTATTTCTCCAGAAGTCCTGGATCTGCCCCCTGCTGTCTCCTCCGCCGGCTCCAGCAGCTTTCTGCCGGTTAATGCTGATAGAGTCTCATTATTCCAAAACACCGGCATCTGTCTGTTAAACAAAGGTCTTATTTAATGTTCCAGTTGGTGCCTTGTAAGCACTACCATCCTGGCTGTGTGTAGATAGTACTACTGAATCAATTTGCCTCTTCTCAGTGAGGCAGCAGGCTGGATGTTTCCCTGGAACATATGAGTCTGTCCTGAGGGAGGAGCAGCTCTCACATACCAGTTCAACTGGCTGAAAACTGATGGAAAACCTGCTCACATCTCCTGACGCTGGAGGAAATCAAACAGTAACCCAGCAGCAGAGAAGCCCGTCCAGCACTTCAAAGACGATTCTCTCTCCTCGTGTCCTGAGGGAGCTTCCAACATCCGTGACAGCAGCATGGACTTCCTGTGAAGTGCTGCGATATCCAATATTTTTTTCCCACTGCTTCAAGTGGGGGAAATTAAATGCCTCCCTGGAAAATTGATGAAGAGTCCATGTTCACATGAGGGCTTTTCATCATGTCCAGCTGCTGTCACACAGAGCACAGGAAAAGGTCCAGAATGTGTGTGATAACACTTATCTGATGGAGGCGCACAATGATACACACACACTCCTCCATGCTCTGCTGTATAAATACACACTGAGGCCTTGAACCTGGAGAAAAGCATCTTTTTGATCCACAAACCAACACAGGTGATGTTCACAGACCAGTCAGTGCACACAGCTGCTCCATTCAAGCCTCTCAATAACAGAACTCCATGGGAACATTTGTTTTTTTTTATTTATTGAAGAAAAACTAAAAACACATCAGAAAATAAATACATTAAAATTCATAAAACGCTTTCTGTTAATGGTGCTTCATGCTTGTTCTTAGAGTTCTTTCCATGAGGGAGTGTGGCTGTCAGCTCAGCCAGGCCTCTCTCTTCAGGAACCTCACGGCGTCACTGAAACCTTCGTCACAGAAAGACTGCATGCTGCTGGTGGATGGAGGGAACAGAGCCTGGTTCAGACGTTTGATGTTCTCCAAGGAGAACTGAGGAAACACAAGAAAATATTACATTTAAGTCAAGTCTTCATGAAAACCTGTGACAGAGAATGAAGTGTGACAACAACAGAAACTAACATGAAGTATTTACTCTTATAACAGTAGACAGTATCTCATGAGGTCGCCCCGACAGTCTGCTGGTATTTTTTCGCCTTTTTGGTCTGTGTGTGTGTGTGAGTGTCATGGCAAGATGTGGAACTATAGACACTTAGTGGGAACGACAGCAGAGGTCTGTGTGTGGACACATGTTCTATAATGGGGTGTTTGAGGGAGGCCCCCTGCAACGGCTGCCAGTACTTGTGGGTCGAACCACAACCATCTTTAAACTTGGCCTCCACTGATCTTACTACACACCTGACAAAAATCAGACAGACATACAGACATTTTAACACCTGGCAAAGTACTCAAAACCCCTTCTGTGGTGGTCGATTTCATCTGCCGGCCTGGCTCTGTTTGGTTTGACTTGGCACATCAGCCTGGGGATTTGCATTTCCATTACAACAGGGCCGCCAGCTTCAAGTGTCTCTAACTGATGACGTGCTTGGCTTGTGTAGTGGTCAGAGGAGCGGCTGTAAATACTCTTCCCCCCTGCAGCAGGGAATGATTTAGTCATTTAAAAGCTTAATTACGAAGCAGCACAATCAGGAGACGCTGGGACATGACTTCTGAACCATCTGAAAGAAAACATGATGAAACAGTGAAATGCAGCAGGTATCTGAAAGAAGGAACAGGGAGACTGGGGAGAAACCAACAACTAGCAACACAAGCTCATTCCAGGGAGAGAAGGTGGTCGCCTGCGTTTGTATGATGTCGCCGTGGCCCACTTGGATGCTGGGTGGGTGTACTCTGGACCTACTCTGGAGAAGGTCATGGCTTGGCTCAACTTGGTGTGGTCAAACTGGTAATAGAAATGCAAATCGGTGCGGCAGGGTTTGACTCAACCCGGCCTAACATGAAAGTAGAAAACCCCCATAGGTGTTTCTATTCATTCTACCATGATGACTCACACACACACACACACAGGTGAAAACAATACCAGACACACTGTCAGGGCTGGTAACGACTCTTTTCAACAGCAACTTGTTTTTGGAGAAACAGTTTCCCATGTTCCTCTGGGTATCCACCGAGCACACTGTCAACAGTTCTTCTCGGAACTAATTATTACAAGTGCATTGTGGATTGACAGTATTTGCAGCAGCAGGACAGTGAATGTGTCAAATAAACTTCAGTGTGTGTTCACAGCAATAAACAGTGTGACTCACTGATGTGTTCTGAATAGCTTTTGGACAACAATGGAGCCTTGTGGCACAGAGGACCGAGGCTTTATCAGGCTTTGATACACACAATACTTGTTAGTGGGATGCTTTCACTGCTGGTTTGAGCCTGCACATGGGATTTGTTGAAGAAAAATATCGATTCACCAGTACGATTGCACACAATCCTGCTGCTGGAAATCCACCCTGGAACACCAAATGTGGATTAGTTTGCCAATTTGACCAGTAGTCTCTAACAAACGCACTAATTCCTTCTGTTTGAGTACGGCTTCAAAAAAAACAATACAGTGACCAGATGTTTTAAGAAATGACTGAGTTAAAAAAATAAACTATCTATTTCTGTGTTGATATATGTCTTCAGTAGGAACTAACGACCTCAGGGCTGAGAGCTGCACACAAGGGAGGAAAGTCAGGAAGTATTGAGGGACAGTCAGTGTTTTTGGGGTCTTTTCAGCAGATTTGTTGGTGGCAGGATAAATAACTCCACAATTATCCTTTAAAGTCTGCAAAAAATGTTAAACACCAACCAAATAACGTAAAATAAATTCAGAGAAGGCCCCACAGGCTGTGTGGTGCTCATTAAAGGGACACTGTGGTTCTGTAGAAGAAATTCAAAACTCAGAATTTTAATGTTTACAATATTAATGAGGTAATAACACAAACTCAGAAATTGTTATTTTTCCCATAACTGAATAAACAAGCTGTTTATTAGCAGAGGAAACTACGGTCCCCAGAACACTGTTTGTAGAAAGGTGGCAGGGTTACTTTGTTTCTTTAGTTTGTTTAGGCAGAAAAAAAATCAGCCAATGAAGATCTTTCTCTTCTGATGAACATTTCTGCCCAAAAACTACATAGTGCTCCTTTAAAAGAAGGAAGAATTCATCATGTGCCACTTGCTTCAGCGAGCTGTATTTCATCCACTAACACCTCTCTGACAAATCCCACCAGTGCAGGGATTGCTCTCTGGCCCAAACCTTATACAATGAGTGCAAAGTATCACATTTTTGTCCATCTGTGACATCACACTGGGGCATATTTCAAAATGGCTTGTCAGAATGGTGCTACTTCTTTACATCGACATCAACAGTCAGCTGGCTGCAAACAATGGAGATCTTCAAACCCCTACATATGTCAGATTCCCCTTTTCAGACCAGTTTGATAAAATGAACCAGCACCCACCATCACGTTCATGTTGGCCAGTCGGAGTTGAGTGTTGAAGGACCCTCTGTGGACAGGACACACATCCTGCTTTCCAGCAAAGGGGGACACGGTGATGGTTCGTCCCTCGGGCAGAATTGGCAGGCTGTCAGTGAACCCTCCATCGATCCATTTCTAATAAAACAAAATCAAGCTATGATACTGCCAGACTTCAGAGTCATCCAACGCCTAGGAGGAAAGTTAAGACTCTGCTGTTTCAGA
This sequence comes from Lagodon rhomboides, assembly GCA_039737535.1. NCBI lineage: Eukaryota > Metazoa > Chordata > Actinopteri > Spariformes > Sparidae > Lagodon > Lagodon rhomboides. Next base: position 1,553,967 of record CM077807.1, read on the forward strand.
CTTCCACAGAACTCCTGCTGTTTGCATTTGGGGAAACGTTGAAGAAAAGCGGAGCAGTGTGTTCTTATCACTGACATGTAAAGCTTCTTTAATGTCCTTTCACAGAGCGATGCCAAACAGATAGTTTTCACTACAGACAGACTAACATTAGCACTGGCTCCTGACATTTAAAGGTTCAGTGTGTAAGATTCAGTTACAGATCCTTAATCCTACAGACTGCAAACAACCCAACACCCCTCATCTCAGCCTTCCCTACGACTGCCATCAAAAACACACTCACAAATCAATCTGAAAGGCCCTCTAGAGCCTTCCTGGCTACTGTGGAAACCTGTATGGCAGACTGTGAGCGTACACGTACATTTGGATAATATATTCTCTTTCGGCTAATTCCATATTTACTTTCTGCCACTAAATCCCCATAAATCTTCCACAGCGTCCCTTTAAAGAAAACATGTTTGGATACAGATATGTTATAAAGATACTAGACTTGCTTACAGTATCTCCTCATGGTCATGTGTGTAAACTTCTCAAACAGAACTGCCTCTGGATGCTTAATGAATTTCAGTGGAAACTCATAATAAAGTTTTACTGCATCGTATCAGATTGCATCATGTGTGTTGGCTGAACACAGTGCCTTAACCTAATTCATACAGTCAGAACACTTGATTTAATACTTTGGACAGACAAATGATTTAGACAGTAAACATCTCCAGCACAGTGAATGAGCTCATTACCTGTCCTTTGAATTCTACTGGTTTCAGTCCAGCATAGACAGGCACGTAGCTGCTGGCCAGCAGAGCCTGGAGACGTTACAGGTGGGGACAGTCAGTGAGTTAACACTCAGTAAATACACTGAGCCCTTCAGCAGGAGGTAGCTGGACACTGCTCAGATACAGTATGCTGACATTCATTACACAAGTGTTGACATGGTTATACTCATCTTCTGGTCAAAGCAATAAAAAACAAAATCTGCATTTGTAGAATGAGGGAAAATAAGGATGTCAAATAATCGTACACACTTCAGGGAGCAGTGCTCTGTGTGGAGAGTGGGGCGGTGTACCTTTATGAGCTCCTCCCTGGAGGTAAACCTGGACACCATGTGGTTCTTGCCACTTTTGGAGTGCGTTATTGAGACGTAGAGGCGGTCAGTAGCCAGACTGTGAGCCTCACTGGGCAGAATGTCTTCAATCCCCTCTCTGGAGAGGATCCACACACAGATGCTCATTTTAATAATAATAACTCCACAAGGCATCATAAACACAGTGCTTTGTACAGCGACATGTAATTATTATATTACTCAATCTGTTGAACATAGACCGGACCACAAAAACAGTAATGAGGGTTAAAAGTTTAGTGTTTTTTTTTTATTTATTTTTTGTTATTATAGGTGTTTCAGTTACACATGGTAAGAAGATGGTAATTACCAGGTAACATATAAGAACATTCTTTGAAATTACCCTTAAATTACCACAATAGCTGCCTCAAAATTAAAACAGTTATTATGCAGAGGTACCTAAATGATTGTTTTCCTGGTTTTTTGCTAATACATTGTTTCAAAATATAAATAAGTTTCAGTGGGGACTTTTCCCAGAAACACAGTTAGTGACACGTTCACCCAGCAGTGCTGGAAAAGACTGTTAACAGCCGATGATGAAACTTTAAAAAAAAAAAGTGCAAATCGCTCTCATGTGGTGTTGTTAAGGAGGCGTGGCTAAGCTGCACACTGACAACTGTTACTGACAAGTGTTACCAGTGTTTTTGTAGATTTAAGTGCAAAATCCTAATCCCCTGAAAACTAATCTGGTTTATACAGTCGCTACAGCAGAATGTCCTGATGAAGACAAAAAACTAATACATGAACTGGGTAAGACTGAAAGGCAACACACACAATATGATGGCCGTTTAAACACCCAAGTCCACTGTGTTCTCTGTTAGCCTGGATATTAACACAATCCATCTCACTTTTTCTTACTTCCCTGTTTGATTGCTATACTGCCACATTTTCTTACCTCTGAATTTCTTGGATTGAATACTCTCTCTGTCTCTCTGTCTCTGTCTCTCTCTCTGTCTAAGTCTAGTTAAGTTAGGCAGGTATTTGTTCATAAACGGAAGTATTAGGGAGATTAAAAATCTGACCTGATGAAATGTCAGAGGACCACCAAAGTTATTGCAATTCATCTTGAGGGCAACATGAACATCTGTACTTAATTTGATGGCAATGCATCCAGTGATTATTGAGAAATGTCACTTTGGATCAGAAGTAGGACAGCCTGACATCCTCCTCTGTACTGCACCGTCGATCTAAATGCAACCTGCTTCTCATCTCAGAATGAGAGAGAACTCTGATGCTCTGATGTGCAGAGAGGAAGCTCCCACTGTCCCGCATGTTCCTCAACATACACTGCTCACCATATGATATTTGGTTCATATTTCACTTCATTTGTGAGTAGTTGCAAGGTTTTGCATCACACAATCTTCTCGGCACATCAGTGTTTTAGTGATATCTGTTCAGTAATTACCGTAGTGTGAGCATGAAGTCGTATCCTGGTGTGACGGCTCCAAACTTCTGTTGTCTCACATTGCTTGCAAACCTGTAGGTGAATTCTTTACAGTGCTGCAAGAGAGGGTAAAAACACACGGTGACGACATCACACCTCATTCAGTTACACCCACATTCTCCTGTCACTCAAATACAACGGCTTTCAGTTTTTTTCCATTACTGGTAGTGAGCTGAACAAAGATAGATCATAAGTCCTTATAAGATCCTTATTAAAATGATGTTAATAAGACTATATAAGTATTAATAATAGCATAATAATAATATGTATTGTTACTTATAGACTATATACAAAAGAAAACAAAGAATAAAAAAAAGAATAAAGAGGAAAGGTTGTTATTATACGACTGATCTGACTGTTCATCTGAGTGACGGCCTAATGAAACTGTTATTGTCAGCTGTCGAGCCAGAGACACTGTTCGAGATGGCATTTCAACATTTTATGAGCGTGTAAGAAATTACATAGTGTTCCTGTCTTTGATCAATGTGCTGTAAGGTGTTAGAAGGTGGAGCTTCACCCTCTACATGGAGGATACAGAAATGTAGATAAGATGACATTTACTGTCCCATCTAAACATCAAAGGGTCACTGTCCTGGGAAAGACCTGATCAACCCAAACATCAAAGGGTCACTGTCCTGGGAAAGACCTGATCAACCCAAACATCAAAGGGTCATTGTTTTGATAAGAAAATGACTGATGTCTGTTGTAACAGTAGGTAACCTCCTCTCTGTTCTGTATTTAAGGCAGTAACATTTTGAGATCTAGAGAGAACGCTTCGGCCTTCCCTCCACGCTGCGTGTTATTAAAGAGATCTGATTCAAACGCTGAAGTCTAAGAAATTCTTCGGAGACTTAGCTTAACTCTCAACCTCACAAAGGAGAATTTCCACTACAAGCGCAATACTACTGGATATTTATTATGAGTTTTTGGCCATTTTCAAGCCTTGTTTTTGGAAACAAAATCAGATATTTTTTGACAAGAAGTCAAGACAATTCCAAGCCAATTTGAGCCAAGACGTGATCTTTTCCTAACTCAAACCAAGTGCTTTTTGTGCCTAAACCTAACCACTCTACAAACACATTGATGTCACATGATAAAGTTGAAAATTTAACTTAAATAAAAGGAACATTGCAACATAAAAAATATAAAGCTCGACATATCTGTGGTCTTTAGAAACATAAATTGCTATAATTTATTCTGGGGATTGTGTTTGTCCGTTGTCGTCTGTTTCTGTCCTGTTTGGTGCCTGATCAAAACAGTGATGATGTGCACAGGACAGGCTGGTGAGCAGCAGGCCACCGCAGCTACATGGGTTAAATATATGATGCTCAATCAGTTAGTATCCTGTTTAGAACATTATGATTTTTACACCACTCACTCATTATCTATACACTAACTTCACTAATCATTTTCAGTTTCTTTTCAGTTTTGTGTCACAGTTGGGTTGAGTTTAGGCAACAGACATACTTGGTTAGGGTTAGCAAAACATGGTTTGGCTTTAAATAGACCCTTTGAAAGACTTACTTCTCCCATGTGCCTATTTTCCAAGTCTTTTCCCCACGCAGTCACTGAGCTATGACATTAAAAAAGCGCGATTGGTCAGTAGGTCCCGGAGCAACATTAATTAAAATGTTCTAGTATCAGCTGGATGGACATCCTTGACCGACATGACTGAGAATCTTCTTCTATCCTCTATCTCTATTTAAATTCAACTTCAATCGTTCAAAGTTATCCATGTCTTCTCCAAATATTGTGATCTTGCTTTATACATTTTTTTGCTAGTGGGTGTTAAATATTACAGTAAGAGGATAGTCAGTCCTCCAGCTGGGATGTCAAATCCTTCATGCTGAATATCTGAGAATGGCACTTCAGCCCGGCAAATTCTTTAATTCCACACTCACAAAAAAGTGTCAGCACTGCAGAAGAGGAGATAATAATGGTAACAGTGAAAAATGGGACTACAATTGTTACATTGTTATTTCATTTTTTTTCTCCGAATTATATAAAAAAATTCCATCCCTATTTCGTTCTGTAAAATGCCTCAAAGACCCCTGAAGGTTCGCCCAGCCCTACTTTGTTAACCACAGCTCTACTGTATAAACTCCTTTCTCTTCTCTCTGCAGACTGACTGAGGAGGTGAACACTCTACCTCTAACTTGTCAGGGGCTGTGATCATTACAGCAGCCACCAGGGCCCCGGCTGAGGCCCCCGCACAGGCCCTGAGGGAGCCCAGCAGCTTGTCCCCATGGCGGAGAAAGGCCTCCACAGCACCCAGGTGGTAGATCCCCAAAAAGCCACAGGCAGCAAAGGACAGGTTCACAGCTGCCATCCTCTACACCTGCACAGACAGACACACAGACACGACACAAATCATCAGTCAGGTTACATTTTCTCTTTTTTTTTTCACATTCTAAATGGAGCAGTGCACCCACAGACCTGAGTGAATTCACCATTTAGTCCTGACGTTGTCACTCATAGGTGGAAAGAAGAGGTTGATTTTTGAAAGGGACCAAAACCTTTTCTGCAAAAGGAATCAACTAGTTCTGATAAAACTCTCCTACCATTAATGATAGTAACAACAACAACGGCAATAATAATTATATGATATTAATAACAACGTGATAATCAAACATGCTCCTATATCTTAATATCGGAAGAATTTTAAGACCTCGCATGTTTATGTGAAATGTCATGTTGAATGATTTGTTCAGGCTGTGTGAAGTGTAGAAGCCTATGAAAGATATCACATGTTTCTGTACTGTGTGAGGTCAGCTGAGGCATACAGAGACACGGTGTGTCCATCAGAGAGTAAAGCTCCTGCACACACAGCTCAAAGTTCACTGATGGCTCAAAGTTTGTGTCCTGGGAGAGACAGCAGGCCGAGCTGACAGGTGCTGAGGTCACTGGGGTCTCTTTGGACTTTTATGACATTACTGAATATCACATTTGTCGATAATAGTTATTAAATAATAGCAGTCAGTAGCACTTACACAGAAAGACACAACTAGCAAACGTCCCTGATTTAACCTTTGGTCAGGCTGAGGAGAAGAAGGGACCTACCGTGTCTGCAGCCTCAGCATGGAACACCTCTGGCGTTAGCTCATTCTGGAGAGGTTAGCCTGCGGTTAGCTGCAGAGCTACAACAGCTGCTGTCGATAAAAGGAAATATGGGCCAGGGTTTGTTACTAAACTACAGCACCGGGTCCGAACCGGGTCCAGCGCTGCTCCACTCAGCGCTCTGCTCAGTACAGAGGCTGCTGCCGGGGACGGTAAACAATACCTCTTCCGCTCAAGATTTTCAAAATAAAACTTCCCCTGTTAGACATGCAGCATGGATTCAGTATTCACGGAGGGCTCAAGGTCTGTGCGATACATTTGTTAAATGTCATGCTCTAATTTACTAAGGGCCTGACTTTTTCCAGGGTTAAGTGGTCTAACAGGAAAATGAGCCAGTGTTTTAGTTCAGCCTGTCCAATGTAAGCTATATGGAGGGTTTTAATGGACAGACATATAAATACATAAATGTTTACATAATTGATTGCTCAAATAATATAAAATATATGATATATAGTAAAAAATATGCTTAAATAAATGAGTAAATGATTAACTTATAAACTGATAAATAAATGTATGAATAAATGCATGTTAATAAATAAGCATGTTTTTATATAATTGCATATCTTATAATAACAATTTAACTATAGATGATTATAATTACATTATTTATGTATTTAGTTTTGGCCCTTAAAACCATCCATATTTCCATATTCTCATTTCAGTCAAAACATGCTCAGACCCCGAATACAGCACGGCCCTGAGCCAAGCCAGAACATACAGTTATCTGATCCACCTGGTCAGATCAGTGGTTCAGGCTTCCATGTTAACAGTCCTCTTTTTTATTCCATCAGATTTCCAAAATGTTACCTCCCTCTAAGGCATGCTAACAAGCACAATGCTGACTGTTCTTTTGTTAATCTTATGTTATGTTTATAGATGCTGTTGATATGCATCTTGTGACAGACCAATTTCTGATTCTGTTTTTAACTTTAATTATAAGGATAAGTATCAGATTTGGTCACGGTTTCATTGGCCCAATCACAGTAGAGACATGTTTCTGTATCATTTTGTACACGTGAGGAATGACTCCTGTCTCCTTTGACATATCGGACCAATAAGTTTGAATTGTTGTGGTCTCTTGATGATACAGTACATTACAACTTGTCCAGCACATAAGCTCTAAGTGCTTGACTAACTCACAGGAACACAGGAGGCCAATTAAAAGCCTGTTGCTGTGGCAGCTTTTGTGTCAGGTAAGACTGGAGGTCTGTCTGAGACGAAACACACCATTCATCCACAGCTGTTCCAAAACACAAGGAAAATCATCTCTTTGTGTGGAATCAGCCACACATTCTTCAGAATACAGATCCTGACCATCTTAAATAGTTACAGTATTTGAACAAAGCGCATATAGTTTCAACCCAAAAACTTGTAATGAAACTCCTCCCACAGGATGTCATATAACAACCAAAATAATAAAGCAGAGTGCACTTTTATTATTAGCTACCGTGTGGTTTTTCCACCTGAAGCAGTGTCCCTGGAGTGCGGTTCTTCCTCTGCTAATCCTTCAGTCAGCACTTATTTCCATGGATTCTCTGCGTTTTGCTCTCTCTTGCTTTCCTGGCACGTCAGCACAAATTTCCCGCTCCTTTAGTGTTGCTTATGATTATGTATAGCCTGAAATGGCTTTGGTGGGTTACACACTGTGGAGAAGGAGCAGAGCTGAACTCCATCAGAGGAGGTAATGGTGTTTGTGGGCTACTGAAATAATGGAGGAAGGATAATGCATTTTGTTTGGTTTTGATGCAGCAGAAGGGTTTCACTGTCTGGAATGAGTCATGACATGACGAGCTCTCAAGATGATGAGTTGTTGATGATGTTCTGACTGAAGTGAAATTCTTAAAACATTGTGTCTTCCTATATTAATGTTAAAGATGCAGTAAATGCATAAAAATACAGGTTACAGCAGCAACATTTACTAAAACAAATATTTAAAGGGTCAGTTCCACCAGACTTACAGTATCCAGCCATGGAGTTCATGTCAATTTTATGTAGTGAGGTCTAAGGTCCCCTTATAGCACATGATTTTATCCAAAGTGACTGACAATATGTGCATTCAGTTTGACGGTACAACAGCAAGATGTGATCAGATCAGTCAGTTGTACAAGGATGATTGAGTCCTTATACGTCAAGGTAGCAAAACGTCAAGGAGTTGTAATTTTGCTCATACAGAAATACAGTAAAAACTTTAATTAGAAATATCCAAAGTAAAAATGTGCACACACACACACACACACACACACACACACACACACACACACACACACACACACACACACACACACTTTTTAATATTTTATGTAGTTGGATAATTATTAAGATAGTGAGGGTTTCACTAAAGTGTGATAGAGGTTTCATGTCAGTCCACTACTGGTCACTGTGTTATTACTTTCATGATATATCATTTGAGCAGAGAAACCCTTTAACATAATGTAAGAATAGATTATTTAACCAACAAGACAAAACAGAGTCATCAAGTAGTGAAGATGATTTTGTGGTCCTCTCACAAAAAGAAATGCTGCGTCCATCCAGTCTTGAAAACAAGACAAGAACAGGTAGTGTTTCACCTGCTGGTGAAGGAATGAAGAATTATCCCAATAACCTCCGGGTGTATGTCAGGATTTCAGTGGTCTATGGACTCACACAATAAAAAGAATACCACCAATCTCAACAAACTCCCATGTCTAAGGTTGGGATGAACACACACATTACACCATTAACCCAAATTGGGCCATTATAAGAGTGCACGCTTCAGATGGTGTTAAATGAAACAGGCTGAACTCAGAACAACTATTGTCCTGAGATCAGTCTCTTTTACTACATTATTTATTTCTTTTAATGGCTCTGAAAAGTCAGAAAAACCCCTCTAGGCTTCTGATGGACGTAAAAAAACACAGAAAATTGAACCAGTCCCACAAAAAATGAATGATGGACAAAAGTTTCAGGGTCAGTGTGTAAACATGACTGACACAACATGAGATTGTATTTATTTAAACATGGAGCAATTTCAGACAAATAGAAAATCTACCTGGTGTGCAAAGGCCTTCAGTCAGGCACAGCATGAAGAGGAGGACCTGTGGTGGAGGTGGGCTGCAAAGGAAGGGCAGAAGAGGCTGATCACACTGAGACGCATCGCGCGAAACGCAATGAACAAAGCAATGCAATTCTTCTCCGAGGGTGTGCTGCGCCTGGCAGGTGCTCCTTACCTGGGCTGCAGGTTGCATTTTTGTAGTGGTTTTTAGAAGTTAAAGGCCGAATGTGCACGCAGCCCAGCTCCACAGACATTCTTCCTGGTCATTCCTGGTTTTTCTATGGCGCTGTACATTTTTGTGGTAATCTCTGGCACAAGAATTTCCTTCAGGATTTTTAAAGCGACTGCACCTTTAACAACAAGTCCCTGTGTGATCGGGGCCTAAAGCAGCTAAAATAATGTGTCCTGTCAGAGATTTTCCGATTGGATTCGTAGAGGGAATCAGCTGAAATTGTGAGCTGGGCTTGACTTGAGTGGTCTGCCAGAAGCAAAGTTCTGTTTAATTTCTCACATTAGCAGTTGAATCTGAGGTGAGGTCAGTATGCCAAGTCGTGGTTATACTTGCATAATTTGAAGAAAGCAGGTTTTTTTTTTTTTCATGAGTGAATGAACTGCTACAGTATCTTTCAAATCCCCAATCAACCAAACACCCATACTAGCTATCTCATTATAGGGAAGCAACGCTTGGAAGTAATACATTTGAGTTAAATGAAACAAATAAAAGAGTAGAGCAGCTTTTCAAAACTCACTTGAAATAAAATGGGATAGCTGCTGTGATGTGACCTCGCCTGGTTATTCAGAGCCTCTTTTCAATCAGAAGCAAAGGACAGTAACACATGTACCGAAGCAACTTTACCCTGACTCCTTCAGCATTGTCAAAGTAGCAGTAGAGGTCAAAACTCATGATGCTTTAGTATTTAGCTGTGAATTAATTATTCCCCAAGATATAGGAGCTGGTGTTCAGTCAGTGGAAAGCCTGTGGCAATGAAAGCGCATGTGTGGGACATACTCTGAGCCCAGAATCCATGAAATTCAAGGATAAAAGAAATGAAGAAGTCCAATTTCAGATATCATTCTCATTATCCAGAGCAAAGTTATAATTAAGAGGCGCTTGCTGGAGGGAACATTATCAGAGTCACATCCACTGTGAGGAGTGGGCTGTGTGTTTCTGTGTTTAGCTGGAAACAGTGGGGGTAATTATACTTCTCAGGGCTCGGGCCGGCTGATAAAGTCTTAAAGGCTTTTTTTATGGGCAGATTGAGGAAAAGGCAACCCCCCCTTCCACCTTTCCCCTCTATATCCCCACACAAGTGGTGCTGGAAAGACATCACAAGGTCACACAGATAAAATAAATCTGTTAAAAGATCAAATAGTTCCTGTAGATCGAAAAAAAAAACGAAACGCGGAGCCAAAGCAATAGTGGGGAGAAATCAAAGTGAAATTGAAAGCAGAGCTGAGAGGCTGAGGGAGCGATGGAAGGATAGCACGTGGGTGTGAGGACGGAGAAAAAAAGGAAAAACAGAAACAGACTGGATGTGACAGATGAGAGGGGAGAGGTGATGGCTCGCTGAAAGGCCATTAGGACAATCACATCAACACAGTGTCAACATGTACCTGTCATATCTCTGAGGAGAGGAGAGAGATTACTCACCATTAGAACATGATTCATCGTAATGTCGGCTCAGTATTAGAGGAATTCTGTTTGCAAAGCCCCGGCCCTTTGAGGCTAATTAAAGCTTAGTTACTGACACACAACAAAGAGCGCTGCACAAATACACAACAAGCAGCCTTGATTGAATTCAATCTGAGCAGAGATTGAGTTCAGGCTGAAGTGACAGCACAGTTTTGGCCTGTGTCCGGATGTTAATATTCTGAGGCAGCGCAAATGTGCAAAGAAGGACAAATGCATCGATCACAGGATTGAGCAGTAGCCCGTCTCGTCTCTGGCAATTTCTGAAATCTTACTGTGTCTCCTCTGGAAGATGGAGGACAAACTATGTAAGGAAGGGAAAATTGGATATCCTTCAGGAGGAGGAAGGAGGAAAAACAGTAATTGTGATTCTTCGAACGGATACACTGGCGGGGGAGGAAGAAAAAAAAAAACCCAACAGTATCACATTTAGGCCCAGTCGAAACTCAATCGCTTTCTACAATGGGACAAGTACTTGAAAGAAAAGAGCTAAACTTTTGGGTTCTTGGTGTAATTGGACAACTCCACATCCAACAACAAGACTGCAGCATCCCAAATCTTAACTTCGATTTGGACATGTCACAACAGATGACCAACACACCGCCCGGTCTGTTTGTACGCCTCAGTGTGAACTACACTCCTTTCTGCTGTTCACCATAATGTTATCATCCCAGAGAGAAAGCCATGCCCCCATCTCCACCCAGTGTTAGCAATGATCGGGATCTAGATACATTATCTGGCTAATGACATTGATCAAAGACGGATTAAACCCTATCCTGCCCACATTGTGATCGATCTCAGTATGAATCGTGTAGGCGGAGCTGGCAGAGCAGTCAGGGTTGGACTATATGTTTATATTTCTCAGTTAGCTGATTGACGATATATTCCTGCATGTGTCGTATTTGCATTAGTTAAACAGTATAGTTTTGGATGGATAATCTTGTCCCAAAGCAAGGCACGTGGTGCATTTACACTCTTCATTAGTCATGGGTGTGTTCTGGCCACAACTTAAATCAAGCCAATCAGAGTATCATGTGCCATTTCCTTTAAGAGCAAGGTGTGCTGGGATCCGGCGCGTTGATCTTATACAGTGTCACTCCTCGTCGCTATGGTGATGGATGTGATCCTTGGCTGCTGTGAAGAAATGCCCTGATATTTAACTGAGAAAAAGTCACCTTACACAACCAACCAGATCACAAGTTATTACCAGACAGAAAAGGAGTCAGTAAGTCAAACAATAGAGGCCATTCAATTAAAAGCATAGTTTCTTTGAGAGTCCAGATTTGTTGGGCTTCCTTTCATCAGGGGTATACTTATGTTTAATTCTGATATTCATCGCATAACCAGGCATAGAATACCCCGTCTTTTACTGATAAAATTACAGACATCAAATAGCAATGGTTATGAATTATTGCTACTTGCCAAACCTTGAAGCTAGTTACAACACTGTGTCCTCACACTGTGGGTTTTTCAGACTGATTAAATATTTATCTTTTGTTCCAAAAATAAAGCTGAAAATCCATCTCTGAACTGGGAGGAACAGACACCAGGGCTTTTGTATCATTATTAGCTCCGAAACACACTCTCATCTCGCCTTTGTTTCATGTCCCTATGACATTACACTCCACTAGAACACAGTCTCCAGGCTTGCCTTACAGTTTTTGTCAATAACTATATTCAAGGTGGATACTGGCTTCATATGAGCTGTTTCTGTTTTTCCACTTCACACATGATCTTCAAGAACTACAACCACTTCTCAGCGTCTCGCTGTAAAACTGGCATAAAGAGCTACAGACTGACTTTCGATCTGTGTAAAATCCACTCTTGTGCCTCCATTGACCAACCTCAGATCTTACTTTCTTTGAGAAAAGCCTTCTTAAGATTAACATATTGACTTCCTCTATTGCATTATGTGCAGCCAGGTTGCTCTGTGCCCGCAGTTAGTCATGGAGCTGTCATTTAAATTGCACTTTAGTATAGCACTTCCATAAAGTTGTGGGACTCAAGAGGGAAGAAGTAAAAGTTAATTTATAGCCATTTTACAACACTGGGGCTATAAAATGAAACTGAGTTTAGTCTTTATACTACACAACAGGAAAAAATAAAAACAAATTATGTTATACAACGGGGTGTGGAGGACGAGTTGAGGAGTCTCACAGCCAGGGGAAAGGAACTGCTGTGGCAACGGATTCCTCTGTATCTTTTGGTAGTTGTTTGCAGACATCTTCCTTCCCTGATATCACTCATACTCTGTCGATGGTACCAGTGATGTTATGAGTTGTTTTAATCACCCGCTGTAGAGCCTTCCTGTTCTGGGCCATGCAAGAACCAGGCCAGTTTGTGATGTTTCCAGTGCACTGCACCTCTGTAAAAGTTGCCAAGAATTTGGCTCTGGAATTGAGCCTTCTTAAGTTTCCTTAGGAAGTAGAGCCTTTTCTGTGCCTTTTTAACCAGGGTGGTGATGTGCGGTGATCATGATAGGTTTGTGCCTGCAGCATCTTTTCCTTTCTCCATCTCTTCTCTACTGTCATTAAGTAGCTAGAGTAATGATACATTTCCTCACCATTAAGCAGTCAATTAAGAGAGTTACTGTACATTAAAGTGTATTTCGGCACCTCCGTGGCTCATTACCGCAGGCGGGGTGAATATACTATATATACATTTTTTAATCCCAAAACTTTAAAATCTCTGTCCTCTCCTCACCCCCTGGCTTTTTCCTACAGATTCGGCCCACATTGGTCTCCTCCAGAGCTTGCAGGATAAACACAGGTGCCTGGCCCTCGCTCTTTTATGCTGGAATCAGACTACCTGATATTTATGTAGTTCACGATGGTCACCATGTCAGATTAAGCAATCACAGTGGTGTAAATTGTTGCCGTGTCTTGGTCAGAAACTAGCAACACTACGAGTATGACCCTGACCAATCACCGAGTTCACAGGTCATCTATGTCATCAACATTTTTCCTTATTTGACTCTGTCATGGTTGTCCCTTGAGGACACATCAGAAAGGCAGGGGTATTGTTGCCACAGCTCAATGAACCTGAAGGATTCCTCTACTGCTTTATGTCAGAGCACTCTGTCACCCTATTGGTCAACATCAAGGAACACATCGTAGGAGATTTAAAACTAGACAGGAAGATATAAAAAATTCTGACATGCTAGACTTTTCGTCGGGGTGTAGTGGAGCATCACTGCCCTTCAGTTATGTTACACTACACATCTGTCGTTCCCGACATTCATAATTGGACCCGATGCTCAAAACTGGTCGGCCGTGACCAAATGTGTTAAAAACTGGCCTGAATTTGTGTATTTTTTTCCAAATTCTTTTGTCCAAAGCGACTTCCAGTAATTCATACATACATTCATACACTGATGGTGGTGGCTGCCATGCAAGGTGCCGACCAGCACATCAGGAGCAGTTTGGGGTTCAGTGACTTGCCCAAGGACACTTCGACATGCAGGCCAGGGGAATTGAACCAGCAACCTTCCGATAACAAGACACTGGAGAGATCCAGTTCACTGACTGAAATAAGCTGAGCTGAAGCCGAGCAGCCGGCTCGTGGGTACCTGTCACTCAAACCAGCAACGCCCAAAATTATGTTAATCTAGTATTGTTCAAATGATTGAGTTAAATAAAGATTCACGCCCCTACAGCTGTCATGAAGGGATACATCTGGTATAGAGGTCAAAACTGTTTTTATACCAAGCTGCCAACATGTTTATCTCTGCTGCAAAGCTGGCATTTTAACATGGGCTCTTATGGAGATTGACCCAAGCCTCAAGTGGCCATTCAAGTAACGTTTTTTCTTACTTCTGCATTGGCTTCAACTCTCAGAATGGGAGTTTAGCACTTGCAAAACACTCAGAAGAAATTCTCTGATGCTATGTTGAGTCTTGAGAATGAGAGTCTTACCTCAGTCGAGTGTTTTCACCGATTAAACTCCTGCAGTGCAAAAAAAAAAAAAGCTCTATTTGGAGCAAATGTTGACCATATTTTTGCCTCTTCCTCCATGCCTTCCAGTCTTCCTCAGCTTCTGCACTATAGGGAGCAATACCTTGAGAAATAGTCCAACTTCTCATAAACTGAAAACCTGTGCAATATCCAGTGTTTCAACCTCAAAATATCAAGAAATCAACTACCAGCACTTGACCACAGTTGTAACCACCCTTCAAATGGAAGGTGCTCTTGACATGGATGAGGTCGAGAATGAGACCTGTGTTCTGAAAGAGGTCTGCCTCACCTTGAGCCACACAGTCAGCCTGTAGGTGAGCGTTGGGCCCAGGCTTTAAAGAACAGGTCTGCTTTCCCCCAGTACAGTACGCCAAGCTCCTGTCCTTTGTGCCAAGTATCCCTGTCAGCAGTGCTTACTCTCAGTGGGTGTTTTTCACCATGAAGGTGCCTGGAGTGATGTGAGAAACGGGGTCTAATTTAACCTGGCTGAAATCAAAGTTGAGAAGAATTTACAGATGAGCTGTGCGGACTTCCACAAATTCATGGAAAGAAGAAAATCTGGGCGCGGCAGCCCTCTGCAGTCTAGAGAGGGATTGGTTGGGGACTGCACTGATGAAGTGAAAGAAAAGATAGACTAATTTAATGAATTTTTGTTATGGAAGTTATCTTGGTATAACCACAAAGATCTAAAAAGAGCGTTGTATATGTACACCCCATTCTGTTCATACTGCATGGAGTTTATATGTGCTTCCTAGACAGCCTGTTCGTATCAGAAAAACTACCATATAGCTCGACTGTGAAGGCAGCTTATTATCATCCATATTGGTGTTTGTTGTTAGGTGGCATCCTCTAGTGGCCATAATAATTATGACAGCAGCAAAGGAGGAAGTCAGGTGAGGTTGTATGAAGACCGTCAAAGTCAGCAGAAGGAGGAGGATAGAGTGGAGGGTCAGGTTAAACTATTGCAGGGATTTTCATCCTGGAGACCACTGTTTGTGTTCAGTCTGAAACCAAAAGTCAACAGGTAGTTCTTCTAACATACTATGTAGAGTAGTTAAGTGTACTGTAATTAAGTAATGTCGCGTAACTTGAAGAAAAGTATAACTGGAGCTTTGGTTGCCTTACAGAAATAAACTCATGACTGCATTTCTTCTACAAACTGCTCCTAGTAGGGCTACGTTGGCTTCTGTGTGGACTGAAAGTGAAAACGGAGGGGACAGATAGATTTGTTTCTGCTTGGTTAGAGCAAATTGACCTTTCTTTAACAGAAAGACACTGTCACACTGATCAGTGACTTTACAGCATGTACATTTAGTGTGACCATGAAGCTACTACTAGAGAAGATTGTAGATCTTTTTTTTTTTTACTTTAAAGGGATTTGTTGCTTTAGCCACAAGCAGCCTGTCACAGGATCATTTGAGACCATCATATGATCATGTTCAATATTGTTTTTGTATTTTTATATCATGTTTACTTGATTCAGAATTTGCCCTACAAATATGCTCCTATGCTGATTCAAACAAACAAGTTGATCCCTGAAATCCAATAGTCATTTCAGGGATGAGAGGTTTATCTTTAAAAACTCACAGACTTGTCATTTCCAAGATTGCCTCGCTACAGGTGAGATTTTCAACAATTGCGGCGGCATTATTTGTTTTCTGTCAGTAAGAAGCTGCTGTCTGGCTGAGCTAAATCTTATTTAAAATAAAGCAGGGGATTCAGAAAGGTTTTGCTTCCAATCTGCTGCTGTCACATTTCTCTGGTTGCGTAGAATATTCATTGGGGATCCTTTTCACACATAACACAGGGAGCAACATTTCATGCTTGTATGCTGCAGGGCAGGCAAGTCTCTAAGGAGACAGATGTCATGTCCTGACTAATTTGAACAACATACAAACTGATTATAAACAGTCGGCCGCGAGGCATTCTCTCTCTCTCTCTCTCTCTCTCTGTTTTCAATTTCCATGCTCAATCACAGCAGGAGAGCACGTAGCCAGTCCCCTCAGAGCGCAAAGGATGATCAATACCAAGAAAGACATCCACAGACTGACATTAGCCATTCTAGTGTTTTGTTTAGGCCCCTAGTCAAAGTGGGCTGTTCTCCTGATGTGTTTATTGATTGCAGTCGGCTTGAAAATGCTGAGCAGGGATGCCTGTATAATTAGCTACGACGGTGAAGTCGCCTTAAACAAAAAAAAAGAGCATATCACTGAGCTCATAGCTCATAGAACGTATTAATATGTGTACAGTGAACAGTTAAAGATCAGTACTCCGTAGCAATATTCAGACCAGATTAGACAAACTCTATGCCTCTTTACTATCGTGTTTACATTTGAATCTGCTCATTTGCATACACAGCAGTCTTTGCTTCCATTCATTTCTACAGCCCTCATTTTTCTGTGATGGAATGAGTAGAACACATACGACTTTGTCACAAAAAACAGTCATGAAGTTTTGTTCGAATCTTAATTTATATGGGTCTTCTGAAAATGTGACCAAACCTGCCCACTCAAAACAAAAAAAATATATATTTTTAAACATGCAAATGGTATATATTGTTTCAGTGTTGTGAGAGGCTATCCCAAATGAAGAAGCCAATCACATGGGTTAATTATCGTCCTGCAATATTCTACTTTCTAGCTGACCAGACAAATAAGTGTTACGGTTAAACACAAAGGGATCCAAACGCAAGACACACAGGCAGGCAGGTACAAGAACAAAAAACGAGCTTTGTTAAATAAAGCTTGAAACCAAAGTCCATAAAGTCCAAAGTCCAAGCACAAAAGCCGGAACCCAAATGGAAGGAGCAGTCAGCACTAAACCAAGACCAAAAAACTATAAAAATACAAAGCTAAATAAAAGTTCAAAGCAAAGAAGCTGTTGAAATGCATGCTGGAACAGGAAGGACACATGAGACACAGGACTAAACAGGATTGAGACGCATCAACAAACAAACTGACAAAGAGAGAGGGGAAGTCAAGGACTGAAACACAGGGGGTGATAAACTGATGGGACACAGAGAGAGGGTGAGCAGACACAGGGAGGTAATGAAAATGTAAAGCAAGACATGACACATGAGGACAGGACTGAACCATAAACTCCAATCATGACAAGAGGACGGAGGAGGATTTCTTATCTCTGTTCTTATTATCGGCTGAGGCTGGACTGACTGAGCTGAACATCAGCCCTCCAAAGTACCTTATCTTTCACTTGGTGGAGTAACTCACTCTTTAGCACTCTGAAGGCTCTGGTAGGGTTCAGTGCTCTTGTAATTGTTCATATTGGCATCTACTCCAAGGGATAGCACAAAATAATTGGATGTACATGTCAGTTGTTTCTGGCCACTTTCTCATGTCTCCTCCCAGTCGCTAGTAGCGACCATGAAAAGTTGCAGTACATTTACACCGTAGGACCATTAGGGGAAGTATTTTTTAATCTGTTTCTTGTTCCCATAACAAATCAAATTTGTGCTACATAACTGTCTGCTTAAACTTAAAACACGTGAAAACCAAGCAACCTAAAGGCAGGGCTGCCAAGCTTCACCAAAGGTTTGGAGTGAGACTTTGGGGGAAGGGACCTTCAGTCGCTGGTGAAAAAAATAGGGCCACTTGAAGCCAGATTTAGAGTAATATCTCATTTTGAATTAACATTAGGATTAGACTGTTGATGTCATTATCAATATTTGCTCAGTTTCTCACTCACCTCCCTGCCCTGATTGGCCTCTGCGTGCTCTGTCTTTACTCTGAATACACCAGAGAACATGCAAGATATATTATCAGTGAATTAGTGACTAGAAAGAATGTTCATTCACATTAAGATTAGACTGTTGTGATGTCATTATTCAGTCTTATTCTGTCATTGTCCCCCCCCCTATTTTTTATATGTTTCATATTTATTTTCTGTCCCTTCAGTTCTCTGTCTTATGACATTTTGGTGTATTTTTCTTATTGCAGGCGTTTTGTATTCCCCTGGTGATCCATGGATGATCCCTTTATTTATGTTTTTGCTATATTGTTTTATGGGACAATTTGAATTATATAATGATCTGAATATTCTTAAGAATGTTTCATATGCACTGTATGTATGCGCGGATTAATGCACCGGCTTCCCTAGGCTGCAGCCTCGGGCCCCCAGATGTGGAGGGGTCCTTGAATTGGTCAGATTGTTTTTTAGAAATTTAAATACACTTTAATGGAAAAATTCATTGACCTCTATTGGTCCGTGGGGTAATAAACAAACAAAACACTGATTGGGCAGACATGGGTCACCTCATCCAATCAAGCTCATCGATTCAGTTTGACCTACCTACATCACCGGCCGTTACCTGTCAACCAAAATTTTGCAGCGGCAAAAGGGCCAACAAAAAACCCAGCGGGGCACAGAAGCGAAAAGTGCAGCTGGAGAAAGAAAAAAGGGACAGAGAACTATTAGCAAAGATTCCCAAATTAATGGGAAATTTTAAGGCTGCTGGTTGTCGGGGTCAAGAAGATGCAGAGGTGGAGGACGTTGACTGCCACCACCACGACTCGTCATCTTCTCAAGCTAGTGAGGAGGGTGAGACAGCAGGCACATCCACTACAGAGCCAGCGGACACATCGGCTTTGACCTCCAGTGTCCCGGGAGTTAGCCACCAGTGTTTCCCAGATATGCATTCTGCGCCACCACCGCCGCTGCAACAAAAAAAAGACATCTGTTTGGATGCAGGGATCCTCCACCATTTCACTCCGGCGCTGATGGAGATAGTATCAGGGGCGCATTATTGGCGAACCAAACCAAACCAGTGTGAACGGATAAGCTGGCTGTGCCTATCAAGGGCGTGTCGATCGGACAGTCTGATAACTACAGTCACCCAAAACATAAAAACAGGAAATGATGGAACAGAGTGCGGACCGTAGCTTATCAGAACAAAGCACACACAGCGTTAGCTCAGCATTACTTGCGTGATGTCGTATTACGGTGGTCTCTCTTCCACCAGGGCAGCCAGCTGCTCCTCAAAGTCCTCGGTCCACACAGCCATGGCTTCCAAACATACGTTGGTTTATCCCCAAAATAACGAACGGTGAAGTGTTGTTTGTAACTCTGTGCCGTCTCTGTTTATGTGGTTTGTTTACCATCGTCACTTCCGCCGCCCCTCCCACACGCCACGCTGATTCGCTGGCACACCACCAATCAGAATGGTCACTGAACAGCTAGCTAACAACCAATCAGAGTATCCGACGGCGTCCAATCTCAGACGGCCGACTTCGCATGTTCAGTCGGATCAGTCGGCGCGCCTCCGACACAGCTGAACACACCGAACAGAGCAGCTCCCGAACTCCTCCGACTCTCTCCTAACGCTTCAGACGTCCGACGTCTGAGCCGGTGTGTGCCGGCCTTTACACCATTCACACATGGGCTCACCTAGCCCTAGGCTGGTTGGGCTTTCATATGGGTTGCTAGGGCTAGGTTCAATGACCCACAAGTCGCCCCCATGACTCTGAAACTCAGAGCTCACACGTGTCCTTAACGCCTCTGTGAGGACACTCCCACACAGAGTTTAAAAGCCTGCAACTCTCCTCCAGTTAGTTAGAACTGGAGAAGCCTCTTGGATGAGAGCTGAAACGTCTTCAAGACACTGAAACATGTCCAGTTTGCTACGATACAGCACGTAGAAACCTGAATTTATGTTACTTTTGTCGGCCTGGTGTTATTAAGACAGCTGAGAAGGTCAGCAAGGCTTGGTCATGTGACAATGACGATGTTTGTACCAAAAGTCAAATTCCAGTAGACGTCTCTTGTATTTATTCCTCAGCTAAAGTCTAATCTAATGAGTGTATTTTTAGACGTGGTTCAAGAGTCATCACATAGCTTTGACATTGCTCTGTCAGAGCAGAACAGCCTCTCTCTGGCACACTGAGCAGAATGCAGATGCCCTTTCTCTCACTTATTTCTATTCCCCCGTGAATCTGACCTGAAAAGGTTAGGCCACTATTCCGTAAAAGTCAAGCCAGCGCTCAGCGTTGTAGTTTTCTTTAAAAATGACATTTGGCTTGACGTGTTTTTTTTGTTTTTTTAACTCTCGCAGTTTATATACAGTACTGGCCTTTCTACACTCTGTCTGTGTGTCAGTGGGGTTGATACAAATGTAAAACTGAGTTTTTCCTTCACTCTGACCGAGAAACCTTGTTGTTAACCGCAGAACAGTTTGTGACATATTCTGTGTGTGGGAGAATTTTTCTCTAATTAGCTGTCACATCATTGTGTTTAAAGCAAAGTTATAACAGCAACAAGTGCTCAGTGTAACAGGACTGCGTGGCTAGGTTTAATTGGTCTCACTATTGTCTGTTGACTGTATGTGTTTGTGTTTGTTTCTGCGAGGGCCTTATCCAGGATTACACTGCTCTCTATGAAGTACTTTAAATAAAAAAAACTGTTAATAACAGTTGTGTATTCAAGGAAAACTCATGTTAAATACAGTCTGGGTTTTTATTAGATCTGTCAGTTCTGAGCATTGCGCTTTACCAAAATACATGCTCAGATCAAAGATGGCCAAAGCTTTTAAATGATAAACAAATGATATGAATGCAAAGCAAATTTAAGAGGTGCCGTGACTAAATAAACTTAAGACACAAGTGGGCGCAAATAGATGCTAATTAGCCCAAAAACTGTTGTTTTAATCTGAGCAGCACTTCACAGTTCTGCTGAGGCTTTATGACTCTGCTTTTTTATACCAAGATGATTTGAAGGAGGAAAGATGTGAGGAAGCTAATTGGAGTTTCTGATGACTTTCATCAGAAGAGTGTGACCAGATGTCCCCGTTTTCCAGGGGCAATCCTCATGTTTAATTGTGTGTCAAAATCAGACTGCAAAGTGAAATAAGTTAAAACTCACTAAAAAGGGGCTTTCAGCTGGTTATTAAACCGGTTAAAGTATAAATTTAATACTGGTGCCTCTATTTGACCTTAGACCATCAGTGAGAAGACTGGCTTTTTCTCTTTACAGTAGGATGTAGTACAGTACAGTAGTATATGTTTATTCTAAATTCCCGGCGCTGGGTTGGATTTCATCTTATCTGGATAGGATGAGTGAAATTAAAACTTTTTTTTTGTGACGGTGAAGGAAATAAGAACCTATTTTGTCAAATAGGTTGGAGATGTCGTGAATTTTTCAATGTTGTTAGCAGCACAAACACAATCCCGTTGACCTCTACTGTAACAGCAGCAGCAGCAGGAGGCATTTGACTCTTGATAGAAAGCAGGGATGTTACCAATGACACCAACAATGGCTCTGTTCTGTTCTAATGTCCCAGTAAACTCTGACAGTGTGACAGAGCCCTGAAATTGAAACAGCTAAAAGGAATTCAACTCTCATTCAGTTATTACACTTGTGCTTTACTAATGTCACATGTCAAAATGAGTGCAGGTGAAAAGGCCTATTTGGTGGCCACAGACGTTTGAAGACGCACATCTCAAAACCTCTTCAACCAAAACTATGAGCGAAAAATACCTCTTATGGGGTACAAGTAGATATATGTCTTTATGATTTTGGGTGAACTGACTTCATTAATGCAATGTATTACAAAGTCTTAATTACTATCATTAGAATTTAATGTCACTTTACAATATTACAAACTCTGTAGAATAATATGTTATTAATGACACTACTTTTATATTACTTTCACTAAAATTAGTGAAAATTGAAAGTGCAACCAGGCATTAATAAAGCTCATCTATGGATCTACAGTATGTATAATGGAAGAGGACAATATAGGATTAATCTGATCTCTTTTGACTATAAAACCTTCATTATCATTCAAAATGTATTCTAATTTTTCTGCTGTTCTGCTTCCAGCTGTGATTAGAAAAAAAAAAGGAAAAAGTCTCCTCTCTGAGCTGTCTGACTGGGCCTAAAACCGTCTGTGTGGTGGGACTTTGCACCACAATACATGGAAATAAAGAATAGCTTAGCTCCCCTGCAACCCAGCTTCCCATCAGTGGAAAGAGAAAATAATTTGCTACAATTTTGATTGATATGTTGATAGCCACTAACAGCTTCATCTGTCATGGCAGTGAAGATACATGACAGAGCCAGTTGGCCGTCCAAACTGGGAGTTCTTGCTTTACTCCAGTGGCTGTCCTGTAGTCAAATGAAATAACAAACAATGGGGACACTTTCATGTAGGCAGCAACATAATGAAAACAAGCCTACCCAACAACACTGAACAGAATGAGAGAAGATATGTCTTCTGTCAGAAGATATTGTGTTTTTGATAAATGAAGCTGGCAGTGAGCGATGGACTTCATAGGACAATATTCACAACCTGGATTCATTTGATGTAAAAACCCTTTTTGATGATCTTTTGCTTCCCATGCCTGCAAGTCTGAATGAATTGTTCTTCAGTTCTTGAGGTTTCCTTTAAATTAACTGAACGAAGGAATGTGGAGCATCTAACCGTTCTAACCATAAACCGTATGACACCTCTGTTGAAGTGTTTCAGACGGAGGGTTAATACAATCCTGCAGCATCGGACAGTATAATGGAAATGTGTTTCAGACAGTAAAGCATGTGAACGTATTCTAGTAGATAGTAGTAAAAATATTAACCTGAAACCAAACATATAAAACACCTGTGTCTGAGGTGTATTTACCAAGGTGTGGGCATGTGATGTCAGGTTCTGTTACACTTTTCCACCAATATGGAACAGGTGTTATTTCAGTTATTAATTGAAAAAAAAAATACATCATTTTTTTTGTCCAGTTTTGAGCATTTCACCCGAGGATGCACAGAGTGCAGCTTTTGCACACTTTAAGATTGACAGCTGCGTAGGAGATGACCGAAGGCCAACAAAATATGTAAAAAGACTCCCGCACACTGTCCACTTCACTTGCAATTAAGGTTAATGACAACAATTTACTTAGACCTTCATCAGGTTATCTTACGAGACAATGGGGGAGGCTGTCTTAAGTAGGGTCGTGGACTCAAGTGGACGCAATCAGGCCACACTGCAGACAGACGTCCAGAAACGCTGTTGTCATTACATTTAATTGCAAGTGAAGTGGACAGTGTGAGGGAGTCTTTCTCCTGAGCATTCTAACCAAAAGTCAATTGATTCAGAAGTCGAGCCCAGAGGAAGCTGAGAGGCTGGTTCCCAGCTGGAACCAGAAAATAGAACATTTTCCTTGAACTGAACTGCAAACAGGAGTTGGAGTGTCACATTCCACAGGCCGTTGTGCATTGTGCAACACAGATGGGACGGCAGGTACTGTGTGTATGGTGCAATGGAACAGCTGACAGCAGAGGAGAGAGTCTGGTGAAACAGGTGAACTGCAGGCTAACCAAGTGTAATGTGTACAACCCCTGTATCAAACATGTCAGCATAACACATCCATTGTCAATACTAACACAGGTCAAAAGTTTACCATGCAAGGATGTTCAGGCATACTTAATGACTCTGACTCATTATCGGTGTAATCCCATTTCAACATGGTTTCTAGTTTTTGCTATCTGGGGATTATAAGTAGCACATCATGATAAGACCTCCTGTTATAAAATTATAGTTAAATGAACCTTGTACTGTGAACATTTTGTGTGTCAGAACTCTATTTTTTTTTTATATTTGCAGAGATTTTAAGACATACAATTAAAGGACTTTGATTGTCATCGGTCCAGAAGATGACTTGATTCTATGAAATCTCTCCCTCACATCGGCTGGTTCTAAGAAGCTTTTTGAACACAGGCCACGGTAGCAACATCTACTGAGCCAGCCAGTCTGCTGACAATGGCTGGTACTTCATCCTTAAAAAGAGCCTGACAAGGCAGTCATTAAAGCTGGAGGATGGGAAGCATTCTGCTTTGCTTTTTGGTTGCGGTGTCTTTTTTTTAATATAGCTGTGGACATGAGTAAGGTGCATACATTTGTCTGTGTGGGAGAGTGTTTGTGTTTGTGCAGGTTAGCTGTTTCTCTCAGTGTGTGTCTGTGGGGGTACGAGGTGCAGAGTGTGTGTGAGCATGCTGAATTCCATCTGATGCGTAGGTGTGTCCTCGGAGACAGCGAGCAGTTCCTCAGGGGGGAGCTTGGAGGCAGGAGACGTGTAGTTCCACCTGCTGTCATTTGGGGGAGCAGTTGCTCTATAGCTGCTGGATCTGCTGCTCCTGGATCTGCTTGTTATTCAGCTCTCTAACACAATCCAAAGAACCTTGCTCTGAAATAGATGTGCTTTAGTTCCGTCAACCGCTGTAATACAATCACTTACCTAAGAGATGTTACCGATATCCATCTATGCAGTGGATAGGGGCTGATTTTGCAGCCAACATAAAACATCCCATAGTCGCTGTTGCTATAGTGATCCTCCACAACTCGAGTCGGACCCCTGCGTGCTCGCAGAGCACACTTTATCAAGGTGGATGGATTTGCAAACAACAAAACGGATGATGTGAATGTAAAAGGGCGAGTATGTCACAGCTGGTGGAGGGAAGGTTGGGGGTTATCGGGGGGGAAAGCTGCTGCTGCATCCCTCCCATGATCCTGTAAAAGAGGTCATTGGTCTTTTTTTGTTTTCTGCCTCTATTTTCAGCCTTTCCCTCCACGCCGATCATGGTAGTTATCACCCAGGGATTATACAGCAACTCGATCCATTATTCATGACGCAGCAAAAGTAATAACACTTCCTCCTAGGGCAGAGCAACCAGTTCCTTTTTTAGGGTGTTGATATTCCCAGAGGTCTCCATTATGACTTATGGCCCATAATGTACTGTAAAGTGGAAAGGTGGGAGCACTGTATGCCATGATGAAGTGTGAATTCCAGTTGTTCGCCGCTGGCCTGGAGTGGCGAGCATTCTGGTTAGCAATCAGTTCAGGCGCAGAACTCACCACTGCCAGAGTGCCTATTTGTTGTGCACTGTGGTGTGAAACAAGCTTTTACACCTTCAGCAGTGGTGCCCTTCTCCACTTTAAATGTCCCCCAGGAATTGTATTAGGGAAAGAAGGAATCTCAGGACACTCGGTCTGACCCTCGAAAAATGCTTCTTATCAGATAAGACTGATTTGTCTGGGTGCTGCAGTGTGAATGCATATTTATTGAAAGACATATTAATCCTTCTACCCTGGTAATGTTACAGGGATCTGACCACTCGGGTTAGGGTTTGTGTAACCAACTGGAGGTTAAGAGTCTTATCAACATGGGCAGGGAGGGTCTAATTAATTAATAGTAATCATTACTGCTGTTGCTATTGCCTCCTTAACCTGCACTGATGAGTATGGATTATTATGCTATCAATAGCATTCAAATTCTGGCGTCAATTCTCCTCTAAAGGTGCAATGCCGGGGGCGGGCTGATATATAGTGATGTGGGGATCGCAGTTTTCTGCAGGATAATCTGAGCATCCGGACGCCTGGTCATAAAAAATGACAGATGGGCTGCAGGTTAGTTAAATAATAAAACAATATAATAATAATACAATAATAGTTGTAGTATAATAATACTATGATACAGCACCTAGAAATAGAGAGACAAATATTGATGAGATTTCCTGTAACGATCCCCAGCAGCAGACGCATTAAATGCGTCCTCCGTGTGCATTTAAGCATGACGCACAGCAGCTTAACTCCATTGATTAATTTCATCTATCGACAAGATGGAAGAAGTGGTCAGAATCCAATGTTAATTATTGTTCTTCTGCACATCAAAAAGGTTCAGGTTCATGAAGTAGTCATCCTAATGATTCCTGAGCCCCATCAGAGCTACAGTATCTAAAAATATGTATTTGAGAGACTGAATTCTTATTTCTCTGGAGAGTTTCCTCTGTCCTGCCAAGTCTATAAGTACAGCTTTAACTTTTGCTGTTTCACTGTGCCACGATATCTGCTGCAGTGACATAACTGCATGCTTGGAAACATTCACAATAGAAATGGAGCAGAGGAGATGGGTTGATAGACAGATAAGATGTCACTTTGTTGGCCTGCTTGCTTTTCGTAGTTGTAAATAGACTTTTTGGTATGGTAGTAGTACTCCACAGAACGAAGGGAACAACAGGACAGTAAGAGAGAGAGAGGAGATGGAGAAGGCTGCAAACCTCAGCTGTTTCTATGTGACTCCCCTGTTGACTTTGAGTGGTTGCTGTGAAGTGTCTGATTAAACTTTGGCTGATTTAAATCACCTTTGGTTAGTTTGTGGTTAGGGTTAAAATTTAGTTCTTAAGGTTGGGGGGCCTTCAACGTCATGGTTACAATAATAACCACATTATTAAATTTTGTCATTGTTAAAGGAACCAAGTTGGAAATGGTAAAGGAACTCGTTTTCACAAGTGTCACTTCTGTGTCAATTTACAGTAAAAACATCACCGAACTTTCTTCTTTGCTCCAAACATAATTAGTACGGCGGCTGAAGGCTTTGACAGTTGAGCGTAAACAGAAGGGCATGTGCTTTTATGACTTGGGAGAACAGTCTAGAACATGCATTTGAGCGAGTGAGTGACGCTGCAGCCAGTGTGTGAAGAGGTACATTATGGAAATTCAGCCAAGCTCAGATGTGTTGCAGCTAATGCCAGCATCTGGTCATGTGAAAATGACACCCAAGGCATTCAGGTTATGGCCTGTTAGCTGGTACGGCCATAAAGCTTAGTAACCAGATCCGAGACCTACCACAAATCATTTTATCGGTACTTCCTGTGCCATGGCAATACTAGAAGGGCACTTGGAGAGCACAGACCTCCGCCAAGGCCAATAGTCCACTCCAATATGCTAATCTGCAAGTGCATTATATATGGTGTATGGCATTTAATCCACCAAGGCCAAAAGCGCTATCTTGCATGGTTAGCAAAAGTTGTGTATCCCTCTGTCATTCAGATCTGCTCCCAACTTCAGTGTGTTCTTCCTTGGCCTATGTTACACCCAAACTGAGCCCGTAAATTTCCATGATTCTATTGAAAAAGAAACAAACACATTAAATGGAAAACATAACGTCATTGGCAGAGGAAATAATTAATGTATAGGCCAACAAACAATTGATTACTCTATTAAAGGGGAGCTACACGGATTGCACATGAAAGTGTGTGTCCTGGTACTATTTGTGGAGAAAGTTACATAAAGCCATTCGTGTCTCCAGAGACAGCTGTGTGAATGTGTCCGATAAATGTCCTCAGGTGGTCACTTAGGTTCCAGACCTCCATAGCTCACTCCTCATCTCTGCTTCAGGCTTGAGTTACATTACCCTCTGCTAGCATAACACCCCAGAATCCTCTAACTGCCAGTCGGTGGTCAAGTTGCATTGTGGGTGAAAAACTAAAGGAGACTGTGGACTAAAAATGACAATGTCTTTTTTTCCTTGATTTTCATCATTGAATTTTTACTCTGTAAACTTATTTATATTTTCTTTTCTTATAATATTCTATTTTATGGACTTAATTGACAATTTATTAATTAATGAATAAAAACTTTGTTGTTTGCAAGCCGTGTTGTTAACCTACATTAACCTGTTATGGCTGAGCTCAGCCTAATTGGGTTATTAAGTTAAGTTAAGTTGAAGTTTGAAATGGCACAGATGGTGCCAAAATGTGCAGAATGGCACATTTGGAGATTCTGCCTGAATACTCTGTGCTCTCTAATTTTGTTCTGATTTACTTTATTAGCATATTATTAGTTTTGCTATGGTTTGTTGGAGATTGGGAGCTGCAACTGCATCATTCCTCAGGAAGATTCATTCTAAAATTGTAATTAAAAAAAGAAAAAAATCATTTATGCTGTGTGCCTTAATATACTCAGACCGAGTGACAAATTGACTTATATTTACACATCTGAAAACATATTTCAAGTGTTCCCTTTATTATGATACCTTGATTATTCAAATAGACCTTGTAGTTGCAGAGGGACACACGGTTAATTATCGAGCAGAGGCACTCTTAACCTGTGTGTTCATGCAGGCGAACCACAGGACCAATTAGAAACAGGAGATGTTGTGCATCACAGCAGCGGCTGGAGAAGCGTGGGTGGAGGAGGTGATGAGTAATACTACTGCTTCTGTCAGCAGCTCCCATCCCCGAGCTCCTGAGTGATGCTTTTAAAGCCAGCTCCCAGGTGTTGATGCACAGGACAGGGAGAGAGCAGGATGGAGCTGGAAATCAGCAGCGAGCTCAGCTGCTCTCTCTGGATAAACATGGCTCTGACAGCACACACCTCTGCTGACGGTCTTGGAAGGAGAAAGCGGAGGTATGAGCTGCATCCCGGTGTGAGGTGTGGAGACTCTGAAGGCGGCCTCCATCTTTCTTCCTCCAGCTAAAAGCCAGTCTGCGGGCATAATGAGCCACATTAACAGTGACTGCAGATAAAACAGACAGCAGAGGAGAATTTAAGATCCTTATCTCTTTGAGACGGTCCGGTTGAAGTGTTGAGCTGCCGATCTGTGGCGATGCAAAATAAAGCCCCAGGCTTCTGTGAGAGGTGTGTGTCTGTGTGTGTGCGTGTGTGTGAGGGCAGTCTCTTATCACTTCTGATGAAGTCAGATCATCTCTGAAGACAGTGCTGATCATGAGAGCCTTGATCCAACAGCTCCAATTTACATTGAAATAAAGATGGCCCACTAAAGTGGACTGTCGTCCGTATGGATCAAGCGCCTAATATAGTTAATACTGGACATTTTCTCTAAAGGTACCCTGAGGTGTTTTTGACCACTGCTGGTATGAAGCAATGTCTGAACATTAGAAAGCACATGGACATGGGTGACTTGATAGGTATTCTTACCAGCCGTTTCACACTATTCAACTGATTTACACCAAGTTCAGACCAAATGCGACACAAGATGTTCGTGCAACTAGATGACACACAAAGTCAACGATAAGCCTAAGTCGCATCAAGTGGTAGTCGTGATGCTGGCTATTGGCGCTGAAATTCACACTGTTGTCATGATGTTCTCGCTGCTGATGTTCTGACATTGAACATGAACAATGGAAAGGAGGATAATAACCATTAATCATGTGGACAGCTAGAGCTGTATGATAACACATCGACTTGAACCGAGATAGGACAAATAAGAAGCTGCCGTCGAGGGAAGTGAGTGAGAAAGTCAGACTACCTGGTAAGTTTTGGAAATATATCTCAGTACAGCATAGCTCTGACCTTTTTAACATTGTTTGCTTGTTTGTTGTCTAGCTGACAGACTTGACAAAGCATAAATTCAGGCTTTTTACAAGGCGAAGTTATGATGTTGGTATTTTGGCGTCCTTTTGATCCATTTATTGCGTCAGATCACAGACAAATCTCTTTTTTGGGGGTTCATGCCGAAGTGGTAAAACAGATTAATTCAGTCTACATCTACTTGCTGGTCACACTTACTATTTATTGATTTTGACAAACCAATTAAGAAACTGCCACTCACGGATGGACCGGCGGTCAGCCTTAGGTAGTGCTGGAGGCTGCAGTTTTCAGATGCTGAAATTTTCAGATTAAAAATGTATAATCCTGTGATCAAACTGGCGCGAGTAATGTGATTCGCTGTGTTACCGTCAACATTGTGGCGTTCTTGCTCTTCCTGAGAACTGGACATAAACTTCTTCACCAACATGTCAGAGCAGAGGATGTACATTCTGTGACAGTGTAAGTTCAACCTACAAAAGTCATTGATGGTGCACTTCTACACAGCCATCATTGAGTCGTCCTCAACTGCTCCATCAATCCTCCAGGAGCCTGAAGCAACAGGAAAAGACTTCCACCTCTGCATAAACTTTTAAAATATTTTCCATGACTGTGGACATAAACCTTATTGAAACAGATATATTTTAGATACATTTAAATAAAGTTTTAACTTTCTTATTGTAATTTTTCCCCTATTTCGTAGTTATGAATCTTTGCTTTTTCAGTTCTTGTTATTTTTATCTTTTTCCCCTTTTTTTCTACCATTTTTTATTGTTGTGCACTGAAATAACAGGGCAGATTCCTTCTATTTGAAAAAACCCTCATGGCAATAAACCAGATTCTGATAATCCAGGCATCAATTATGTTTCCTCTTAATACCTAATTTTCAAAACGAATTTGTGTTATACAAATATAATTTCTGTCAGACAGGGTTAGCTGTGCATGTCTTTATGAAAACCAAATCCACATAAATTATTTGGTCAAGAATATCAACTAACGAAAGTTGGACAATTGCTGCAACTTATTTCAATGTTTGATCCAGTTTTGGAGAAATATTTGTCTTTTCAGTGAGCATGGAATGAAAAATGGTTTGTGACAGAGGACAGACATCATGGCAGACTTCAGGAATAAAAAGTCTCCGGGCTCAGGTCAAGTGCCTGAATATACATTACCCATTAACCTTATTCAATTAACTCCACACTAACTTCATATACTGCCTGACTGGTCAACAAGGTCACAGTCAGCAGCATATGGTTCAACTGTGTGCTCCATAATGACACATTAACCACCGTGGTCACAGTTTTAATCAGCTGTGGGCTGTGAAGATATTATACAATTATGTATGGATTGGGCTTCTGACCAGATCTGGAGTTAATAATTACGATGCCTAATGCTGTCATTAGCAGAGCGCTTCACGCCCACACAGGATCTGTATGCACACAGTCACGCTATTGAGTTGGAGAAAAGGTGACACCGGCATGCTAATTAGCAAGTGGAATGTGCTCTTTAACTATTATTGATGTTTTAGTAATCGTTACTGTGCTTTGATTTTGGCCCTTGTCAAAAAATGCTGCAGAGGAAGTTTTGCCTTCCCTCCCATTGAACACGAACAAATCCCGTTGAGCGATGAGGGAAACTCTAATTAATGCAAACTACACAAATGGCCTCCTCTAATTACCGTAATTTCAACAGTTAACGGACTCCTATTTGCCATCACATCATTTTTTGCCCATTGTTACACTAACAAGTCTGTGAACGGAGAGACAGAGTGTGATACTCCAGCAGCAGAAGACAAGTGCAGCGCTCGTGTTTTCCCCTTCAGGGATTGTATCCCTGGTGTATCATGCAAATAGCAGACATAAAGAAAAACTGACAGTGAGGAATCATAGGGCGGTGTGAATAGAAGGCCTACAGGGCCTTCTACATATCAATAATGAGGGATGAGCTGCAGCTCTCACATGTTCAGGCTCCATCTCAGGGGGATTCATTCAGAGGGTGGATGCCGATGCCCTCAGCAGGCCTCGCACAAAGCCTCGGGTTTCATGTGCGATACCAGGGCTTAGAATCCACTATGTTTCTCTCCCCTCCTGACATTTGACAGAGTTGACATCTGTACATACCGATAAAATGAACAAAAATGTATAGGCCAAGGATTTTACTGGTATGTTAAGGATTACAGAGGAATGGAGGTGCATATGTATTGAACTGTTTTCTGCTTTTGTCGTGGCTGATATGATTCTCTATTTGTATTTTTGTTTCCCATGAACAGGTGAGCTTTCCAAGGTGTACCCACCTTCTCATCCAATCCCAGTGAGCTAAAGAGATTGAACGTCTTTGTCAGTGTTGAAAAGATGTTCATTAAAGAGTCGGAGTGAATGTTTCTGTGATATCTTTTTTAGATGTCTTTCAGCTTTCACTATTGATGTCTAAGCGACATCCTTACAGGGCTCAAAATTAAAAAAAGGTTTTTACAATGTAATTTCAGACATCTTTTTTTAACTTCACTTACAGAAATCGACAGAACTCTCTGTTGTTCAAAATGAAAGTTTTCATGATGGCCAAATTTGACTCCTTGGTGCAATAGCTAAAGGGTGGATTCAAAGCACAGCTTCCAGGATTAACAGCTTTAGGTACTGGATGGATGGGTTGACAGTAATATGTCTAATGCTGGGGTTGCTGGATGGTCATACAGTGGACTTTTCCTCAGGAGGATGGGGTTTGGCTCCTGTTTGTGAAGAGTCAAGAGGGATTTGTCTTGAATTTATGTGATGTATGTAAAGGATGTCACTTACGCAGGTAACGTTACATTCGAGTAGCATCTTTTATGACACTGATGACTGAATGTAGATATTTTAACCTAAAGAATGATCTTTTCCTGAACCTAACCAAACTGCGACTGTTTTACAACTTAAATAACAGTCCCCAAAAGTCAAAATATGTTGTAATATGTGAACTGTTTGTCAGCAGTTTATTTTTTCTAACTGGACGTTGTGTATTACATCTAACTTGACTGTCAAACCCTAAACTTCTTCACCAAGTTGGTGAAGACTTGGGTGAAGATATGCTTTAGGCTGAATTTCTTGTGAGTTTTGTGGAACACCAAGCCCAATCTGCTGCTGTTTTACACTGTGTGACATCATGGTGGCTGTCTGCCTTTACCTCATCACAAGCTGACCTGAGCTTTTCCACTTTGCGGATTGAAGAGTCAGATTTGCTGTAGTGTGAGTGCACAACAAGCCGCGTTTCTATCAAAGAACAAGGACCAGTGGAAGGTGATGGAGCCCGAGTTGGTTACCCGACTGAGTGATAGAAAGGCGCATACTGTGTCTCTCAACGGTCTTTTCCACCTTATTGCTTCGCTCAAAGCGTCTTTTTTCCTTGACCCCCTTTCTCCGCTCTACTAGTCCACACGTACAAAGACCTACGCTCATCCACACACCTCTGGTGAACGGATCACTTGGCGTTAACTCTGTCTCCAAGCCATTGTTCACCCACACACCTGTGTCGCAGTAGTACACACGCCAGAGTTCAGCACTGTGCAAAACCAACGTGTTAGGTCGGCGGGCGCCATTCCGCCATTATTTTGCTCACGTCTTGCAGTCGCCTCCACTGACCTGCCCCGGTGTGACACGTCCAGGTCGCCATCTCCAACGCTCACATGGCTTCAGCTCCCATGAGATCACGTCCACCATCTTTAGCTCTCAGTGACATGATCTTCACAAGATTACGTCTCTCTGCCACACAGACACACACGCACACACACACACACACACACACACACACACACACACACACACACACACACACACACACACACACACACACACACACACACACACACACACACACACACACACGCCACATGCTCGTTTGCTTGTTGCTTAAGTGGTTTCATAGTCACAGTTGGATACTTATTAATAGAAGTATTATTATTTATTGATCAATTTTGCTTGTTAAAGATAAATTATATTATTTTGAACAGCACAGTTTTCTGTGATTATTGGTGCGTGTGTATTGTGCTAACAGCCGTCACGGCCAGTGCTCAGATTAATTCCCCTCAGGGTTACTTTCATTCTAAATATTTTACAAATATTTGGTTGGTTTGGTTTGGTTATTGGTCCCTGATTCCAGGACGGTGCCCCGTGATTGTTCATTTATATTAACAATTGTATTATTATTATTATGAATAGCTAAAAACCAGACCTGCTCTACCATTGTACCCAACAGGAGTGAGAAAGTGTTTCACATACTATATTATAAAAGATTCATTTGATATTCTACATTAGTGTAAAATCTCTGTATTAAACGGGACATGTGTTCTTACTTATTCCTGTGTGGTAGTCTGAACAGTCAGACACTACCATCCTCCTCTGACCTTCTCCTGTAGCATGTAACAGAGGGATGGACAGATGGACTGAGGCACATCTATGGTCACCTCTTCAGTCCCATTGTGGTGAACCATTAGTTTATCCAACAGCAGGTCAGTATGCTACAACAACAGCATTTGCCTTTATTAGCCACAAGAAGCTCATCAATGTTTCACACAGACATCATCTCGTATGCACAGAATGGCTTTGGATTGGGCTTATTTCTCCCATCCAGAACCTTTCCTGTCTCAGCCCCAATGGGAAATTGTCTAACCACTGGCAGTCTCTCCCTCCATGTTGCTCCACTGACACTGAGAGCCAGACCTGACATATGACATGCTGTGCTGAAATAGAAAAACAGGGATTGTTTGTGTAAGTATGATGGCATCAGTGTCTGGGCTTGACAGACATAATGCTTTTTTTTCCTGCAGAAAACACAGGGAACCAGAGCAGGCAGAGTGAACTTGTCACAGGGATCAGATGGCGCTGTGATGGCAGCTCAGGTCCACAGACGTGGAGCACAGAGACATGGAGGCCATTCTGCTGACTTCATCACTTCTGTCTCACCAGAGCATGTTCTTCATCCAGCCTATCTGCACCTCTGGTTCTGTGAACTGAAAAACTCAGCTGCTGGTTGTGCCCTGTTCTTCTCTGCAAACAGCGAAGCACCAAAAAAATATACTCAAGCTCTGTATTTTGGGACAACTTTGAGCACTGAACTGGCCGATATATAGAATACAGTCAGCGGTACTGTATGTATGTATGTATAGTCATCAGTATCTGCTGTGACTATTGTCGTCTTGAGTGTATAATATAATACCTTTAAAGAAGAAATTAAGCGGAGAAAATGTACTTGTATTATTTAAATGTATTACTGAACCGAACTTCACGAATGTTTTTGCGTGTTCTGCTCATTCATCACAGAAAAATGAGAGCTGCCAAAATCATTTGAACTGTTGACTGCCCTGATAGACATTAGCTTGAATACTTAAAATAAAAAATAGAGCGGTGTCGGCGTCCTCCAACTTTTGGACGTCGCCTTCCAAAAGAACTGATAAAAGTGATTTCTGGCCTGTTGTTCCTGTCAGCAGGACAACAGCGCCTTCTAAAACCATTACAAACGATCCTGTGAGTGCCAGGGATGATTTAGTTCCTGTAAGTGGATTCTGTTTTGGATGTGTGCGTTACAATGTGAAAGCTTAAAAACTGTGTTCCAATTTTTCCACAGTAACACAATCGTGTACTTGCT
The DNA here is from genome assembly GCA_039737535.1 of Lagodon rhomboides. NCBI lineage: Eukaryota > Metazoa > Chordata > Actinopteri > Spariformes > Sparidae > Lagodon > Lagodon rhomboides. Next base: position 1,589,035 of record CM077807.1, read on the forward strand.
GCCCTGCTGACAGCTTTTAGGAGATTTAGAAAGTAAAAACTGGGCCTTTTTTTACAGATATATTGGAAGTCTTTCTGAATAGTATAAAGTGAATAGTATAGAGTTTCCCAGACTTTTCAGACCATGTGCCACTATTTTCCAAACTACATTTCCCAAGTATCACCACCCGCAAATACCAACAAAAACAATATAAGAGCCACCTCATGAATGAACACATATGATGTACAGATATAATAGACATACCATTTCAGTCAGACGGATGAGCCTGTTTGGTTTGACATCGTTCTGACAGTGAATCCCAGATTGAGATGGCTGGCCTGGTAACATCTTGTGGCTTTCAACCAAGAAGTGGCGGCGCCTGGCTTCGGGCCGGCGGCTCAGCGGCTGGCCGGCTGACTCAGACTCCCCTTCGCATCAAGTTCATCCGACCTGTCAGGTCCAGTGTTGTCACTTGCCTCTCCACAGTTTTGACTGTGGAGACATTTCAATTTTCCGCTCAGCTGCTTTTTAATCAGTGATTGAGGAGTCTGAACCTCACTGCGTTATCACGTGTATGTATAACTTTTGTCTGTACTAAAATGAAATTAAATGACAGTTTATGGTCTTTGGGCCAGTTTAGAGTGCAGTTCTAGCCAGGCTCTTGGGAGCTCTAGTGCCACTGGTGGTACACATAGAAGAGTTAGGGAATCACTGGCACAAATCATTCAGGAGTATTTTAGTCTACTGGTGTTTCAGCTCTAACATTTCCCCAGGAGAGCTAACAATATGTCTGAATATGGTCAGCTGTTAGCTTCCTCTGTTATATCATTGCCAGTATAGGTACCAGACCAGGAGGCTCATGCTCTGTGTTCCCCCAGCACACAGGAAGGCCTTTTTATGGCGTTCTCTGTCCTGATTGGATAAAGTGGGCAGGGATACCAAGAAAATGTCTTTTCTCTTTTAATACATTACTACAGACAGTAGGGGGGAGGAGAGACATGGGCTACTGACCAAACTCTACAACAGGGATTATTGTTGGAATACAGAGCTATTCAACACTCACTTCAATAAGAAAATAACACTTACAGCAAATGTAAGCTTCAGACTCTGACGATGAACATACCCGTCAGTGTTGCACGTGTTGGCCTCTGGGGTCCAGTTAGTAATAATAAACGTTATATGCACCGTCTGTTTAGACTTTCAAAAAAACATGTAATAATGTCTGGTTAAACTTTCAATTTAAAGTGTGCTTAGAAACAGTTCACATATCTGATGTTTTGTGGCAATCCTCTGATTTAAATCGACTAGAGACTCTAACTTCGCTCGAATTTAACGCCCATTTGACCAAGTTAGCTAAAAGGACACGTTCATGTTCTTTGTGGGTTTTATAGTGATGGAAAAGTTGGATGTCGTGATATTCATGTCAATGAATTTTGACCTTACTACCACCATTGTCAATGTTATTCTTGAATTTTAATTTAATTATTCTTTGTTTAGCCCCCTCAGTACCTGCCTAGGTCATTGACCTCTGCTGGTCTCTCAATTTTTAGAAAAATGCAAATATGAAATTTTTAAAAGTCCTTTCGAATTATCTGTTTTAAGTCAAAGTCAATTTCAAGTCAAAGTCACGCTGAGTCTTTCATGGATGTTGGTCAAGCAAATCCAAAATCCTGAAATTTGCGACTCGGGTCCCCCGCCTGTGATGTCAGCTACTGTCATACCAGTAAATGCAGATTTAACCACCATGAGCCCGTGGAGGTCTCGACCCACTGTTACACTTTACAGACACTTAGTCAATGTGTTATAAATGAGATCCATGAGTCCAATAAACAACACGATGAACAGCTCATCAGTCTCAGCCCACTGCTGCTTTAGATAACAGCAGCGAGGGGAAGCGATGTGCGGTGACTCACTGTTATATTAGACGCTGTCTTTGATGATGACAGCTGTCTAATTCTGCATTAGACAGACTGGCAGCTCAGGGTTAAATGTTGGAAACGGAAAACGAGGGCAGAATCTTCTTCTTCAGCTGTTCCTCTGAAAACTCTGGATATACAAGCCAGTCAGTGCTTATCATGAGCTCTCATTAAATATTTCTGCAGGCTCTCTTAGAAAACACTGTTGCCACGCTTTCTGCCCTGTCGCTGACTGTGTTTTTCTTCTTTCTTTCTTTTTTTTTAATCAGAAATCCACTTTCTTTTATGTAATATATGTAAATTGTAGGCCATGCAGTAGAAACTTGTTAAACTGCCGAATTCTTGTAATAAATGTCATATCTGTTTGGACCTGAAGTAAAATGTCCTGGGTAAGGGAAAGTATTTCTTTTAAAGCACTACAGTGGCCAAATTCATTTAGAATTTTTATATTAAAGAGCCCATATTTCACTGTAAGCCATTGTGTTTCCTAATTCATTAATAAATAGACTTCCTGTGTTCCTGGCACAGCTAATAAGGAATATTTCTCCAGCTTTCCATATCTAAACTCTCCATGAAAATGAGAATTCTGGAGATATGGACTCAGTAATTCAGCTCCAGCTGTTAATTACGATGTGTGTAATGACTTCCTCCAAGTTCCTTCACTTCAGTGCCGCCATTTCCACAGAGCTGCAGTGTCCAAGGAGGCTTTGTCCTAGATTTTCCAAATCAAACTAAACCGCCACAGGACCACAATGTAATGACAGTGAGAACACTGTGGGGGAGGGGAGGGCCAGTCTAAACACTGGTAATGACTGTTAATATAAAGGCAGGTGAATTATGACCTGTAACTGCTGACTCAGAGAAACACTGTAAATAGAATCTTCACAGAGATCCTCATCACACATGTTTCATCATTATATACAGTGATGTCATGACAGTACATTTTACCATGCAAAAATCATATACAGCCAAACTCATTTCAAGGGGAACTCCTTACAAATCTGTTTCAAGGGGCCAAATGCATAAACCAGACGTACACGCGAAAAAAGTACTTCCACCACTTTCCCCGCAGGTTTCCCACTGTATATAAATCCATGAGCAGTGAGACTGCGTACTGGTACACATCTCTAACACCATGCACACAGTCTTTTCAGTCAGATCAGTGTGATGCTGTGAGTTGCCAAAAAAGATGAGAAAAGTGAATTTGGGTGACATTTTATTGAGAGCTGTTCTTTTCATTAAATTGTGTTAGGACTCCATCTAAAGTTTAAAAAACCTTCACTGTGATCACAGTGATGCTCGAGTTGTTAATCTTGTTTTACTGTCTTCTGTAAAAATATTTGTATTTGTACTGCATCATGATAAATATAATAATGATCTTTTCCTGTATTACTGGGGAGGTTTGATAATGACCAGGTCCTTTGGATGGCACCATATAAGGGCTGTAGACGTGCAGGATGGCTGTGTCACATGATACAATGGCTGCTTTGGAGTTGCGAGAGCAGAGTTGCACATCATGGTCTTCCACTTGCTTCATTTTGTTGCTGATGCCAGGGGATAGTCAGGTGGCTCCCGCACATGTGTACAATTTCAGGATGATTGAGCTGTATGTTGAAAAGATGCAGGTGAACAGACGTACCTGGGTTTTTTTAAAAAAAATCTGACTAAAAGGCTGCTGTATGTTTCCTGTTTTGTGTGTACTGATCAGACCTATCAGTTGTTTCTGCTGTGCATATTCTATGTAGCTACTGCGTTGCTTTGCTTGCATCTTTGGTATCTAACCAACAGTGACATTTCGGAACAACTGCTAGATAAAACTCAAGCTGTCATTTCCTTTAGTCTGTGAATCAACAAACAAATTCTCCAAAACGTTAGTAAAGGGATTGTTATTAATGAGATATGAAAGCATCAAACGGGCATTCCAGATGAATGAGATGAATACACTTTGAAATGATATCATGACATATAAATTGTATAATTATGTGTGATGTAGAGGTTTTCTACCCATAAGTTATTTGAAACATTGTGATTCGGTCTATTATTCAAATTTTCAGCAGTTTTTGATTATTGGAATCAGTGTTTATTTTCAACTAATTGCCAATAAAAAAAAAAGTGCTCCTATGTCTCTGATGCCCCATGCAATCTCCACAAGTAACTAGTAACTAAAGTTATGAAATAATTCTCAGTGAGTGAAAAGTACAACAGTTGACTTCAAAGTGTAGTGGAGAGGAAGTAGAAAGGAGCAGAAAAAGGAAACACTCAAGTAAAGTACTAGTATGTCAAAATGATTAAGGTCCTATTCGTTAGAAAAGTAGATTTTTGAGTCGCGACTCATACATCAACTTTTGAGGACATTTCTTGAGTTGATGTTGCATTTCATCACTGCAATATTTTGGCTTCAAACCTCGATCCAAATGAGTGAGGCTTCGCATGTCACGGCTGAAGTGCGCAGTCCTGCGCTAACGCTGGAGCACCACTTACCTCTGGTCCACACATCGCTCGCTGCCGCCCTGAAAGGGTTTGGAACGTGTTTAACATCACAACGCTGCAGCAGCTAATTTCCAGAGCTGCAGCAGAAATTGCTGTGGTGGAGACGGGTCATTCTATCTGCAGTGCTCTATCACTCAAATTGGTTCAGTGGAGGGAGAGGCATTTTAGAGAAGACCCGGGCCTCTCAAATGAAACGAGAACCCTGTGTCAAGTTTAAGTGGGCCAGTTTAAAGTTAAGGTCGATGCAGCACATTGCAAAATTACCTCCTCTCGCTACAGACAGCACACACTGCTATGTCACTTACAAGTTAGCAGGAGGAGAAGCTGCTGGAAGATCTCCCCGGTCCAGGTAATGAAGGGTTGTGACATTCAGCACTTCCAAGGCCAGGAGCACATGAGAGCTCTTTCACTAAAGTGGAAGATAGATTGAATGCCTGGACAGTCGCAGAGAGAAAGGGCCGAGTCAGTCATGGAGGACCGCTGGGAGGGAAGATGTATTGATTTCATCTGTCCTCCCACATGACTGGAATGAACCACAAAGAAAGCGCTTGTATGTCAGTGATATGTCCAGGACTTAAAGAACAGTAAATATTGTGATTGGTGGAAGGAAGAGCTAACCTTTTACATCTGGACATTAATCCCCCTCTGCATTTTCTGAAACACATCGGTACGTGAACGTGACATTTTCTGAAATCATCAGCGTTCAAGGCTTTACAGCTTGTCACAATCTGATTCAACAAAGAGGAAACATTCAACAACCTGGAGGGATGTTTCGATTTGACACAAACCCTGATTTGTGCTGGAAATGTAGACGTGAGAGATTCAAAAGAGAATGGAAAGTTATCAAGGGAGGGGAAACTGCAAAAATGGATTTGCCTCACTCTGTTGTCAAATGAAATGTTGAAGTCTGAATATATCAGCTGGGTCACAGTTAATTATTATTTATCATCATATCTCTAAATTATGGCACAGCGATCTTCCTTGGAAATTAGATTTACAGGAGACTCTACTAATTAGCAGGAGCAAATATATACAGTACCCGCAAAGCCATGAAAAGTTCAATAACTACAATGTAGTGTTCGGGCACCCACCATTTTTACAGCTCCGCCTTGGAAACTAAAGCACTGGGTTAACGTTAGACTAGAGAAAGATACTGGTCTTGTGTGTAATACAGAATAAGTCAACAGTGAGTTGAAGATTGAGACACAACGTGTGAGATACTTTAACAGCAACCATTGTCTTTCACTACGTATAAACGTGCCTGGGCTGCTGGTGTCCCTGCAGCTCACAGAAACATAGAACCTCCATCACTAGAAAAATCATCAACACTGACTGTAATTCAGACAGCAATTTCAGCAGTCTACCTTGTCACAATGTAATGGGGATAACAAATTAGTATTAGATGAATATCATTTCATGGTATTGTATCAGTAATCTGGTAACTGACCCACTGCAATCATCAGCTCATTTTGGTTTTCAGCGCGTCAGATACAGCAGCCTGGTCCGTGGCCATTGACGCTGTAGTTAGTCTGTAGCATCACCACATTTTTGTTTTTTGGACCATCATTTTTTCAGCTTTATTGCTGAAACGCATACTGCCAGAAGCACTGTCATCATCAGTGGAGAAGAAAGAGGGTGTTTTGGACGAAGAGCAGCAGACTTTGAAACCATTACAGCCTACGGTGTCTTTCCACCATCCAACCTGATGGTTTGGACCACCCCAGGAAGACAGTCAGAATAAGAGCCATGCTTATCCAGCCTGGTTTAAGGCTGCTCCTGGCTAGTGTCTGATCACAGGAAAAGGAAAACGACAAAATGGGCAAAATGATGCAAAATCAAGGACTGTTGTGCCCACCGCGACATCTCGGATCAAGCTGTTGTACTCGACCATGTTCTGAGCAGACAGCTCGAGGACTACAGCTGGATGAGGAAAGGTGGACTCTGTGTTTACAGCATCGATGCTATGTATGTTCTATAATTTGTGTAGCATGAAGGCGTTTACAAACTTTCATTTCATTATGCAACCCTGCGTTAAATTCAGAGTAGGAATGGTTGGACAGGTCATACTATGGACTGATACCTCCAGAAACTGGGGTTTGTGTCCTGTTTGTGACCAAGAGTGATGTGACGTTTGGCAAAAATAGTGAGGACCCAAAAGCAAAACACTCAGGAGGCACGCAGGACAAGAAACCAAAACCAAGCTTTTTAATAAGGAGCTGAAATCAAAACCCCCCATAAACAAGAAATGCATATCCAAAATGAAAACTAAAATCACAAAAGCTAAAAAAAAGAGAAAAACCCAAGAAGAGCAAAGTACAAATCAGGGAAAACATGGGGAAGAACGCCAGAAACAAAAACCAGAGAGACAGGAACAAAACAGATTAGCTGAAAAAGGCAGCAGGGAGCACACAGGCTGTGATTAACCAACAGGACACAGGTGAACACAGAAAAAGGAGAAAATGAAAAGCAAAACTTCAAAATAAAACAGGAATAAGAGAACCACAGACTGAAACATGACATGAGTTGTTTTTAAGTAATGCTATCTAAGTAAGTTAAAATATGTAAGTAAGGTACATAGGTCAAGAGAACGAACATAGTCATTTTAACCCAAAGTAGGATCTTACCACAAACCTAACCAAGTAGTCTTTGTGCCTAAACCTAACCAAACCGCAACTGTCCACAACATTAATAACAGTCCAAAACTCATGATATCTTTCCTTTTTCTCACCAAGCTTTATTTACATGCAGACATGCAAAACTGATGCAAGAGGGTTGGATGGGGCGTCATAGTGTGAAGGTTAAGACCAATGACTAAGCTGCCATATTTGATGATTTGGAAGTGATAAAGTGTTGAATACATTTGCACATCAACATGATGAAATTAGTACATTTATTGATTGTAGATGGCAGATATGTGCTGTAAAGTTTGCTTGAAAGTGCAGGCATGACATATTCAAGAGACAATGGAACAATCCTGATGGAGGGAAAACCTTGAGCAAGATCGTTTATCTTTCTTGATGAATTACTTTAAAAAAACAAAAACATTTCACTGAGGATGAAACAAGCTGTCTAATTACCAATATTTGTCAGATCCAGACAAAGATGGACCCAAACAAAAGACACACAGGCAGACAGGCAAAAAGCAAGCTTCATCACATAAAGACCTACAGAGAACACTGCAGAGAACTAAAGAACTACAAAAACTAAAAAAGTAAAGTTGCAAATCGAAGAAACGCGGGGAACACCAGGACAGAGAGGACTGATGTAGGGACACAGAGCAGGGATGCAGGAGACGCATGACAACAACGGACAAACTGACAAAGAGTTAAAAGGAAACACAGGGGACGGAAAAAAGGCGGGAAAAGGAAAAAGGGAGGAAGTAAAAAGCAAACATGACACATGAGGAGAAAACTTCAAAATAAAACAGGAAATAACAAAACCAAAAACTGAAACCATGGCAATATTCTATTCTCTCAACCCTTTCACTGATTACAATGAAAATATTCAACAAGGTTATAATTTTTTGTTGTTTTTATTTCAACAGTACTGTATTTGTTCCTGAACATTGCAAATATCCATTTGCAGCCCAGTCGGCAGGATAAAATGCTGGCAGTTAACATTCTGCAAAACCACTGATAAGTTCAGATTTGTACGTGTTACAGGTTACACACCACGAAACGTGTCGTATTACGTTCACATTACGTGATTATTTCCTGACCATCATATATGGAGGTGGGATGGAGGGTGGTGGAGTTGCAGGCCAAGCCGCTGACCGCTGTTTGCATCTGTGCTTTGACATTTGCAAGTGTGAAACCACAGGGTATATTTGACGAGGGACCGCGGCATTCAAAGATTTGTAAATGTGACTGGATATTTATAAGGTGACCGTGACAATTTCCAGCAGTGTTGCATTAGTGCGACATTAACGGGGTGTTTTAATGTGACCCTTCCTCGGACATTTGTAGTAGTGGTGGTGACAAAAGCTGAATGTTTTGGACGGGAAGTCAGGCCATCTGTAGCCGTGTTTGTACCGAGCGAAACAGGATTCTTTCTTTGCTGTGTCCAAGTGGTTATTGTGCCTAAATCTAGCCAGAGCATAAGCAGAGCATTGTGAAAAGAGAAAAATGACAATTGAACCTAGATAATATAAAGTTTCAACATAAAGAAATGTGAAGTTTATCTGTGGTTTTGCAGAAATGAACTTCGAACATCTATTGTGGCGATTGGGTTGTGTGCTCGACGTTTTGCCCTTACAACGCACCATTTTGTTATCTTTAAAACCCCTTATTTATGTTCTTTTCTAACATTAGAAGGGATTGTGGCTGCAGTGTTCAGTTCCTGGCTGAGGCAGGGTCTTTCTGCTTGGAGCTTGCATGTTCTCCCTGTGCTTGTGTGGGTTTCCTCTGGGTCCTGTTATCATAAACATATGTAGAAGAACTGTCACTATATTGGACTGAGTATGATTGCATGTGACAACAAATGATCTTTTAAAAGTTGGCAGATACATTTCTAATGGGAAGGCTAAGACTATTTGAAGCACTTTATTCGATCTGTTCCTTGTGTCAGGAATTACTTGTTGACAAATACATATAAAACAACACTTCAATGGAAGTTGAGTTGACTTTGTTAAACACCATCCAGAAAGTCATTGTAAAGACTCCAAATTTGTCAGGGACAAATAACATGAGTAAATGAACTGGTAACTTGAATCCCTTTAAGAGTTCATACAAAACGTGGAGAAATGTAAAGACAAAATACATCGATACAAATGTGAAAAGGGGTGGAAAGGTTAAAGAAAATAGTTAAATAGCTATGTGACCATGTCTACTAGCCTACCTGAGGTCCTCCCAAGGGAGCCCTGTAAAATACAGTAAACACCATATCAATAACACCAGGAATAAATACTGCACACCATATCTCTGGAATCAATATAAACTGGGGATGGATTATAAAAAAATCCAATAGATGTGGTGGTGGACAGGGTCATATGGCTTTTGAGTAGTTTCTTTTTGAAATTTTTGAATGTATTTATAACACATTTAAATTCATTTCCCTAACTTTTTTTCCCCAAATCTTTCTAATCTTATAAAATGCATAAGATTAGTGATCGTATGCTATTTGTCCCCACTATGCATGAGTCGTCAGAGATTCATGGATTTCTCTAATGATTGGCCAGTTTGAGCCCCTTATTGACACACAACATATATTGATTGATGCATTGTATCTTGAACATTTTTAAGCAAAAACTAATTAGATTACTATTTACCTCATCAGAGGTCAGATACAGTAAGAATATATGCAGATAATGGTGATGTTGATAGTTTGTGACATTAGTCCTTGTTTCTTCTTATTGGGGGGTTACGCCTTCAGTGTTGGTACATTTCTCTTCCCCATTCCCATGCGTTTCTCTTGAAAACCTCGGGGGCGTTTTCTTGATTCTAATAAATGATGCAATGAGAGAAGAGAAGGCTTTGGAAATAAATTAAATGCTATAGAAATTTGTTGACAATACACTTTTCAGAAAATATAATTCAACAGTTAAAGGAAAAAAAATGACTTCAAAAATAAAACGTATTTACAGTTTTTATAACCCTTCCTCTGCTCTGGCCTTATGTTTTAAGGCCCTTTTTTCATGCTATTGAAGTTTTAATGAAGTCTTTTCTTTATTTTCCTTTGATGTTAATGCAAACTAAGCTGCGCCTTCCACCGGTGGACCTCTTCCAGTTGCAGCTGCAGGAAACGTTGAGAGATTAATGATTCATTCATTGCTTGAAAGAAAGTGGTCTACATCTCGATGTGAATTTAGGTGCATTTGTGACAGCTGATTGATTTTAATATTGCAATAGAGAAAGAGGAAAATGGCACCACATGTGAACTGGTGAGCGAAAGCTGACTCCTACATATCGTGCAAAGTCTTTTCAAAGGTTAGTGCCTTGCCAGAATCACAGGTTGGGATTTCTCGGTTTTTCGTGACATTGCTTTCAGTCTGATTTAAATGCATCATTATTTACCCAGACGACTGTTCCCTGTAGACTGCCCCAGTCTTCTAGGTTTTTGATGGATCATATATAAATGACCATGCAGCTCGTTCAAAATATAATTTATCAGAAGTAAATGCAGCACTGAAAGCTTGCATTGTGCTGAATTATTCCTGAAGGGATAAGCACTGTAATCACAGTGCTTGTGGTACTTGCTCTAGTGGGCAAGACTCTGAACACTTAATGCATTCCAATTTCTCCAGAATACATGAATATTGTCCTCGAGTTCTCCCATGGTGACAGTGAAAATTATACATTTTTATGAGGAGATCACAGGAGAAGCAGAGCGTGGAACATGCAGTATTACAGTGCGATGAATTTTCACACCACTCCAGATTAAAAGTTAATGGGAATAACTGAAGATGGGATGTGATGCAGCCGTGCCTGCCCGCAGTCCTCTCCACCACAGAGGCTATTCTGACTCCGCTCTTCAAATCTATGATTCACAGATTATGACTGCACCCTCCAGTACCTCTTTGATCATCCAGCAGCAGAATCAGGCCCTGACAGAGCTAATCAGAGATATTTTCCTGGGAAGAACTGTCCACAAGCAGCTGCGCTAATAAGCGCTTTACACACACACACACACTGTGTTTTATTGCCTTCGTAACATACCAAGGCAATAAAACAGGTGAATGCTTTCACAGGCCATATTTGAATATTCTTTAAGACAGTACTGGCATTAATGTTCAGAAACAAGTAGGGCTGCACCTAAAGATGATTTTTCTATTGATTAATCTATCGATTTATCTATTGATAATTGTTTTGGTTAACAGATTAATCGATCAATAACAATGCATTTTCCCAAAATAACCTTTTAAAACTTGTCATTTATATTTCACTATTTTATTCAATCATCTTCAATCATCAGCAAACAAATATGACAAAGTATGCACCGCAGGGCATTTTTTTCCCAACAAAAAATGTGTGTAATATTAATATACATAACATTTAGGTGGGAAGTAATCAGGATTTATATTCACATTCGTTCAGGTGTTGCGGTGAACAGAGAGTGCTCTGCTTTGGCTGTGGCGGTGCATGCTGCAGGGGGTTCCTAAAAAAAAAAACAGAAAACCTATCAGCAGGGGGATCCCAACAAGTCACACACACGGACCATGGAGTGACACTCCCACACGTCACACCAACCTGTTGCGTTTTGCCGCACCGCCGGATCCAATGTGAATCCAGCCGCCCCTGGATGCTTCCGCTTCAAGTGCTCGAGCATGGTTGTAGCACTGCTCACATCCTCTGCATCGACGTACGTTATGTGAATCGACGTATTTACGTAATCGATTACGTTGGCGTGTCACACCAGCCCTAGAAACGAGGCTATCACTGAATGTTACTGGCCAGAACACTTAATTTTACAGGTCTTTACATTTCATGGTAAGTAGGTGGTAATAACCAAGCAACATATTTGTAATTTCCTTGAAATTACCCCCCAGATTACTACAATAAATGCCTCAGAATTAAGTGTTAATTACCTGCATTCTGCATTTTTCAACAAGCAGTGAATGAAAAGTTGGTAATATCTTTAATACATTTCCAAGAAGCATCTAACTAGTTTCTGCCCAAGTCAGGAAATTGAAGTACATTTTTAACCTCATATTTAACTAATTAACTTATTTCATTAATTATTTACTTCTTGCACATGTATTAAAAATGACTTAAAACCACCAGACCTTTGTTTTATAATTTGCTGAGTTGTGTACTTACGTTATCCCAAATCTTTCCAATTTACAAACCCAAAGAACACCACTCATTTACTCAAGGTAATGGTGATGGTATTATTTGGTTGCCTGTAGCTAAATACCTCCAGGAGAGTCAAGGAAACCAATCTTATTTCTTTGGACAGAGTCAAAGAGAGCGGAAGAAAGACAGCAAATAAGAATTAACATAAAAACGAAACATTAACTCATCCATGAACATTTGTGCCTGAGTCACATCAGGTTGTATTCATCAGCAATGATAGTTGTTTAATGATGAGGTCACCACCAGCGAATTCCACCTTGCATTACCCTTCAGTTTATACTTTAGTTTAGTAGTTTTGATAGAGAAACCTCTAGCGGCTGAAGTTGCAGGTTGTGTGTTCAACTGTTTTACACATTCACAGATACTGACTCCAGCAGTGTCAGTAGCAGAGTCAGTTTTCAAATTTAAAACTTAAAACTAAAGCAAATTCCTATTCAGATCATGAAAACCTTCAAACTCTCAGAGCGCGTACAGAGGACATGACCTCAGTGCGCTCAAGGTCTGCCCTGTTCAGAAAAACTTTATTCTCAGAGCTCGTTTTTGGGGTCCTTGTCTTCTTCTTGGAATTTGTGTCTCAAACTACAACCATTTTTATTCACACCTTTCATCTTTACAATGCATGGTCAGCAGCTAGTGAGTTTGTTGTAATTCAGTTTATTGACATCAGATGGTAAATGGTAGCAGGATGCTGAAAGAAATGGAGGAATAAAGCCTCTCTAATGGCCCTAACACTAACACAGTGCACGCAGCTTTATTTATAACTGACTGGCTGCAATCAGCAGCCTCCTCAGGTCCTGCAGTGGCTTTCACCTCCGCCACAGGCTGTTCGACAGCTCATCAACATGACTGACAGCTGCTGGGGCGGAAGCCACACCAACTGAGGGGGAGGAGGGCGGGACCAACAAGGCAACGCTCTGATGCCATGAGCTGCACATTAACAGCTTCAAATGAAAGTGTTTTTTTTATACATTATAATGGAAATTAGCAAAGGATAAGTTAAGGAGTCTTAAGTAAGTGTTAAATACACACTCAGAGTGTGAGATATAATGTTGATTTCTCTTTCAGTCTGTTCAGTGTAATTTGATCTATTAGTGAGAAGCAAGATATTGCATTCATAGCTGTGGTGTAAGAACAAAAAATAACTATCAAAACAAGATCATATGCAAATAATGGGAGACTTAGCAATTTAATTACAGATGCTAACTTTTCCTCCCTGACATATTTTATAAAAACATCCCCTAAAACATTTTTGCTCCCCTCTGAATATACACGTGTGCTTCAGTTTTGTCTGTTTTGCCTCAGGTGTGAAATCTGGTCTGCTCTGCTGATCTCAGATTCTGTGTGAGCTCCACAAACAGAGAGATAACAATGTACAGGATATTTCCTTCTCTCCCCATTTTAATGTAACGACTGGAGTAATATATGAGCACTGAAAACAACAACAACAAAAAAAACTTTTGTCAGTATCATTCTTCTTATGAAAGACTGATGCTAACATTTTTCTCTGGAGGACATTTTATTTAGTCAAGGACAGTTAAGTCATGATCTTACTGATCCAAATTTGCCATCAGCCATGTGGTATGTAAAGTTGGTCATTCCACTGCTTTGGTCTAAATGGAATATTATATTAATATAATATAAATTTGGAATAGTTGGCCATAACATTTGGTCCAGATATTTGTATTCCTCATCGGGTGGATTAATATTGTAAATATTAAAATTCTGAGTTTGAATTTCTTCTCCAAACTGCATAGTGCCCCTTTAACAATGGTTAGCATGTTAACTAAAGATTGTGAACATGGCCTGCTAACTGGCATGTAAACATGTTCAATGTGAAAATGATATTTATCATATTAGTTAGCATTTAGCTCAAAGCACTGCCATGCCATTGTATGTTTCAAACAAATCAATGAAATGGATGATTCACTGGTTTAATCAATGCTTCTTTGCTCACATTTGTTTTCTATGCACACAAACACACAGTATTGCCAGAAATGATTGAACACAATAGATTTTAAAGTTACCCATACTACAAACATAAATTAAAGAAATACAGTTGTATACCTTAATGAGGTTGGCAGGTGCATAATAGTCTGCGCTCAGACAGCTTCTGAACACATCCACCACAGAGCACTTTGTAACTACTGTACAGTCAACAGTGTATAATAAAGGCAGCATTAATGCTTTACGTCTAATAACCTAAGATTATGTCTAACTGTCCAGGGTCACATTTAGAATGAAGCATCAAGGATTCACTGAATAAACATTTTATATCGATGAGTGTGTTGCAAAGGACCAAAGAGCTCCTTAAAGTCTGTACACTCTCTTTGAAGCACATTATCTTCATACCCTATGGAAAGACTGCTCTGCTTCAAGAGCAGAATACTTATGGAAAAAACCTATTCAGGTGTGTTTTTATGATAAATTGTGCTAATTATAAAGCACATACACTCAGTAATTCCAAACTACAGGTGTAGTGTATTTATACACTTTACGAGTTCAGTTTACATGGATTTAAATGAGCTAGTTAATATTCATATTTCACAATTTTGAATTTTCAACTCAAATTCCCAAAAAAGGAACACATTGACTGATTGATTTTTTTTTAATGAGCTGCCCTGAGCTATAGAACCTCTTACTACCCATATTTTTTTCTCCATAACCACAGGCACGCTCATCATTCACTGAAAACATGGGCATGTTAATGAACATGCATGCACTTCACTGTGTGGAGCCCGGCCTTGTCCTTCAAACATTTACGATGTGTGTCCAGGCTCCAGAGTGAACACTGGTGCCTGGAAAGAAAATTGAGATAAAGTTCAGGTTTATTTTCACACATATAAGTACAGTGAAATGTTTGTGGCCTGGCTCTCTTATTATTTGTGTGCATGAATGAGAAACATCCATGCCATCTCACAGACCATCAATACAATACATTTTTGTACTGCGTTGGGTGCCATGATGCACAGAATGGAACCCAAATGCAAGAGATGGCCAGACAAATACTGAACAAAAAGCAAGCTTTTAAAGATAAAAGATGTGAAACCAAGAAATGAAATAAATATAAGAATACAATAATGCAAAGCCAAAACACAAAAGCTAAAGAAAGTACCAACCGAGAAAAGCAAAGTTCCACTCAAAAGCCAAGGTTCAAATCAAAAGGTAAAGTACAAACCAGGAAGAACTCAATGAGGGGCAAGTCCAGGGGTGACCAGCAGGTCACTGGGAACTGTCTGGGTGGCAAATAAGATGGGCAGATGGGCAGCAGAGAAGAGCAACATTGGTGGAAGCCACACTTACTTTGGGATAACCGTCCTGATGGTGGCTCCAGGGAGGTTCTGGCGTGAACTGGGTGGCTCTGTGTTTGCCACCTGTAAGCTGGCTGGAGGCTACTGGACTCCAGAGCCATGTCCAACAGGAATTGGACCAGGGAGCTGGATGTCAGGAAGTCTGGATGTGGTCGGGGACCACGTGTTTTCGAGGGATCCCCATTGTAGGACCTGTCAGAGGCATCACCAGTCCTAGTGCCCATCACTGGGGCTGACGGGACACTAGCCTGAAGGGTGGTTAGCAGACACAGGACCTGCCTGGGAGCTGATAAAACCGGGACTTACAGATGGGAGTGCAGGCTGGTTTGCCTCAGGTTTGGCTGGAGGCTGCGGCTTGGGCTGAGGCTTAGCAAGCTCCATGATAAGTTCAGTATTAGAACCACTGGAGTCCAGTTAAAAAACACAAGCTGTACTTTTAACCCCTGAAGAAGCACATCCTTTTTGTGAAGAAGACCAACTGAGAGTCAACTGAGAATTTTTGGGATGTGCTGGAGAAGACTTTACGCAGCGGCCCGACTCACCCATCATCAATACAAGATCTTGGTGAAAAATGAATGTAGCTCTGGACGGAAATGAATGTTGTGACATTGCCTAAGCTTAGCTAAAATAATACCACGGTGAATGTGGGCCATAATCAAAGCTAAAGGCCGTCCAACAAAATAATACAGTGTGTGACTTGTTTTTGGGCTGGGCAATGTATAATCATATACTGGCTTGCCAAGGCTATGCATGCCGAACTTGATATGTGTCCCGTTTAAAGAAATCTAACCATTAGATAATTGATTGCAATGATTAAAATGATCTGTGTGAGTCAAATGATTACAATGGTTTAATTGACTTGCTTTTTTCACCTCTTTTATTTTCCATCCTCATGGTCCTACCCACTTAGCCAATAAAATTATGCACTTGTGACAAGACAATTAATCTCACTGATATAAGATGCAGCGATGAGGATCTGACTTTGTAATTTCTAATTACTGGTGTGTAAATATGTGAAGTAATGTTACAAGACTGATCCATTTCTCTCTGGGAAGCCTAATGAGGCAGATGTACATCAGGAGGCAGACTTTGACTGTTAATCACTCTACAGTATCCTGGTAAGCTGTGGGAATCAAAGACAACGAGCCCCTCATCAACATGCCTGCAGATAAACAGTATCCTTTTCTGATCAGCAAACTGGCATCCAGAGAATAGTCAACCCAAAATGTTCTCTTTGTCTGGCAATGTGTGAATAGATTGCTTTACATAACACTCTGTTATCACTAAAATGGAATTCACACGCAGCAAAATGCAATTTGCGAATATCAACAAGTCTCCTCCAAGGCAAAAAAATATGAGAGCCAAGACTGAGCTCTGCCACCAAGCAACACTTTTGGAGCTGTTCCACTGCCAATGAATGAGTTGGCACTCGCAGTATCCAAGGTGATTTTCTGGGATATATGCACATTTTCTGCTTCACAACTACCAACAACAATGAAATGAAGCTCATTTGGATGTGATAACTCAGACAAATACCCACAGTTTACACAATTAGTCCCCCATTTGTTTCGGTGGATCAGCTCCAGGCAGGGGGCTTGGTTGCAACATGGATTGAAGAAATAGTTTACCATTTCTGAAAATGTGCTGATTCACTTTCTTTCCCTGTGAGATCTTAGATGAATACTAATATTTCTTAAAGATGGGGTGAGTTATTCTGGAGAAAGATGGTTGGTCTTTGAGTCTTGTTCCCAGGTCGTTTGTATTTGACTACCTGGGAATAAGACCCAAAGTCAAGCAGTGTGATCTGCCCAGAGAGGGAAGACAGCATGGATAAAAGTTAAGCTAACACAGCTTGGAGCTCAGGGTACAACCTCCCATATTAAGCTATTGCACTCAGTGGGCGGACTGTGTTTCAAACTGATGGAACACAGGACTCTGGTTCAACAAGAGTAACAGACTCGGATGCTTGGTGTACAAATGCGGTCAAAGTGGATCGACGGTGTTTCCCAATTGTCACATTTTTAATGGTAGCATTGGCCCGTAACAAGAAACAATGTAGGTTTACCTGATGAGTCGATGATCGAGAACACGATGGTGTGATCATGTTCACTATGGAGCTTCTGAATGCCCAAACAACACGCATGATAGCTCTGAAGAAAGCAAATGGATAGGATTAGCGGTTTAAAGGTTACTACGCAGTTTATAACAATAGCTATTTTTGGCCACAGGGGGCTGTCTAGGTGTTTAAGGGTTACATAGACGAACCAAAATACTGCATTACGTGAAATTGATTGAATTTGACGTCCATCTGGCTGTCTCTCTCTGAAAAGACAGCAGATATGTCCCAAAAAACATTGAAATATTCTTAGTTGACTGTAGACTTCTGATTTATGGTGGAGTATCCCTTTAAAAATATAACTGTAACATCTATTTTTTCTCGTTCCCCTGTGGACCCTCTTGTCTGTTAAAAGGGTTTCTCTGATTTATTTTTCTGTACACACAATGCACACTTGCCTTGAGGCCTTGTTAGTCGCACCCAATTAGGCACACATTATTTCCAGCTCTCACCAGGGTTCAATTTACACAAATGATTATAGTTTGTCCAAAACCCAGAGGTTGTAGTGATTTCCAACCACACTACTCTCCGGCACTTTATAGGACGCCGCTTATATTTACTTTGAAGCAGTGGAGAAGGTAAATAGCAGGGAGGATGTGGAGGGCTGCAGCGTGTCCCGCATAGATATGAATATTTTATTGGGCTGCTCAGGGGTCACTGCACGTCAGCCATGACAGCCACATAAATCAAGAGCCATATCAAGCAGGAAGATGTTCCTGAGGTGCAGCAGACTGTTAATGCAGGGCAACAGTGACCCTTTCTTCTGGTGACAAACAAACACACAACAGGAATGCAGATAATGGGCCTCATTTATCAACACATTTGTGTGTTTATTTCTGCATAAAATAAATGAAATAAAACACTGAACACATCTCCAACTGGGAGCGAGGATGCGTGACTCAGTTTGAACTATAAAGGTGAATTTTTATACAGCACCAACAACCGGGAAGAAACACACACATATGAACACAGCATGGTGTTCTCATTTAAAGCCAAATTGTTTTGTTTTTTACAAGTTAGTTCTTGTTTTCATAGTTGTGACCATCATTCCTTACAGTCCTTATTTTTAGTCAGGTTACAGGTTAGAGGCAGAGTTTATCAGACGGTTTAATCATTTTATGAGTATCCCAACGACTTATTTAAAAGTGAAAATTAAGGTATTAGCCAAAGTTGCACGGTAAATGTAGTAGATGATGAAGAGTGTCCTGTTTGTTAGAACTACATTAGAATATAATACACAGCAAAGGATTATGAAAAGGCTCATGGGATGTGATCACTTTTGTTTTTACTTCCAAATAAGTGGTTTAGACAACCAACCGTGGGCTTCATTAAAATGTATTAAAATCTTTCTATTAATTTGTGTTGCAGATGTATCTTGTTGTACAACAGGGTATATGTCCCTGAATGGAAGATGAAATAAATTAGCTTGTAAACTGTATTCAGAACACAGTAATGTGGGCCTTTATGGTCTATTTTCCTGCAAGCCATTTGGATTTTCCAAATCTTTTATCTATAATTCAGCCTTCACATTCTTCACAAACTACTCAAAGATGATCCATACAGTTTTTGATTTCCATTTTTATTGTAGTCAGCTTAACAATATTCAGAAACCTCAATGCCAGTCAGTGTTGACAGGTGTGGACAGATTAGAGCTTTTGGAAAACACATTAACAACATGACAACAAGGCTGCATTTCATCAAGATCTGTTCAATCCTTTTTCACGGCTGATGTTGAAACACTTTCTAATGCATTTGTCTCATCTATTATAACCCTTTTCACTGGCTTACCGAAATCAGCTGTTAGCAAATTGAACACAAAACTTGTTCAAAATACTCCTGCTAGGATTTTAACCAAGACTCAAAACGTGATCTTCTTTATGTTGGTTCCCGTAGCATGCTAGATCTGACTTCAAGATTAACTCATTTAAAATAAGGCACATTTACACCAGCCTACATATCACTTCTAGTCCCTCCTCATGTACTTGCTAGGCTTCAATGATCAAAAAATGATGTTCACAAAAAATCATAGGTGGCAGGGCTTCGTCTGACCACGTCGCCCTTCTTTGCAATCGCCATCCTATCCAAATGCAAAAACGACATTGCAGCAACCTTCAGCATCGTTTAGTCTTCCCTAAGTCCTAACTTGGTTCTTTTGTTTTAGATTTGCAATTCATGCGATCTACTTTGAGAATTTCAGCTTATTTCCCTGTTCCTTTTGTTGCAACAAATAACAAAAAATCCCTGACCCTGATGCACTCGCACTGTTTCTGTCTCTCTCCTGCTTCTTGGCAGGCAGTACGCAGCCACCTGAGGATGTGCGAGCATGGTTGTGTTGTTTCCATGAGCAGATGTAACGTAGTAAGTGAAATGGTCAGAGCAGAGAGGGCAGCTTCTGTTTCATTAGTCTCATGTTGAAACATGGTGTACCGGAGGCTAGCTCAGCCTGCGTCTTCTTGTTCTCATAGAGCAGGTGCCTTTGGTTTCTCTTTACTTTCATGTAACATTAATTCAGCCTGTTTCAATGCAGTTGAACTGTAAAAAATGACATGTTGTACGGACTTTGTAGGCTTTATGAGCCTGTACTGACTCGTTTTGTAATGAAATATTCATTCCTGTTATTATTAGTCGGCAGAGTTAAGGATTATGGGTTGTAGAATATGCTGTTCAATGCAGGTATAATGAATTTAAAGGAAAACATGTATCCGCTGAACAAAATAAGAAGCAGCACGCTCAGTGAATCACAAAGGGCTTCTCATTTTTGGTGATGCAAAACAACTCTTACAAGTTTTCTAAGTAGGTAACGTTACCCCACCCTGTTGGCACAGTATCATGTATATGTTCTGAAAGTAAATGTAAGTATTTATACAGTATGTTACACATTTTTGTACATGTGTGTATTTTTACTATGACAAGGTACAAACACTTTATGTGTATATTGTTGTATGTTACCTCATTTATTATATATTATCAAATGTTTTCCTAATGTTGCTTATTGTGATTTTCATTCATGTTCAGCCCTTTAAGACATTCTTTGTAATATTAAACCACAGTAAACTTTTGCTTCACCTCACTTGACCTGAACTCTGAGCTTGATATTGTAGAAGTGAGAGAAACAGTTGAGCTGATTAGAGTTCAGAACATCTCCGAGCTGATTTGTGAGTCCCCGCGGAGGGTAACCTCGGCTGCTTTATGCTCCTTTTGATTCTGGATTTCCTGCAGTGCAGCTCCTGACTCCAGTCGACACCAGCAGACTTAAAATGTGTCTCGCTGCTCAGAAGGGTCATCCTTCTGTTGTAAGAAGAGCGGCACCGAAAATATTAAAATGGAAGTTTATTTCAGTTCATTTATTTACTTGGACTGGAGCTAAAACAAAACGTATATTTATCATCCAATGCCCATAATGCAACTGTAAAAGAAGCAGGTAAGGTCTGATTAAGAGAGGATGTGTGGTCGCTATGACTCACTGAGTGTTTTATGATGAACAGTTAAAAGGATGTGTTCCTATGGTTACCAAGAGGTCACTAGAACATCGCATCCTTGACAATTCCCAGGACCAGCAGATAGATTTATAGATTAAAAGTATGTTTTGAATTTATATAATACAATCTTGTCTGCTTTGTGCTGTAAGGGTCAAAGTAATTCATTTGAGCCTTCCTCTCCTCGTCCTGGGCTCGTTCAGCTCAGTCCACGGTCTGCCTGATGATTGCAACAACTTGATCAAGGATGTTCTGTGTTGTTGTGAGTCACATTTGTCCATTTCATTTTCCTGTGACAAGACATTAACCAGGAGCAGCCTTCAACTCAAGCTGTATTAGCTGCATGACTCCAATCCTGGCTGGCCGGGTTGGATGGTCCAAAGACGTTGTGGGCAGTGATCAACTCAAAGTCTGCTGATCTTAATCAGAAACCCATGTGTCTTCTCCATTGTTGATGAATGTGCTCCCTCAGTTTATATGTGTTTCAGCAGTAAGGCTGAAAAAAACAGCTATAAACTAGAAATCTATGGACATTTGAGGGAGCTACCTTAACTAAATGACATAAGGTTTTTTTTTTTTTTGATTTCTGGTAATGACATTTCATCTGAATCAAACTTTGCAGCTTAGATGTGGGACCACCTTTAGGCATACCAGCATGGATACTAAAATGTATATTTTTTTGCTGTTCATGGATGCTGTTGTCCTACAACGACGTGTGAGCAAAAACTGGTGGCTTTCAAGACCAATATGTTACTTACACATTTGAAACGGCGACCACCAGCCCAGAAAACAAACATATGAGAGATTCACTGCAAATTATGTACACTTAAGAGAACATCCCAACATCACTGAAAAGTAATTTCAGGAAAAATGAGGAGTGAAGTGAGAATGCACAGACACCAAAGAGAGGCAGGCTGGGTACTAAGAGGTTGCTGTGTTTGTTTCTTGCCATTTTAATGTGGAAAATTTTTGATGTAGAATTTAAAGCATGAATATTGCAGCTTTGAACCAGGGCATCGACAAAAAAAGACACAAGTCAAGTTGTTGGGAGATGAAGTGAAGCAAAAGCACTGATATATTTTTCCTTTTAACTGCTCAACGGTGGAACAACAAACCTGTCAAAGCACAGCTTCAAAGTGCCTTCAGTAAACACGCCAGGCCTTTGTGCATACTGTATGTCTCTAAATGGATCTCCGCATCCAAACTTGAAGCTCAAAACTGGGTCTCCTCAGGTTACTTTTCTAAAGGACTTGAACGAAACCAAATATCATTTAGTTCACCTCAACTCAATTTCATAGATGCTCTAACTCTAATTGTGTACAGTCCACTGCAAATAACAGCAGAGAAGAAAAATGATAATGAAGGTTAGGACGAAAAATGACTAGTGTCACAGCATATTTAAGAGATAAGAGAGATATCACGATCATGCATATGTTGTAGTCCAGCACATGGAAAAACAGCAGTAAACTATTTTTCCTGGTCCCAGAGGCAAACAGAAATAATAAATGATACAGTATTTAGTGGGAGAGAAGCAAACATTCAGAGTACAAAAAGATATAAAAAATGCAATATAAGGAACAACCTGTGTACGAGTACAAAAATAGAAAAAGTGAGTGTAAAATGTAAGATGGAAAGAAGCGCAGCGGCAGCAATGCAAACGGTTTGTGGTGAGGATGAGGATATTTCTGTATGGAACAAGGCAGAAACGTTAGCTCCACAAACATAAAACATACAGTATATATAGTTATTTATATACATATATACATAAACATGTACGCCCCAAGAAATAGTTCTGTATTGCATTTTGTGAATTTACATCTGGGTGAATGTGAACAGCAGCAACAACATAGTGATGATAATATGTTCATCATCTTCACGTTAAAAGTTTGACGCCAGGATAACAATTCTGAGCACCAAGCATCAGTGACATAAACAGAGACCATCGCTCCTCATCCGGCTGGAATCCAGCACTCTGTTGGCTTGGAACGTGGTCTGCCTGTCAAGTGCGACAACTTGATTCGGGATGCTGTGGTGGAGACAGGTCCCTGTAAAGATGTTGGAACAACAGTCTCTGATTGGGTTTGCTTGGACAAGGCCAGGGTACGAGGTGGCTGGTGCAGGTGTGTGTGTTCGGGGTGGTAGGGTGCCTTGGACAGCCCCTTTTCACTACCAATATGTCAATAAGGCAGCTCGGCCAGTGTCCCAACACTTCAGAATATGACGCTGTGGGTTCCTCTCTAGCATCATTTCCCAAGGCGCTTCAGGAGGGAGGAGGTTGGGGACGGTCAACCATAGGACCCTCACCCAGGAAACTTGTGAGTAACTAAAAGTCAAGGTAGCCTTGTTTTTAACTTTGCGTCAGGTCATGAAGGAGACATGATCATCATTAAAAACTCAGAAATCATGATGATTCAAACACATGTTGAATGAACTAATGCATTGGTCCTGCATGAAGTCAGGCATTAGATACCATTAATACGTGTACACTGCTTTTTCTGTAATGTAGCTCTTAACTGACCATGCTTGCGAGCTATCAAATTATAGGTTTTTCTATTTTCCCTTTATTATAAAGTAACCATAAGTTTATTCTGAATAATGTCAACATACATCTCAGGTCCCTTATGGGGCCCTGTTTAACATCTTTACTCCAGCTACCCATGCTGTGTCACTGTCAGCAGGCAGCCATAGACACTTGCTACGGCAGTAATGGCAGCAATTTGTAAGTCTATTTGTAAGTGATTCTGCTGTCAAATATAAGTCAAGTCTAGTCACCACAAACTGATTTGGAAAGATATAGAGTGGGTACGTGTGCCTGCTATAAGCGTTGAGGATTAGGTGTGTGCACAGGAGTGTGAAGACCGGTGTAAAAATCATGCGTGACCCACAACTAATATGCTGTAAATTTGCTATACTAAGGGTGCCAGTATATTGCTGTTAAGCTTTCCATTACGCCGTTGTTGTCTCAGTCTGCATTAGTCTTAATTAGGTGGACCTAATAGAATGGAGACTGAGTGTAAACATTGTTAATGCCATCCAGCAATTTTGCATCGTGTGGGGTTAAAGGTTAAGCTGTCAGTCGGGAAATATTCAGAGCAGAACTTCACCTCTCTGAGTTCAAATCATGTCCTGCCAGAGCTCACAATCAGCTCTGGTTTTAATAGCTAGTTAGCATGAGATGGTTACTCAGACAGCAGATGTCCAATAAAAGATTCAAACTTTTCCTCAGTTTTTTTTAGGCCGGTGCGCCCCTGACTCGTTCAACACACAGATGCACACACACGAACCTGCAGAGCTTCAGAGTCACTTGGCTCTGTAACGCTCACTGGCAGAATAGAACCCAAAAGCATGGCAACAAGACAATCAGAGCGGTAGGGAAAGTTTAGTTTGCCTAACAACAGTCAGGCAAGGTCACACCCGGGAGATCAGTCACTCAGGCAAACAAATCTGAAGAGCGGCAAGCAGGATATCTGAGGCCAGAAAGACAGGTGAGCAGGGTCAGAGCAGATCAGGCAGATACAGAACTAGGAACGCTGACGAGCTTGGCGAAAACACAACTTCAGATTTACACTGTGAGCTTTTTAGCCTCTTTTAGCTTAATGTTTGGTTCACCTTACAAAACTCGACTCTCACCAACTTGATTTTCAACAACAGACAGCTGACAGTTATGTTACATGCAGGGCGTCTTACTGTAAGAGCCGGCCCCCCTCATGCCCATTCTCATGTTTTTTTCTCAAATCAAACATTCTGAAATTGACTTCTGTATTTTCTTAATATTTCACCAAGTCACTGTGTTACGTCCCATCTTGTCTTACCTGTTATGTCTTGTTTCAAAATAAAATACTGATATAATAAGAAATGTTAGGCTACTGGATGAATAACCGCCTCAGGTGAAACAGCACTGCAGCTCCATTATCTGATTTCACAGGACAGCTCTGTCCTCCACAAGTCCCGAACAATGAAGCAGCATTTTGTAGAATGTTCAGGAGGACGGTCGAGGTGCTATGAGAGTTGAAATCAGCGGTGAGAATAATAATGATCAGGCGGTTCTTTGGGCTCCGCATGTCATATTTTCTCTGATTCCATTCAGTTACATTCACAAGTACTCTGAGCAGGATGACTCAACTAATCATTAAAACCATTGTTAAGATAAACCACCGTTGACTGTTCGTCAAGCAAGCAACACTCTGCAGTGTCAAAGTCGTTCACTTTGTGATAACAATGTCACACTCCGTCCACCTCTGCTTCTCGGAGACAGGACTCATTATTCACAAGGTCACCAGAGGTTGCCTGTCAGGAAAATGTAAACGGCTTGTTACAAGAGTTTGAACAAAGAGATGACCTGTCATCCTGACGGGGAGAGCAGTCCTGATTAGCATTCAAAAAACAAGAAAAACATATAGAAGTGTAGCATATATAAAGATCATAAAAAGACAGATACAGAATCATAGAGTGAAGGTTTTCGCTTCACCACGACCTTGCAGGTCACTTCTGGTGATTATAGGTGATAGGTATAGGTGATTATACACAACCACTGGAAGGTTTCGGATCACTTAATGTCCTTATTATTGAAACAAAGGCACAATTTTATTCAATTAAAATAACACTAAATTGATCCCAAATACAGTCTCAACATTATTAATGTTGTAAATGACAAAAATTAATGTTGTTTTAGCTGGAAACGGCTGACTTCAGTAGAATATCTCCACAGGTGTACAGAGGGGTTTTCAGCAGCCCTCACTCCGGTGGTGGAGAGCATTGTGTAGCTAATCCAGGTTTGTTGTGCTAAAGGGCTAATTGATCATTAGAAACCCTTGTGCAACCATGTCAGCACAGCTGAAAACTGTTGTGCTGATTAAAGAAGCTATAAAATTGGCCTTCCTTAGGCTAGTGGAGTGTCTGGAGCATCAGCATGTGTGGGTTCCATTTTAGTCTCAAGATGGCCAGAAAAAATAACATTCTTCTGAGAGTCATCATTAAAAAGTGTTGTGGACAGACCAACAGAGAAGAACATTTGTGAGACACAGGGCAAATGAAGCCTGTGGCGGCGCTTCAGGAAGCATGAAGGGAGATTTCCTTCCAACAAATTCACAGCTAGAATGCCAAAGGTCTGCAGCTGCTGCAAATTGAGGATTCCTTGATGAAAGTTTGAAGGAAAAAATATTTTGTCAAGTAAAAGTAATTATTTCTGACCTTGTCGATGCCTTGATTATTCTGTCCATTCATTTTGCAGTGTTGATTCATCAATTTGTAAGTTTTTTAATTAACACAATGACAAGACATCCCACAGCTGAATATGATTATGCCTTTTCTCTTTCTTTACACTTTTTTTTGTCAGACCTCTGCAGTTCAACACACTTGTACTATTCAAGAATGTGTTTTTTGGGGAACATGAAATTGGCAAAAGAAGCTAAATAAAAGGTAAATTTTTATTTTTTTATCCCAAACCATTCAATTTATTCACTTTTTAACCTAACCTGCTGTTTTTCAAATATGATCCAATTTCTAGTCCTGCACACGAAATGCTAAATGGAGTTAACAATTCATGCCATATTCACCCATTCACACACACAGCCATGCAAGCTGCTGACCAGCTCATACATGCATTTCAAACATTCTAACCCAAAGTTTCCCACAGTGTTTCTCTGCTCACCTAGTCACACCTGACCCGTCCAGACCTAAAGACAAGTTACCTCCTGAGCCACAACAGGCCTTACTTATAGAGATCAAAATACTCAACTCCTTCATATTAACGCACTCTTTCTGTAATCAACCTTATAATTGAGAGTGGAGATGCCTCTAAATGAGTGCTGCAATTACCGTTATCATCAGTGAGGGGAAGCTGCTTCATAAACACTTCAATCTCAAGAGCTTACAGCCTCCCCCTGGGTAATTTGGTTCGACGCAATAAAAGGAGGGTGGTGGGATTTTAGTCAGAACTTTAAACGGTATAATGCAGCACAGTCGCACACCAAGGCGTGTAAAAGACCCGTCGATCCAATAGAGGACAGCATGGGAGTGTCATGGTTACCTTGCCTAGACACAAAAAGTACACACCTGTAAGAGGGTGATACAGTTGTCTATTCCACGTATTGGGGTGAAACCAGGTGACATCATGATAACCTGTCATCTCCATTGTGATTACTGTTTACCTATCCGCTGAGGTTTATCAGTTCATTCAGGCTTACTCAGGTCTCCTATCTTTGAAGCAAATTCCATTGGGAAATTTACGCTCAAAGTTAGATACGGGTGGAGCCCTCTGTCCATACTCTGCATTCATTTTGTCTGCTCATGTTTTCTGAAAGCTTACAGGTCCGAGCAAAATAGAGCAACGCCACCAGAAATGATGGGGACAGTGTCGCCAATGGCTAAAATGAGAAGGAATGCAATGTGCCTGTTTGGTTTCAGCTGGAGGTTTCACTTTCCGCTTGTTCCCTGTCTATCTCTAACACCGTATCCATCAGGTTAAGGTGCAGTTCTTGTCTCATGGCCTTTTGGTGGTTGGTGCTCTTGAGTGGGAGCAGTTCGTTGAAGCACCATTCGAGCTCAGAGGCATGGTCTGCTGCATGAAGCAGATGTAGCAGCTCTGGCCATCTAAAAAGGGGTTTCGTTCTTCAGCTGGAGCTCTATAGAATCTCTAAAGTTCCACCACATCCCAAACTTGAGGTCAGAAAAGATCAGAAAAGCTCTGTCCAGTCACAAGTGATGGAAGTTTCTCTGAAGTTTCTAGTGAAATGTCATGTCTTTCATTGTGGGCTCAAGGACAGCTGTGTATACCAGGTACTCCGCCTGACTTTATTCCCTTCAGTGAACAGTATTGATCTTTGTTGCTGAATTTGCATTTCATATCACCTTTCCTCATTTAAAATGGTGATTGCTGATATCTCACCCAGGACAAATGGTTGGCTGGGGAATTGCAGCTGAGGGCGATACCGATCAGCCACTGAGAGTTAACGAGCTTATCATCACAATGTAAATAGTGGTGTGTGTGTGTGTGTGTGTGTGTGTGTGTGGGTGTGTTGATTGCTTTAGGGCCCGTCCCTCCGGTGGAAGTGTCATGGTTAGTAATCAAAGGATAAACTGGAGGAGAATTACAAATGACTGTATCATCTGTGGATGTGACAGTGTCGGCTTTAAAGGATGATCATCATTGGCTGTCTGTCATACTGTAAGAAGACTGGATTTATCAACCGGGCCTCGGCTAGTGTTTTAATAACACAGAATGCAGTTATTGATCCCTCCACCAAATCAGGCTGAAATAATTTGCCAAGCAGATCTTCTGGTCGATGAGTCTATCTGCATCCTGACTGAGACTGTTAGGAACAGGAGCTTCATAAATAACTACAACACATAATGTTTCCAACATTAAGGTTTTTGTTAGGCTTATGCTTTTATTAAAAAAATATAGAAAAAAACATTGATTGATTATCCATAAAATTCCATTACACAAATACACAAAATTCATGTTTTTGTATGAATTTGAATGGCCAGGAAAACTTATATGTAATTGTTATTAACAACAATTTGAGGGTGTGTTTCACAACAGCAGACATTAAACTTGAACACCAACACACTATGGGTCAAAGCAGCCACTTCAACTACAGTCAACAGCAGGTGGATGAAGAGAGAGAGAAATTCCCCAGACCAGAAGACATCATGTCAGTTTGTCCGTACATGTTCCTTTGCATATAGAGCAAAGAGTCTGAGATGCAATCAAAATGCATGTCGAGACACTTAATGCTAAATGTGAACTGACTAAGTGTCCCCTTGTGATTGGTCCACCAACGACTCTCTCATGTTGTAGAGCGAGAAAGGGCCCAGCTAGACCTTTCTGCTGTGAGTCTCCATACAGTCACATAATGTACAACCCAAGTTCCCAAAAAGTTGGGAGGTTGTGCAAAACATTTGCAAGCGAGCTATGTTTCCCAACAAAGTGTACCCACGCCACAAATTGATGTTTTCCGCCCCATCCTTGCTCGTGCTATGATACGAACGTGTTACTGGCATCATTCCGAAAAGGCATATATTTATAAAAATCTCTAAAGTTGAGGTACAACTTTAAATATATTCTCTACTGTTTACTGTTTTCAAATGAATATATGTCAGAAAAGGAATAGCAAAATATCACATTCTGTTTTATTAATAATGACATTAAATACACTGGAATTTATTATAATGACTCAAATTACTGTCTTTATCATTTCCAAATTTAAATCAAGTAAAATGTATCTTATCCATCACATAAAAGCCGGACCACCTCGACTGTTAGCCACGTGTTTATATGTCGATCTCATTGTAACAATTAGGCAGCAAACATGAAGCTGTGGATCGGAGCATCTCCCCGTCTAATGGCAGCAGTGCTTCTGCAGCAGTCCCATTCCAGAGGGAGATATGAAAACTAACTAACTGTGTTTCTGCCTGTGATTTTACCACTCCACTATTTATATCTACAGACAGACTGTTTCCGTCAGACAGCAAAGCGTCGCTCCGGGCTAGCTTCATAGCAATCTCCTGCTACGTCTTCCAGACTGTCATCTTTTTTCTGTTGCATTGATTTGTGGGATTGGAAGCATCATCAGGCTGTTTTTTTTTTTTTTTTTTTTGCTCCTGTATCCTCTGCACTCGAAATACTGCTGGAACAGAATAAAAATACTATACTCGACTTCTTCATCTTGTCAGAGTTGGTGTTTGCACAAAACAAACGTGTCACCAGGAAATTGCACTTTTCCGTAGTATTCCTCCAGAAAGACACATGGTGGCTGCTCCTTCTTAGTGTTCCCAACGCTCAGTCTCTCTGAGCAATTCCCTAAACTATGCAATTTGACACAAAGCACACTCGATGGGACCGAAAACCTTCATTTCACTCTCAGCGTCCCACAATTAGACCTGAATCCATAGGCTCATTAGATCGTCCAGGTTACGGGGTTCTCTCATTCCCCTGACATCTCTTTCACACTAATAAGACAAACTCTGTTAACATGGAGCTTCCAATTATTCAGAAAAATGTGGCAGCGCTGGTTGCAATGCAGTGAACAGCCGTTTGTCAGTAATTTGCTGTGGCCCATCTCTGTGACACACTGAACAACGGAGATGTAAGACACCGAATTTAAACTAAACTGTCCTGTGATCTGGTGATGGGATCACACCAGCCCCGTCAGCATGTTCACGTCCCGACCCGCCACTATGATTACATCAATATCACATCTGTGGTAGCTCCTGCTCCAGGACCCTGTTTCACCATGACAATGAACCATACAAGATTCACAATTTGAAAATGTTACCAGCCGACACTGTTGCGGCTGGTCACAGATGTAATCATGCTGCTGAGACTTGGGAGAGCAATTTTCAGAAGGCCACTAACCTTGTTCATTCTTTTTCTCTGTGGGATTTGAAGAAATTCTGTGAAATTCAGTCGTTTAATTATTCATACATTCCTGTGACAACGCTGCAGCTTGTACTGTACACAGTATATCCATCAATGTGCACACACATCATTACTTTCTGAAGTCCCTTAGATGTTTTTTTCTAACCACACTAGAAGAAAGAATGTAGATATCAAACCCAGAGGAGACTTGTCACACCTTTTATTGTTCTTCTAAAATACAATTCTGCCAAAATCTGACAATCTGGGACAGGTGGCTTTGTGATCTGAGACACTTGAATTAGGCTTGAAAAAAGCCTTAATCACAGTACTTTATGCATGCCTAGCTCATTATCACTGTTTGTTCAAAAGCATTAAATGACAAGGACTGAAAGCTGAATTAGAAAAAAAATATATAATTCATAGAAACTTAATGAATTCACATAAACATATACATTTAAAACAGTATTTTTTTTCATTAAGGACTAGATCTAACAATCATCAAGCTACTTTATTTAAATTCATTCAAAACATGAATATAAAATTTCATAACACTTAAAAATATCTATTTAAATTCAACCAATAGCAAGCTGAACTGATTTTTATTCGATTATTCATTAAATTCTCCATTCTATTGAAGCTGTATAGCCTTCGAAAGAATTAAACAAAAATCAAGCATGATTATCTCTCATTATGTATTTTCTTTTACACAATAAGATAATCATGATAATATGATAATTATCAGTTTGATTTGATGACGATAATTACACTACTAATAATGTTTTTCAGAGGAATTCACATTTCTTACAGAGGTTCAGTCTTTTGGGCTATTTATATGTTATATGCTTGTAGAAATAGCGCTGAATGACTCCCAGATGACCTGAATGTGCCACACTCTTCACTACATTTGATCAAGTGGTACAACTAAACACATTTTCAACATTTGAATGAGCATTTTGTTGCTTAAACATAATCTGATGTGAACAATTTGAAAACATCTTCTTATTTGTGACAGATGTATGTCCTTAACATTATTCTTACCCCAGTAATGGTTGAGAAGTTTAGAAACGTCAAATGCTACAGGAACCAGCGCGGACTGCATTTCCCAACAGCCATTGCGTCGGGAGTCGGGACGACTAAAATGTATCCCTGAACGGGGTGAAGCTCCCTTTCAGACTGAAATATATAATTTATCCTGTGGGTGGTTTTAACCGAGCCATTTACCGAGAACACTGTGTGAGAGCCTGTTCTCGGAGGCTAGCGGAGCTCTGCGTGTTGTTCCAGCCTCGTGTCTCAGGCTGTCTCACGCTGTCTCAGGCTGTCTCACTCTCAGCTCAGCGGTAGGTTCTGTTCGACCCCTGCCTTCGTGCTTCCGTTTGACGCGGAACTAACCCTCAGAGTGAAGCATGTCTGTGCCGAGCGGCTCCTACACACCTGTGAGCCATGTCATTTTCGACATGGATGGATTACTATTAGGTCTTTACATTACTTTGTGTGTTCTACCTGTTTTCTTTCACTGGCTCATGCGAGGTTGCTCCAGTGCTGAAGCCACGTTGATACAGAACCTCATGCATTCACTACGTAGGCTATCCGTGCACAGTTTAGAAGTCGGCATGACGAACTCCATGAGAAAAAGGAGAAAGTTAAGATTTGTTTGCACACGGCTAAAATTTGGAATCACGTCAAACATCAACTTATATAGTTCTTATATCGGTTTCATGTAGAGATGAATTCGGCTTACATTTAAAATGCTATCAGTGCTTTAAATGTTTGAAATCAAATTTTTAGTGTGTCGAGTTACTTGACGAATTTCCAAGTTTCACTGATAACGTATTTATTTATTTATTTAAGTGCACAATTAAAAGGTTGAACATCACACAAATGAATTACATTTTACTGGCGATAAGCTTGATACTAATGCACTCATTAGGGCTGACTTGTCTGTGAAATGATACAACTTGGCTATCATTTAATGTAACTTTTATCTGAATTTGATGTAATTTTTAAACGTCTCATTTGGTTAGATATGAATACTTTTGTCTAGGTAGGCAGTGCTGTTGAACGCTGCACTTTTAACAGCTTTAGGCAATGCATTTGACTTTTAGACTTTGAGGTCATACTCAACTGTTATCTGTCTCCTCTCTTCATTTGCAATTCATATTAGATCCCACTTTAATTAATTAATCTACGTTTAATTGAACTCCATTCATTTTCTTTTTGTATTCCACTTTAGACACAGAGCGGCTCTACACTGTATCCTTCCAGGAAATTTGTGACCGCTTTGGAAAGCGGTACACCTGGGAGGTGAAGTCGTCAGTGATGGGTAAAAATGCTGTGGCTGCTTGCCAGATTATTCGGGACGCTCTGGAGCTTCCCATGACAGCTGAGGAACTTCTGGCTGAAACCAGACAAATACAGGAAAAGATCTTTCCCTCTGCCAAACTCATGCCAGGTACGCCACTCCTCCTGACATGACATTCAGCACCACGTTTAGGCCACTCACAAAAGAATTAGACTGAAAGATGAAGAATCAATGAAATGAGAGCAGCCTCACATTAGCTCTTATTTGGGCTGCTGTCTTTATTCTACAGGTAGGAGTGATGCTTCTTCTGGGTGTGTACCTGTGCATGTAGTCATGCAACTTTTGGGACATGTGCATACATATTTTGCTCTGATAATCGGTGCTAAAGTTGCACTTTACAATTTCTTTCTGATGATATTTTTTTTCTGGAAAACGTGAAAAAAACAAAACAAAGAAAATAACCAAGTGAAAAAGGTCTCTGCTGTGACAAAGTGTTTGACGGTTAAGGTTTCATTTTTATATATGTGGTGAGTCGTGGCCTAATGTCTCAGCGAGGGTTATTTTAATCCTGTGTGCTACTTTATTTCATGGTGTAATTAGTCTAATTATCATAACGACCTGCTGTTGCTGTAATAGAGAAACATTGGAAATTGGCTCTTAAAATGAAGTACTTGATAACGTGTCCACTGGTGTTACATAAGGGTGGTGATTCAGTGGGTGCAGCAGTCGCGCATAACCTCATCATCAATTAATGTCTGGATTTCGTCCTTTAAATATCATGTTGTACTTGAATTGTAATGGAGAGCACTGAGCAAAGAGCAAGTGTTCATTATTGAGAATGTCACATGCAATGCATGCTGGTACATCCAGGCTAGGTTTGATCCGATAGACCAGACATATCCAACTGGCGGCCCATGGGCCAAATGCGCCGATCCCAGCTGACACTGGGTGATGGCTAGGTTCACTGTGGATAAGTCGCCAGTTCATCACAGGGCTGACATACAGAGACAAACATCCATTCATGCTCACATTCACACCTACGGACAATTTAGAGCAACCCGTAATGCTGTTTTTGCATGTCTTTCGATTGTGGGAGGAAGCCGGAGTACCCTGAGAACCCACGCAGACACAGGAAGGCCCCGCCAGGTCCCAGAACCCTCCTGCTGTGGGGCAACAGCACCAGCCACTGCTCTGCTATGTTGATTTCATTTAATTTAGTTTTGGTATGAATAAAAATACTTTGCATATATGTTCTGCATGTTTAGCATGAAGCAGCTCCAACTTACATTTCATTGTGAAAACCTGTGTTGCAAAATGACCAACAAATACACTTAATTACTTCATGTAGACCGATAGCTGTGACACAAGCAGCATCGTTCAAATACGTATCTGCCTATTTTGAATTTACGTGAAGGGTTAAAACGTATATTTACTAAAATGCCTGAATCGTCCATGGAGGACACCAGGATATCTTCCTTGGTAACTTCCAGTTTTGCATAAAGCAAATGTGACCAAACATGGCGTCCCTGAAATGGTCATCTCAATCGTTGTGTGGGGAAATGGTGTAAAGCTCTATTAGTTCTTCAGAACTAGAGAACTTTGTTCAGCACCTACAGAGTCTTGCCTCACATCCTGACATACTGCCTTGCCGAGCTTTGTGACATATACAGTTATGATGAAGTGGTAGCATGGAGCAGTGATATCTACAAAGAGATCTGTTCAATGGCCATGTTCTCTTCAGGTTAAAGGAGTGTGTTCATTGAGGGAGAGAGTTTTTATTGCAGGTTTTATAGACTAACATCCTTGACTCCGTAGATTAAAATCCTCCCACAGCTCTGCTCGGCCATCTGGTCACCATTGAAATTAAAAGTAAGAATCAAAATATAAAACATATGTAATGTCTGGAAAGGAGCTTCATACAGGGAGCTCAACAGGTGGTTTTATTTCAAATATCAGCTTTGCATCGTGAAAAACTGATATATATAACCTCAGTATAAACCTTAAGTCTCATTTCAGTATGGCCATGTGTACCACTAGGTGTGGAGAAACTGATCCACCATCTGAAGAAGCACAATATCCCCATTGCTGTGGCAACCAGTTCTGCCGGTGTGACGTTCAAGCTGAAGACGAGCCAACACAAAGACTTCTTCAGTCTGTTTGACCACATCGTCCTGGGTGATGATCCCGATGTGAAGAACAGCAAACCTCAGCCTGACTCCTTCCTGGTTTGTGCCAGCAGATTCAGCCCTCCAGCCTCTCCAGAGAAGGTAAGCACTGAGATCACAGCCGTACCATCGATGAAGTCTTGCTTGTTCATTTAAATATAGACTTAGTCAACCCACTTTGCCAGGTTAATTTTAAATGCTGTATAAATGCATTTAGTCTTAATGGAAAGCTCTGAGCAGAGGTAACTACATGCAGATTTGGTTGAAGCAGTGACACTCAGTAGAGCGCATACCTCCCCTTTAGTTCAGTCAAGTCTAAACTTATTTTGTAATGTTAAAGAAAGTGGGGAAAAAAATCCTGGATCCGTCCCTTTATGTGGATCTGCACCAACCTCCTTGGCCAAGGTACCTCAGTGATTATAATAAATCTACCGTTAGCCTAGCACTCATATTCACCATTCTATTCAAGGTCAGGGGTTCAGAATGATTGGCGATAACAAAATAACATTTCATCTATTCATTAACATCACAGCTCTCACATCCCTGGTACATATTAAAAAAATGCTGAAGTAAAACAACTTGAAAATATTAGAAAGGCTACTGAGGACCTGTTGTACAAAAATATGAAATATTGTCAATATTTTAGCATCTAATCTCTTTTAGCACAGCATTAGAAGTGCTGTATTGACAGAGAGCATGAATGTAATAACAGATGTAACGTTGTATTTAAACAAAGGAAAATGATATTATGTATTAGGCCTAACCCATGCACGCTGCTGTACAAAGCATTGCAGATTTAAGAGCCTGTGATGTGCACCTGAATGCACCATGAGTGCCAAACTCACTGACAGTGTGGATGGAAACTGAGCGTTGTTATCGGTGTAAAGGCAGAGCATATGGCTCAGCTGCTATATTGGGTTACAATTGACTTGACAGATGTACTGGCCACCCAGTATCTGCATTTTTTTCAATTGCAAATATAATTTAGTTATTAAATAAATGCCGTGGCACTGCCAGCTTTTGCGGGTACTGCCTGGCAGCAGCTCTGAGCCTATATGTAATAATGGGTGGGGTTGTGGGTCAGTAATTGATTTAGAGAAAACTAGGAAGACATGGTATGGATTTCTATCAGCCGATACCGATAAGATAACCTGTAATTTACCGTTTTTGTAATTCAAAATAAGTTCATGACAGTCATTTGTGCACAGCTGGAGGTCAGAGGGTAGGTAAGATGTAGTGAGCAAAGTTTGGTCATTTGATTTCAGTATATTGTATTATTAAGATATTAAGACTTTTTCTCTCCTCTCTGAACCCGTTCTTGGACATGTGTTACAAATTTCTATCATGTTGTCCTCCTTTGAAACTGTCAAAAACATCTCGTCTCTGTGTTCACTGGGCGAGTACAAACCAACTTTCAAGTTACAAACAGCCCCGTGCTGTGTCAGTGGCAGTTTGGTAAGATATTACTCGGCTGTATTTATTGTCTCGATTTAACTGATTCTGATAAATAGCTGATGATATAAATTTCCCAATAACATGCTGATAATTTAGCGGTGTGGCCATGCATCCAGAGATAACAGTGATTAACCGATTTCTTGACAGGACCTGTGCAGTAGTCCGGTCCAAAGAGCCCTTACAGTTTTGGTCTCAACTGAATGTTTTATTATTATTATTATTTTTTTTTTGCTGCATAGAAGATTGGCAGAAAGATTGTGTGGTGCTAGCTACTTGAAACGATTTTTTTTTCATACCAGGTACAAACCATGGGCTGAAAATATGATCAGAGCTTAGAGCTGACACAAAATGTGCTTCATCACACAGAGGAGATGTAGAACTATATGTCAGCAGCGTGTCAGGCAGTTTGTCTTCC
Source organism: Lagodon rhomboides (assembly GCA_039737535.1). Classification (NCBI taxonomy): domain Eukaryota; kingdom Metazoa; phylum Chordata; class Actinopteri; order Spariformes; family Sparidae; genus Lagodon; species Lagodon rhomboides. Next base: position 1,625,805 of record CM077807.1, read on the forward strand.
GTCGATCTCGTCGTATTTAGCTGCCTGTATGTCAGCCAATAGCTTTTTATTTGCAGCTAATGTGTTCCATTTGCAGTAATGCAGACAGGGCCTGATGTCAGCCGCTCTCTGCACTGACAGACACACACTTCTGCTCTGGCACTTTGATCAAAAGTGGTGTGCTTTCAGGGTTCACGGGCTGTTTAAGATATGTATTTTCAGACTCTCTGGAAGCCTTTTGCTGTGTTGAGTCAGTCTAAAATAGCTGCCAAATATCTCACTAAAAGACACCAAATAACAGTGTGAGGTCTGACCTACTTTCATGAAAACACTCGCACTGTAAAGCATATGTTAAGGATGGTGGTATATTTTGCAAATTTGAGCAAGTCTACTGTTGATCACTGTTCAGTGCATGAACTAATAATTCAATATATGATTCATTTCATGCTTGGATTTGCATGACAATCTGTTTAAAACTCTTAAATGTGTACAGTCCTTCTTGAAATATTCTGTATATGATACACATTGTCACCTATGAATCATAATCTTCTTCTGTTAATGATTTATTGTTTCATTGATAATAGTGAAAGTGATCAGGGTTCGTCAGGGTCCAGGAGTTATAAAAGCTGTTGACAAAGCTGTTGTAAGAGCAGGACAAAGGACTACTGTGGACTGGTGTCCATTTCTTTTAGAAGTTGGAGACTACAGTTAAATTGTTCCAAAGAGGACTTTAAATCGGCAATAGAAAACTCTGAATTAAATACTGATTGCACATTGTAATGGCTGTAGAAAATGACACCATCTGCGTCCATACAGTATAAGTTCCCTGTAAACCATGTTTTCACTATGCTATTTGTTCTACAACTGGGATGGATTTTTTCCCAGGAAAATAAAGGAAAAGTTCTGGCACAAAGGAAGCAACTCTGCCATTGCACAACCAACAACAGTGAGAGGAGCCAGTTTGTGCCACTCATTCAGAGCAGCTAATCAATTTAGATAGCACTAAAAACAACAACATTATTCCTCTTCCGTGGCAGTAAACACAACACATGGGCCCAGGGCTCTCCACAAGAATATGGACTAGCCAGCCAGTGGGAGAAGATATGGCTAGCACAGTCAGGCATGCGCCCCAGAGAAAAATAATGTAAAATTCGGTTGCCCATTTTAATGCCACTATTCCATCATATACACTAAAATGTACAGGCAAAGTCAATCTCTACTTTTTTATCAAAACTATTTTATGAGAATGGAAAATTAAAAAAAGTAAAAAAAAGTAACCATGATATCATAGTAATTTTTTTTACTGTAGTGACAATTTTCGAGTTTTAGTCTTTATCACACTATTTGCAATATATGGCAACGTTTCTTAAGAGAGAGAAGACATTTAAAAAGTATGTGTTTAATGGCTTCAAATAGGAATAAAAAAGAGGTGAACGCCTACATGTGATTTGAGGGGAGTTGGCTGCCAGATAATGGAGGTTGATAAGTAAATGTAATGTGATAAATATTCAGAGTTAGACAAGAGGTAGGATTCGGCATTCAACAGATATAATTTGCGGAACACCCAAAGTATATTTATGTATTTTATGTACAATAGTCAGTGTACCACTACTCTTTGAAGAGCAACCTAAATGCAGCTAATAATGATATATTTAATGACCTCTAGTGAGGTCTTACCTTGCTGAAGTGATGCAGAAGTGTACCCACATCTCTGCACAGTGTGGTTACATACGCAACAAAACACACTTCTGATTAAAACCCACCAGTGATGCTGGGTGTGAGCAGGGGTAAAACTGTAACCATGGAGGTTAGAAACATTACTGTTCAGCGTGGTGTTAGGTTACACTAGAAGGGACTGACCACATTTATACTTGAATGAGTGTATTCAGATTTTGTTCTGTCAGTCAGTGTGCTTGGACCCCGAGACCTGAACGTTTCATGCCCTTGTTGAAGCATTATCTTTAACTAGCACATCCTCTATTCAATTTTGTCCAGGACAGCCATTCACAAAGATTGAATTGGCAACATGCCCTTGAGACATGAAACTTGTTAAAAGAGAGAAATAACTGGAAAAACATGAAAAGGATCTCTTATATAATGTTCTTCTTATTAACAGCTACCCACTCCCAATAGGCATTGCGTTCAATGTTAATGCAAACGAATTGACAGTACAAAAGGTATTGCTTTTCCCTAATGTGTGAATGTGTCTGTAAGCCCTTGATGATCTGTAATTTACAACATCTTACCTGAATTTACATGGAGCAGTGTGAGCTAACAAAGCATTTAAGCTGACAGAGCAAATATATCAAGACTAGACATTAAATAATATAAAAACTTCATATCATGATTATCCGGGCCAAAATAATTGCGATTCACGATATGATCCTGATATTTATAAGATATGGTTAAAACTCTTAAATAACAATCAAACATACTGGAATCACTGGACACACATCTTTTTTTTTAAAGATTAAAATAAATATGGTAATGGAAAATCATTACATTGTAAGGAACTTTTAACTATTTATGTGACTGCAAGTTTGTCAAAAGAATGATTGCTTGTCCATCCTCCTGGTTTGCAAGATGGGCTCTCCATGGATCAGACCTGTTTTGGCATGTCCCATGTATTCAAGTGAAAAAAACTGCTTCAGAGTCACTTTTCAAGTACCCCGGCATAAGCATTCCCACAACAGTTGGAGCACACTCTCTTGTCCACCATCACCGACTCAGCTAGTCCACAGGAGCTGTCAGTACAAAGGTGTGTCTTCCAAGATAGCCACACCATGTCCACACTCCTCAGCATCTCAGGGCACATTTAACCTTTTTGACAACCGGAATGACCTCCACTAGAAAATGTATAAGGCCCTCCCGAGCCTTCTAATGGGGGATGTGTCAGTCAGTCTAGAGTGTATGGTCTGTATCATAATTCCAATTTCCGAATATCCATCATAGAGCCACAGTTAGTAAGTGAAGATTACATGTTCTTCTACACAGCATGCAGTGCAAGCTAAGTTTGATGAGGTAGTAGTTGTAGTAGTAAGTCCAGGGCTTTCTTCAGGATATAACGAGACACTAGAGAAAGATGGGCAGGATTAACTTGGCAATGCACTGTGCATACAGTCGTGCTGTTATTTTGTTCATCCTTGATCAAGCAAAGAACAAGTAATTTAGTCCATCCAATTGGTGTTGGTTTGGCTAACGTTACCTTGCATGCCTGGGTTGTAAGCTGTAAAGCTTCGATATCATCCAAAGTACTGTTAAAAGTAGGAGTCTCCACATCACATAGCCTCAAAACCCACATCCACACCAGGGTCGGCGACAGGTGCCAGTGTCCTCTCTCCCATTGCTCTGTCCATGCTTTCCCAAAGTGGGAAGTTGGTGGGGTTGTATCCACTTCTGTTTTCATAAGGCATCTTGCATGTTGCCTTGTTTTATCTTATTTTCCTACCTTCTATCTGTCCAAAAAGATTGACTCTTCAAGAGTTTGTATCAAATACAAAACTCCCTGGAAATATTTGGTTTATCCTGGAAGCCAACATATCTTGGAAGTGGAAAGTGTACGTCCCCATGCGTTTAAGTCAAGATCAAGGGTATGCACAAACAGAACACACTGAGGTTAAAACCTTTTTATGGTACAGTTTTTTCCTTTTATCAATTTATGAAAACTGCCTTTTGGGCCTATTTATTCTGACGGAGATGTTTATATTAAGCATTTTTTATTCTGTTTGGGCTTTAAAATATTTATATTCTGAATATCAGGCTCCACAGAAAAGCAGCTGATGTTTATTAATGTCTTGCCACAAATAACATGACTGTAAGAAATAGTGTCAAATCCATAAAGTTATCTGATCAAAAAATAATCTCAAAAACCACATATTGCCAACCCTTAATACCCTAATACTTGAGTTTCAGTATGCAGCCTTAAGTAAGAGCATAGTTTTATGTGGGGAATGGAGTTGTAAACTGGTCTTTTTTCCCCAATAAACAGTAAGATCAGGTGTTCATCCGTCAGCAGATCCGCCACCACTGATATCATAAACCTTAACCTTATTAACAAAAGAAATAGGGACCATATATTACATTTAACTATGAATATCCTGCACTTGCAAATGGCCTCTGTATAATACAAAAGCCAAGGTGCAGTCTAAAAGAAATCATTCAAAAAGTGAGCCATGATTGCATTTTCCTCATACTGCATTTGGATATTTACAGCCTAATTTAACAGGGAAATTTGAGGCATCCAATAGATATTTTCTCGCTATCTCCTCTCCTCTCACTTAAAAGGCTTTTTTTTGCTGCAAATAGGTCTGCCTGTGGCACCGCACACCTGATTTTTTAATCTGGAGCCAGCCACAGTTAGGGCTGGCATTTTTCTTGATGAGATATGAAACTGAGGCTCAGAGGGGGAATCGACAGAGTGTTCAGTGGAATAACGAATGATGATGCGTCACTCCCTGGCTCCCACTCCGTGACAGAGGAGGGAGGGAGGGGTGAGCGGCAGAGACACGAGACAGAGGGAGCGAGAAGGAGAGCAGACAGAGGCAAAGCTACAGGGAGGAGGGTGGAGAGGACGAGGCAAGCAGGAGAAGCAGCGTTATGGTAATAACACACATCCAGTTGTCAGTTCTTCCTACCCTAATCTTAACTCTGAGGAAAAAACTGCAGCGGCTTGTTTTCAGTCATGAAGAGACATGACAAACAGGCAGAAAGACAGATGCTTGCCACTCACTGAAGTCCACACAGACAGACCTCCAGTTAAAAATAAAAAAATACTTTTCTGTACAATTCCCAGAAATGAAGCAACACATAAATGTTAGTAAAACATCATATTGGAAGTTATGCAAGAAAAACAAAAGGCCTTAAACCACATTAAAGCTTGCAATCATTATGCCTTTAAATAAAATACAGGTTCTATCTGTGTGGGAGTATCCCATACAGCCATCAACTGTCACTGCCAGATGCTACAGTAACGTGTACCACACACACTTTAATAACTGTTTAGCAAAGCCAAAGTCTGCATAGTAATTACTGGGTTTCTGCTGTTTGTCTTCTCGAGGGGACAGCTGGCTAGTGTTAGAGACAGACTGAACAAGCAGATTCTGAACTACTGTTTGGTCATCTTCCGTCGCTTCACCTACTGCTACCAGATAATACAGTGGAAACTGCTTATAGTGTTGACATCGCTCTGGTTTTCCCCGTCTTTTATTTCTGAAGCAGTGTACCATCAAATTAACATTTATATATTTATTGTAATAAATTATTTTTTTTTATTTATTGGCATTACGTTTCCAACCATCCTCAGTCCACTAGATAAGAGCGGCTTCAACCACAGATGCTTTCCTGGTGCATTTGAATTTCTTAATCCAATAGAAACACAAGGTAGCATTAGGAACATCAAGTCTTGCTACTAGATCTCCTGAGCTTGTCTTTCACAAGCTTGGAGGTGCCTACAGTATGTGTTGGATTGGGAGAAAATGACTTTCTTTTTTCCTTCATAATGTCAAAGTGCACACAGCACCAGACTCAGGTAGCCAGCTGAAAGTAGACAAGTTACTGCGAGTAATGTTCAGAAAGAAAAAGAAATGCTGTGTGTGTGAAAGGACACAACATGTACACTGTAGCAAATATTTTTAAAAGCAGTTTTATATGACTGATTTTTTCTCAAGCTTTTTGATCCAAATAAGTCATTGATCACTGTATCTGTGATGATTGTAAGTGGTTTCCACTCCACTACTACTCATTGATGGACATAAACTGGGATACTAAAGTGTAAGATTTTTCCTGAGCTTGTCCCTCTCAGAGATGGTTTTATTTGTGCCATGATTCCTAGAGCCAGAGCTGAAGAAGCCTGTATGATGAGAGGAGAAATGTCTTCAAGAAACAGAAACAAGTCCAGTTGCCTATGATACAGAATTGCCATGACCTGGATGACTGACAAACTTCATCAACACTATGACCTGAATTTCACTAAAACCTGAATGAATGAAATATTATTAGTGCCATTTCTACATTCAAAAGAAAGATAAAGACAGCAGAAGGTTAATTGTGTCACTGAGGAGACACGTTTTAAATGACAATTCAATCAACATCTCCTTGTAATACACAAAATTGGTGCGGCTGGGCTTAGGAGCTAGAGTGGGTCATTCACTAACCAGAGTGTCGTTGGCTAAATCCCGGAAGTACCCTTGGGCAAGAAACTGAACCCCTAGGTTGCTCCCAGTGGCTGTTCCATCGTTGTGTGAGTGGATGTGTGAATGGCTAAGCAAAGAAATACTGTGGGGCAGTTTGGTCGCATTGTCGCTCCTGATTAGCAGGTTGGCATCTTCCATGGCCGCCTCTGCCATCTGCGTCTGAATGTGTGTGTAACTGGGTGAATCAATGGGTGATCAATGGAATGGAAAAGCACAGTATAAATGGGTCATTCCATATCAACTCACCTTGGACCTCCAAGTTTGTGTCATGGATTAAGAAAAAATAATGTTAAGACCTCTAATAAATTCATCAGATCCTGCAAAATCCTCTAGCTGTACTCAAAATACTTCCTTAGGTTTGTTTTAATGTTTCACTGGATTAAACATTCAAGAAACCTTAAGAATAATTTGTAATGTATTGATCTAAGTTGTTGCTGCAGAATGTTTACAGTAATCAATTTAATAACAATACATCATTTTTTGCAAATGAATCTTTCATTTTCAAAATGATTTGTAATTAATATCTCTATCACTAATTTTCACTTTGTTCTAACCAAGTGTTAATTCTGTGTAGTATTGATATAGTTCTATCATATCTAGAAGCTCATTTTGCATGCACTAAAACTGAGTGCCACAGATCTTGCTTGAAAAAATAAATTTAATTGAAACCTTTTTTATTTTATTGGGTTAAAGTGTGAATATTAAGCCAAACCCCTAACCATAATCCTTTTATATTTTGAGGAATGATGTCAAAATAGTGATATAAGCAAAACTGTGATCCTTTCCTGCCAGAAAGTGCTCATGGTCCTGTAAAAATAATATATTTACATGGATTTTTTTTAATGACATTAACTGGGAAAAGTTCCTCATTCTGGGTGAGTTGGCATGTGATGACCCAAATGTAAAGTAAAGTCCATTTACCATTCACAAATAAGCATTGTAATAAGTAAATATAGGGTTTTGTGCGGTAGAAATTCTAAGCATATTTTTCTGTCTCAATGTAACTTTGACAGGCGAGTATCAAAGGCTTTTAACACGACTGTTAAAGTGATGCAACACAGGAAGGCTGTAGTGTTTCCTTTTCAGAATGATTCTATGAAAATGTCCCCTGCAGCAAGGCAAATATATTACATGATGTGATTTAATGTGATATTCAGAATGCCAGGGGCAGAGCAGCGAAAACCTCATGTCCCTCACTGTGAACACTGCAGTTCAGTGGCCTCACAGGTGAGTAATGTGGTGTCGACGCTGCTGTCTGAGCTGACCAAAAGCGAAAGAAAAAGCGCTGCTCTCTTTTCCATAGAGAGCAGAGACATTTTTCACTACTCCAAAGTAACACTGTTGATGAGACAGGAGATTTTACCAAAGGTGTGCTCAGCAGCCTGAATAAGATTAATGAAACATGAAAGTGAGGTAGTTCATGCTCACACTGATAGGGAGGGAGAGGGGCAGACAGAACTGGTTCTTCCTCGTCATTAATCATACAAGACATTACACCTGGGGAAGGCTTTATAATCTAGATATTCAAATCAGGTACAATTAAGACATGAACATTTCTATCTGAACATTAAATTGGCCCATTACTGGTCTGAAAAAGCTTACCTTATTCACCTCTTGCCTGCCTTCAGCAAATACACACCAGCCTATAGATTTGCAAATGCATATCTCTGAATTAAGTTTTTGTGTGAAAATGTTAAATGTACTGTAGGGAAGTGGTTAAGGTCACTATTTAAATGGTAAGTGCTCAATGATTTTCTAGTACAATGCGCTTTCCAAAGATCATATTTAATCCCTACCTTTGGGCTGTATGCTCGTTGTGCTGCCGAGTCTACTCAGACGTTATGTGTGTCCTCTGAACTTGCTCCTCTGTGGCTGTGGATTTTTGTTGGCTTTGGTTGGGATACAAGTTCCTTTCAGTGTCTGTGGTCCTGGCTGGGCAAACTGAGACATTTGGCATTTTTCCACCAGCACTTTTGACTACGCCGAGTCAAACCAAGCCATGCCGATTTGCTTTTCCACCACCAGTTTTACTACGGCGAGTTGATCCAAGCAGCGCAAGAGTCGGGCCAAGTGGGCTGCTGTGAATTCTTGTGACTGCGGCCCACCTGTAACAAGCACCAATCTACACCTCAAACTCAAAAATTTGTGTTGCAAATCGTTTCTCAACTGATGTCTGTTCAGGAAACCTGAGAAAAAAACATTTCTAAAAGTCAGTGAGTTCAGCTCTCAGTACTTATGTAGCTTCTAACTGAATGTCATTCTGTTTGTACTTTCAAACATCTGATGTGTTTTACTGTTTCATCGTGTTCATTTCTGGAGTCCTGTTTAGTAACTGCTGGTGAAAACACACAGTTTCCTGTAATGTTGCTTCATAATTAAAGCTTTTAAATGGCTCAAAAACAGGGGGCTCAATTGGGAAGTTATGGGAAATTAAATGTGCTTGTAACCAAATTATTGGAGCCACTTTATTAGCTGTGAGACAAGAACATGATTAGTTAAAGACACACTTACAAGCAGGTAGCCCAGTTGTGCTGGAATTGCAAATCCCAGCTGTGCCGGGCTTCTGCACTGGGTCAAAATGAGGAGAGCCAGGCCAGCCGTTGTGTGTGGAAAAATGCCATTGGTCAGAACCCTTCAGTGCTCCTCTCTGTCTACACAGGATCCATACAGACACAGTATTTACCTGTGTTTTGGTAGTGCTCCGAGCCATCAGACAATCACTGTAGTTGTGTGTAACCCTAACCCTAACCCAACAATCTCATTTGATTTAATCAAGCCTAATCTAATGTCAAACTCGATAGCTTTGTATTACTCTAAATTTCAAACCACCCATAACTGCAAAACCATAATCTAAGCTCACTAGGTGAAGGATCCACATCAAATTGTACTACCTTAATTCAGCAGCCACAACCTCAAAAGCACGTGTTATTTTAGTTGTAAGCCTAGATCAAGGAACTACCAGCAATGCCCAGATCGGACGACCTTAAAGACGTACAGGTGACGTAAGGCTGCAGTAGATCTCTGGTGTAGGTAGGTGCCTGACCATGCAAAAACTCTCCAAGTCATCATGAGAACTTTCAATTAGATTTAACTACATGTCATATTCACCCATGATAGAAGCCCAAAAATCAAGGAAAAATGACAAAATAAACACATTCTGAGGAAGTCAGCAGCACCAGGCAGACACAACGCTCTGCTACTGAAACCAAAAAGCTCAGTTCTTCCTTTTCTCATCTTTCTCGATTGGCGTCTTTGTTCTTTGTTCACTGCTCCTTTTAACCATCGATATGTTATTCCATTTATGCCAAAAAAAAAACATAAAAAACTTCAAATAAATCAGTCTTGCGTATGAGAGGATTTTCCAGAGGAACACCCACTAGATAAACAGGGATTCTTTTCAGATGTTCTGCAGATCTTGTTAGTCAGGCTCACCCTGCATGGACCTTCTCTTCTCAGTTCTTAATTTAGGACTTGATGTTTAGCACTTAAGACATGAGACAAACATTCAAGGATGTCAGTGAAATCAAGGCAGCCCCTACTATATTTTCCAAATGTTAGATTGTCGCTCACTCAGAAGTCATTGTATGACAGTCAGTGTAGCAGGGAGCTTGTCTTTAAGTACATGTACATATGGCATCAATAGACACACAAACTGGAGAAGGATCACTGAGCAGAAGCAGCTTCATGTAATGTTAACAACAAAGCCAGATAAGCTTCCTACATCTCACCGACTACTGTGATTATTTAATCAAACAAGGGTTAACATTCATGCAATTTTTCATAACATTGCTCCATTGTGCTAGAATATTTTGGAAAATGCCAAAACTTACAAGTTCCAATTTTGACCTCAATAGTACATTGAAGTTGGATCTGGAGCAATGTCTGTCAAATATCGAACCTTAAACTAATTTCACCATGGTGATCCTTCTTTTTACGTAGCTGGCACCCATTAAAAAAGTAGTCAGAAGAAAAGGGTTTGCACACACATATAAGAGTTTTCCAGTTGTTGTGGTGACATTTCCATCATCAGTGAAGCTAATGCACCGGATCCTCACTTCCTCAGATGGTTGGAGTGGATGGAAACGTTTGTGTCTGTTCTTGCAGATGTCTGCAGAGGAGTTGGGGTGCTCTGCTTGTATTGTCAACATGTTTGTGGTTATACGGTATTACATTTCTGCATTTGCTTAGAAAACACACAGACCATTTATCAGTGAATCTGAAAGAAGAATGTTGAAAACTAAAGAGTTACAAAAACATATTTTATACTTCCATTTACCTTCAAAATAATGATTTTTTTAAAATTAGCTAATTATTTTTTACTGGCTTATATTGTTATGATAACACTTTGATCATGGGCAGTTTTTAAACCACACAGTTTGGTGGAGGAGGAGCAAATTAAGGAAAGTTTACACTGGGAAATGAGATAGTAAGGGTAGGTTCTCACACAGCGTGGATAGAGGTGGTGAATTCCCTTTTGGCCACAGGAGCTTTGGATGTGCAGATAATGATACTGCAACAACACGGCAACTATGATTCACGACCTGCCCCATCCCCATACTTTTACTGGCTTTCATCCCTCTGAAACCATCAGGGCTTTACAAGGATTCACATAATAAGAATCAAGTCTCCGATCCAACATGAGGGAAAAAACTCCCTATTTCAAGGCTGCAGACTTTTAACCATTTATTTGTCATTTCAGCAATTTCATTTTTCTATGCTTTAATACTTGATGGTGCCACATGCTGGCAGGTTGCAAACAGTACTCAGTCTGAGAGGCTTACTTTGTGCTTTTCTATCTACTCTCTAAAACATTCAAGCTTTTGGAATAAACTACCAAAATATTATGGGTCAGTTGATGGTTTAAAGTGCAGATATGGCCAGGTTGATTGAAAACCACTTAGCCCACAGTCAGTAGTGCTCCGCATTCCTCTTATCTAGTGTTGCGTATGACTTGATCAACTTACATCTGGATACACAGCTCTGTCCCTCCTCCCTGTTTGTATTTTCCTAGCTGGATACTTTATCACCAGGGACTTCACATGTGAGGGTAAAGCCTGCTGCAGGGTCCTCCTCAGATCACAAGCAAAGCAAAGGGAGGCAGGAGATTTGCAGACACTCATTTTGACTCAATGGTACTTTTTTGATTAAGTCCTTGGGCTGTCCATGGGCTTTTCTTTGAGCCAATTGCAATCTCTTTACTCTCAGCAAAGCAGCAAGTTATCTCATAATGAAAAAGTACTCAGTAATAGCTGCCTCCATTGTGAACGCATTGTGTCAGTCAGTAAATGTTATTTCTTTCTTACCAGTTTCACTAAAAGCCTTTTGAATACATTTTTAAATCATATGACCCGACTCCAAACAACATACAGTCAACTTTACATAATTCCTTTGATTGATGTTTTTAATTGTAACAAAGTAATGACATATAATCCTAACCATTATATAAAATAAACTATAGGCACTCATATAGCTTGAAATGTGTGTCCTGATTTCACATGTCACTAATCGATCGTCACCCATATTTAACTACATCACACCACCTTTTTCCAGATTGTGAGAATGCAGAGAAGTGAAAATATCTGGTAGACCCTCTGGAGTCTTGTGAGGTTGCCAGGTTTGGTAGCAACATACCTGTACATAGACCCATGTCACAACTGGCACTCACGAATCAGGAAAATTCACAGAACTACTGAGTTACTGGATAAACTGATTAACATACGTTCTAAAATGAATAACTCCCCCTAAAAGCACAAACTGTCATCTTTATAATTTGGTTTGTTTGTGTATTAAACAAATGACATACAACCTGCTAATCAATTCAATCTTTCGAGGTGGCCCTAGCTCAGGAGGCAGAGCGGATCATCTAGTAATCAGAAGACCCTGCATGTTTAGGTATCTTTGAGCAAGATACTGAGCCCGAAATTGCTCCTGAGTAAGCACCTTGCATGGCAGCCCATGCCATCAGTGTATGAATGTGTGTGTGACTGGGTGATGTGACAAGTGTTGTAATGCGCTTTGAGAGTTCAGTAGACTGGAAAAGTGCTATAGAAATGCAAGACCATTTACCATGTAGGTGTCTGTTTGGAATTTGGACAGAGCCAGGCCAGCTGTTTAATCGTTGACAAAGTTAACGTTAAACCAGGTTAATCGCATCCTGTTACCACCTCCATACTTGACACACAGACATGTAAATGGTATTGATCTTCTCATATGTAACTCTTGGGAAGACATCAAAATGTGTGTTTCCTAATGTCTAGAACTATTCCTTTAAAACATCTATAGATACTGCTCAAGCACCTCCTGCAGCCCAATCTACCTCTCCACTGTTCATCCAAATGCTCAGGATTTTTCAAACCAATATTTTAACCAAATATGTTTAAAGTAAATAATATGCGACAATTTCTGCCTTGAAATGTCTGAAAAGGTCTCGACCTGTGTTTTTAATATTTGGTTGAGTTGTGTACATTACCCAAAATTTCCCAATGAAATTCAAGGTGCTACATAAATAAAGTTATTATTGTCGAACCGGTTAAATGTCATTTTGATTTGGTCGCCTTTCGCTATAACCTACATATAAAATGCCATATGATTCATCAGAGTGAGGAAGAAATTAAATTCAGTACCTTATCTACAAACATTTCTGTTTGATTCACAGCCAAGGTGTGAGTGTACGTAGGTGTGTGCAAGGTGCATAGGAAAGAAGGAACCAGAAACTTTATTTTGGCCAAAAAATACTTTAGGCCTCAATATTAATTTCAATGTTTTCTTTTGTTTCTACATCAAATCTTCCACCAAATGTCATGCTATTACATATACTTTATCATATACTAGGGGTGTAACGATACACAAAAATCACGGTTCGATACGTACCTCGGTTTTGAGGTCACGGTTCGGTTAATTTTCGGTACAGTATGGGAACAAAATGCAAACATATAAAGTGCTGCCTGATAATAAGTTAAATAAATTATTCTCAAATAAACAAAATATATAAAATAAGCTTTCCAATAAATAAAATATTCTCAAACAAAAAATATATGAAACATTATAAAAATAAATTCCTCACAGCTTGTTAAAGGCTTTTAACAAAACTTTTCCACAAGTAAAGTGCAGCACTAACAGTTCCAGCATGTAGCCCTGTTCAGTTTTACTCAACCTTCATAATTTTTGCCAGAAAGATTAACTTGTCCACATTGACTCCACCCATGAGTTATTTGTGAGTACAGGCTTTCATTAAGAAGATATAAGGACGACAATATGCACTTTTGGACGATTTATTGACAGTCGCGTTTTTTTGGACAGGCATCAGCACAGTCACCTACACTGTCACTGTGTGCTGTGTAGCGCTCGTCGAACAGTGGTTTGCAGGTCGCAGACCCCGACATCTCCGTGTAAAATAGTACTGTTCAAGCCACGTCAAAATGAATATGCATATACATGACTTGGATCGATGAGTAGGGCGATCGGAATGTTTTTACTGGTGAGCGGACATGGCCGAGGACCCCTCTGGAGACGGGATTCTCAAACCACACCTCCAGCACACCTGGGACCCTCACCAGTTAAAATTAACACCGAGTCAAACTGTCACACCGGAAACATACCCGATCTCAGCTGACCAATGTCGGCACACTGCCCTCGTTTTATCTGCTTGTCTTTCTCCGTCGCATTATTTAACTAGGAAGCCCAAGTGTTCCCAAGCAGGAGACTTTAGCGACAAGTGAGGGTCTTTAAGCTCTGCTGGTTTCTCGCTAGCGTTAGCCATGACGTAAACGGGCTGCACGTGTAGCTGCAGGCGGAAAATAAACACACGCAAGTTCCGTTCCGGGAACTCACCCGTGCACAGCCCTGTACCGAACCGAACGTCCTGTACCGAAGCTGTTCAATACAAATACATGTATCGTTACACCCCTATCATATACTGAAACCTACTTTATCCAGTGTTAGTTGTCTAGAAAGGAAATCTACCAAACAATGCTCCCTTTTTCAGGAATGCCCTGATCACATTCACGCATCCACCACTGGAAGTTCAACCAGTCTGATCTGATCTCTTTCGGTCACTTCTCTAACCTTTAGGCCACCACTGCCCCATTTATGAAATGCACTCCTGCACTTTTAACCCAGCATGTTTATCCCAAAAAGAAATAAAAAGTCAGTATATCCTGAAAAGACCAACAGATGACCTGTCTAACAATGGCCTGTAGTTACTATGCCAAGATCTGATGCCAGCAGTGATGGCAGCATTTCAACAGCGTGATGCTTTGCTGTGACAAGAGCCAGCCAGAGCTTGAAATCGCCACCTTCCCCATGGAAGATGAGCTGTCCACGCTGACCGATTGATCACCGCTGTCACCACCCCTGGCTGCCTCCGATGACATTGGGGGATGACAACATCTCATCAGAAAAAGCGCCTTGCTAGTTGGCCTAGCATTTCCCAAGCCTATAGGCGAACAGGAAGAGACCCTCCCAGTGGGGTCCTTGCACACACTATGTGCGGTTCGGCAGCCTAAGAGGCCCTGTTTAGTTGGTTGATTTTCAAGAAAATATTAAAAGCGGTCGTGGTCCATGCCCTGTCTGTTCCATGATTCTGTCTTTTGGACATGATGGGCTCCATTTCAGAGTCTGTGCTGTTTTGTACAATGGCTCAGGACTGCAAAGGGAGTGAAAGCTGTGTGCACCTGACCTTTCATCCATTGGGCTCCACACATAGAGTCCACTAGAGGACAGAGCCTGTTTTAGAATATTTTACAACATGGAAATCCTAGTTGTGTTGTGAAGGTTCTCAGTCATCCAGGTCATGGTAAATCTAAGTGCTGTAACATATGCAACTGGACTCGTTTCAGTTTCTTGAAGATGTTTCACCTATCATCCAAGAAGCTTCTTCAGTTCTCTCTAACTGGAGGGTAGCCAGCAGGCTTTTAAACTCTAAACCCTAGGTCGTCGGATGGAAGACAGTGGGGATGCTGCCTTATGTACTGTGAGACACATACCCGGTTGCCAAGCCCTGATTGGCTGACTATGCACATGCACATTTTCAATGTGTGTGTGTGATTGGAGGAGAGCTTTACCCATATAGTCCAGTAGACTCCAGCACTGCCTGTGCTTATAGAACTTAGGTTACCATATCGTAACCTTTGCTTATTGCCCCGAGGATTTGTGTATCATGTGTCAGTGAAAGCTAAGAGCAGTGAACATTTCGACTACTTTTGATGTATCATTTTATTTCCTCTGGCCTTTGGGTAGTATCTTACTCCTTATAAAGGTCAGTGGCTACTTGATTTGTCAAGCTAGTTATCAGTGTGGCAATAATATGCTCCATTTAAAGCATTTTCTTGCCATCAATCTGACGCGTTGTGTTGAAGCCCAGCAAGTTATAGAGGAATCAGAATCTACCTCGAACAATACGTGACCTTTGAGATAAGATGTTAACGTGCACACATACGTGTACGTGCACGATTCTTGTCCTCCAGTGTAAGGGTCCGTCTGTCATCAACACTGGCTTTATTTCTGCTCTCCACACAGAGATGATGAAATGTTACACATCTCTCGCTCAAGCTGCCCCGGGCTCCAGGATCATTTAAAGGATGCAATGGGCAATCTGTCACTGTCACTTATTTACTCGCCACTGCACGCAGGACACAAATGTGTGTGTCTACATACATGTACAATTTTTCTTAATGTCATATATAATTGGAGTGTGTTCATATGTGTGTTTGACACATGGGAGCTTCAGCTTATTAGGGTTTCACATGATGCGTCAGCCATGCATGTCAGCTGTAAGGCTATAGCAGCCTTAGTCTTTTGCTACTGTTGTACTCTTTCTTCAATGGCTCTGCTGGATAAAAAAAAAAGCAGCAACATCTCAGAGTAAAGCAGTTGATCCTTTTACACACAGTTAGCTAGTCAATCATAAGAAACTTAGAAAGTCATGTATTCTATGAAATGTGTTTCACTGAGGCATGTAATATCTCTCCACAGTCTGCAAATACCTCAACCTGTTAGGGAAATGTAGCAGTAGCTGGAGAGAACACTTATGTTGAAAAAGGTTTCTCCAAGCCTCTTAACGGCACTTTGCTCTGAATCAGGTGCTTCTTATACTGTAAATTGAGTTGTGCCTGCCCAGAAAAAATTAGGAAGCATGTCTAAGAATATCCATAAGATAAAGATAGATAAATTGAGATATTAGTAGAAGTAGAATCAGTAGAACCCCTAAAAACTTACTTCAAGGGACAAATGTAAGACAATGATCACATATTAAATTGAACTTTAAAACTATCCTTCAAAACTATTGACTTGACTGCATTTAAAAGTGTTGACTATATTGTACAATAGGATGAATAAAAAATAGTTCCTTTTGGCCGCTCCTGCTAATCAAACTAGTTCTTGGGATTGTCGGGGTTCTTGTACAAACAACATGCCGGTCAACATGCTGAGTGGTGAGGCTGCTTTGATCGGTCACACGTTCAACGGAGGCACTTGTTCCTGGTACACAAAAGTACTGTTAGCTTGTTCACACGACTGTACTCACGATAATGTTCTTATCATTGCTCCAACAGACTTTCAGACACTAGCGAAGGAGCAGGTGTACTTTTGCATCTCCTACTTTGTACTGTGAAAGCTAAGGGATGGGAAACCAGAGCTGTTCTGATCCTTCAGAATCGTATGCCTCCATCAGTTCTTTATGTCAATGCCTGCACGTTTTTCTGACAATTGCACATTGCAAAAGAATGCTGTCAAACTCATTCATCTATGCTGCTGGAGATTTGGGGCTAAAAGGAGTGATCACAGCGAGGAAGGGACAGTGCAAAGCATGCCTTAACCTAATGAAGAAAGATGTGAACAATGCTGGTTGTAATGTCTGTAAAATGTTAAAAGGGTCCAATTACAGGTCTAAGCACCAGCAATATACATGGATCTGCCCCAATCCCGATCCTAGACATTGACTTAGGACATCTCTACCATCATTTTCATAATTTTTAGATAAAATAATTATGAATGACGAAGACTGCTACTTCAGTCAGACAGTTGACTCTGACAGTGTTGTGAGTGCCTTGTGTAAGGCTGCATTCACACTGGATTAGCGCCAATCTTGATCCTTTGAATTGGCTCAGGACATCCATAGAATCATGATCGTCATCGTTTTTCAGTCACTGACACACTTCTATACAGTGTGTGCCAGTGACAAAAATAACTACTACAGTTAAATCTAACAATGTTGACATTTCCATGTGTAAGAGGGACTGCAGTGTCCCTGCTCAGCCGAAACTCTTAAAGCACTTTCATTGAAGATACTCAAACTTTTGGACATATTTAACATTTTTGGATTCTAAACCACTTGACCTCAGCTAACTCAGGTGACTAACATTAACAGTTAGCTGGAATGAAAATTGGGTATTCAAGGTCACTGTTGTGCAATTTAATAACATCAGTGGCTATGTCTTTAAAAATAAATTTAGCACTGAAATATTCAATACTTTACACTTCGTTATCTGCAAGCTCCAGAGTTGCCTCCACTGGGCATCTATGTGCAGATGTGAAAAAGATGAAAATATGGCAGCTACTTCAAACAGTCCACCTAAACTGATTAACAGACCTGAAGCTATGAGCCAAATATATAACCACAAATCTGGTTTAAATAACTGACCAAATAACACCCAATCACTGCCAAGTTACCACAGAAGTATCTGACTCAAATTGATAGCAACCAAAGTAACTTCTTTCTTTCTTTCCATGGCATCATTGGTGTTGATGTCAAAATGGTACTACGCATCAATGTGTATTTGCACTCAGCTGACCATTTGAATACAATAAGACATCACTGACGTTTAATGTGTAACCAAAGTCCTATTATGTGATTTATCTGCTCAATATTTTCACCTTGACAGATTTGATCAGACTCAATCACACGAAAATAGTTGTGCATCCATGGGACGTCCCTTAACAAGTCCAAATCATAGAGGCCCCACCTCGCAGCCTATAGAGCTCAAAGGATCTGCCACCAACACCCTCGTGGCAGAACCCACATGATGACCCCAAACAGGACCCAATGTTTTTCCAGAAGAACATTGCATTGTGCCAAGATTGTTACTGTTAATCACTTCGCCTGTCAGTGGTTTCAGTGTTATGGCAGATTAGTACAGCTGATCATTGATACTTACAGTACATTAAATGCTGCACACTAGCAATAGCAGTGCTATACTGTACTGAGGACTACCGACAGAGCTTCAACTATAACTATAAAGCTGTGTGTCTACTGCCGTTTGAATGTTCACTCATCTCTATAAATTAACGTCAGTGGAGAAAATGTACATAGCTTAGCATCATACAACCTGTCAGGATAAAATGCTATGTGTGATCCTTGCTTATAAAGAGATCATCTTTCTGATTATGAGCAATTGTGAACCCAGCTGAAATGTATCAGGACACCGCTCAATCATGTTTATCTCATGGGCAGCCACTCATTGTAAAACTGTTCTTATTGAACTGCTGTCCTCAGCCAGCTGCAGTGTCTGCAGCCAAACAAAGCCTGGATCTTCTCCAAATCACAGCACACAGGCATCGGCTGCTGTCATCTGGCCACAACACACTCCTCTAAAGGGCTTGAGTGTGTATATGTGCATGTGTTAGTGGGCCAATTGTGTTTAAGACAATAGCAAAGGTGTTCGTATACGTGCATCCACCAAAAATACATAGTTTACAGCTCTGGCTTCACCCTACATCCCCTTTGTCTTGTCTCATTCAGCAGCACTGACTTGGGCACATAGTGAATCTAGATTCAGTTGGCTCTGATGAATCTTGCATGTGTTTGGGTGTATGCCCGAGGACAGGTTGTAAATCTTCCATGGCACCTTTTGAAGAGGGCAGTGGATGCTGCGTCTCCTCACAGTTTCACCCAGAGGGAAGTAAAGTCAGGACTTCATCCAACACCTTTGGGATCCGACTTTGAAAGCCTCATGCATCTGACACTTGGTTAATTTACTAGTACATACTGTGCACATTTCAACAGTGACAACTGTAATTTACAAAACTTGAATGTTTTTTTTTTTTTATGCCAAGATATTGTGCCTTCATTCAACAACTGCTTTGATGCATTCATACCAAGCAGTGCACATTACACATGGCACTTGAGTGTGGCAGCAATGGGGCAATGGGGGAATGATACTTATTAATTTTTGCAAGCTCAAGAAAAGCCTACAGTGGCAAAAAAAATTATGTGAACCTTTTGGAATTTCATGGTTTTCTGAATAAATTTGTCATAAAATGTGATCTGATCTTCATCTAAGTCAAGGCTACTGACAAACATAATGTGTCTAAAATAATAACGCAATATTTTTTTGATTTTTCATGTCTTTATTGAGAACAACCAAAAAAACCTCATAGTGCTTGTGGAAAAAGTATGTGAACCCTTGAGTTAATGACCTCAAAAAAGCTAACTGGAGTCAGGTTTTAGCACACCTGGAGTCTCCTTAAGATAATAAGTTTGGAGGTGTGGACTACAGCTACTTTGACTGATACAAACCCCTCAAACTTTTGGAGTTTGCTCTGCACAAGAAGAACACGCTTATGTGAACCATGCCTCGCCAAAAAGAGCTTTCAGAGGATCTATGATCAAGAATTGTTGACTTACACAAAGCTGGCAAGGGTTACAAAGTTATTTCAAAGACTTTAGAAATCCACCAGTCTACAGTTAGGCAAACAATCTACAAATGGAGACACTTTGGGACTGTTGCTACTCTACCAAGAAGTGGGTGCCCAGTCAAAATGACACCAAGAGCACAACGAAGACTCATCGATGAGGTAAAGAAACAACCCAGAATCACAGCCAAAGATTTGAAGGCATCATTGGAATGGCTAACATCTCTGTTCATGAGTCTACAGTATGTAACACATTGAACAAGCAGGGTATTCACGGCAGGACACTAAGGAGGCCACTGCTTACTAAAAAGAACATTGCTGCACGCCTGAAGTTTGCAAAAGAGCACATTGACACTCCACAGCGGTATTGGCAAAATGTTTTGTGGACTGATGAAACTAAGATGGAACTATTTGGAAAAAAACACACAGCACTACATATGGCGTAGAAAGGGCACAGCATATCATCATGAAAACATTATCCCAACCGTAAAGTATGGTGAAGGAAACATGATTTGCGCCTGCTTTGCTGCATCAGGGCCTGGCCAGCTTGGAATCATTGAGGGGAAGATGAATTCCCAAGTATATCAGACAATTCTTCAGGATAATGTGAGAATGTCTGTACGTCAGCTGAAACTGTGTAGAAGGTGGGTGATGCAACAGGACAACGACTCAAAACACCGGAGCAAGTCCACAACAGAATGGCTTCAGAAAAAACAAAATCCGCCTTTTGGAGTGGCTAAGTCAGAGCCCAGACCTCAATCCAATAGAGAAGCTATGGATTGACTTGAAAAGGGCCATACACATGAGCCGTCCAAAGAATATGACAGAGCTAAAGCAGTTCTGCCAGGAAGAATGGGCTAAAATTCTCCTCCTCCTCCTCAACGATGTCCAGGTCTGATCCACAGCGACAGGAAGTGCCTGGTTTAGGTTATTGCTGCCAAGGGGGGTCAACCAGTTATTAATTCTAAGGGTTCACTTACTGCCATTTTGAATGTTGAATAAGTGTGTTCAATAAAGACATGAAAAATCGGAATTTTTTTGTTATTGTTTTAGACACATTATGTTTGTCAATACCCTTGACTTAGATGAAGATCAAATCACATTTTATGACACATTTATTCAGAAAACAATGAAATTCCAAAAGGTTCACATACTTTTTCTTGCCACTGTATGTTTTGAGTGTAGGCACTTGACAGATCATTTTAGAAAGCATCGCACACAGTTCCCAGTGTTGGAAATAAGAGGACAGTTAGCTCATGTCTTAGCCATCGCTCTTAAAGAAGCTCTGTAGGACAATTTGTAGCAATTTACCTTTATTAATTACTTTATTTCGTTTATTGGCCATATGTGAGCGGATTGCGACATTAAAAATTAGACCTCCCCTGTCCATCCTGGTGGACTATTTAAGCCTTTGGACAAAGTTGTAAGACGCTGCTGGACAAAAGATTTTTTTGTGTAGGAGTCAGGTCAGATTTTCATCCTGAGGGTGTGACTTTATGCATGTATCGAATGCCTCGTCTCACTGCCTCGCCCAGCTCTGCTAACAAGCATAACACAGAAGTTCGACAGAGCCCGTTTGACCAGTGGTGTTTCACTTGGGGACCATTAATAAATGATTGTTTGAATGACACAAAACCAATGTTGTTTTCAACCTTGGTGATGATATTCCCATATTAGTGAAAGTTACAAATGAAAGAATTATAGAAAATTGGACCCATGTAGCACACCTATTTGAATTGATAGTTAATCTATTTCTTCGCATACATTTTTGAATGTCACTCGATTACATGTAATGTGACATTTCTGCAGCTTTCTTATTGTTATGTTCAGTCACGACCACCACCTTCCTCCCTCTCTGACCTATCATTTGAGGTGTTCCCAGAAATTAAAGCGACAAACGCCCAAATAAAACACACCACTACCTTTGACTTTGAACATTGTTGGACGTGTTTGGGACAATGTAAGTACACAACAAAATATGTAACCATAATAATATGGTCTAGCCATTTTTAGACATTTTAATGCAGAAATGCTACATTTCATTTTGATTTGATTGATTCTATTTATTTTTCTATTTTAGCTATTAGTACATGTTGTAGGCATCATTAAAGCTGAAAGGTTTTGGGGCAACATATGCTGCCATCAAGGGCGACAATTTTTCAGGGATGTGTCTGCTTATACAAGGAAGACGTTGCAAGGCCACACTCTGCACGTGGTGCAGAATTACAAATTTGCTTGATGTATTTACTGTTTTATATATTAATATTTTGTTGTACTACTGTCCAAGAAAATGTTACAAAATGTGCAACATTACATAGGCAAAAACAGTTCGGCTGATAAATATACTGTAAGTGAAAAAAAGCATGAAGAACCCTCAGCACTGCTAATGTTTTACCTCCCCCCAACAGCAATGGCTGTTTTTTCTCCCTTACATCAGTGAGTGTACTTGCTCTGATTTGCTATGGATTTGGGTTATGAGGATTTATGTTTGCTTGAAAAGGTGGTTAAACTCTTCTCTACCTCTAAAATGTTGGTAAAGTGAGTTTCAGTGGATTTAGCTTGTTACATTTTCATGAGGCTTTGTTGCTCTGTGGCTGGGTGTTTAACAAGCAGAACACCTACTCTTTGTGTGACAGCTACTGGTGGGAAATGGTTTTGGGCCATAGTCAGCAGTTCTCAGCTATTGATGCTGCTGTGGTCTCCTACTGTGGACACTTGAAATAGAAATGTGTGCACTTAACAGTACTTTCTGATGATAAGATCCATTTGTTTTCCAAATAGACTGGATATGTTTTTTTGTTTTTACAAGATGACCCCATTGACACACATTGTTTCAAGTCAATCACATCTGCATTATCAGGGTAAGCCCTACTACAGTTCAAAGAATGGTTGATAATAGAATGTTTGACAATTGTTAGGTGATTGCCAAAAAAGTCGAAAAACAGAATACTTTGTGATAAAATATTTACATGGCAAGACTAAAGGCCTCAATAAGATTCAAACCAAGCACTTGTGAGATTATTCTCTAGCATATGAAACCCCCTTGAGTACCATGGAATCATTAGATCTACATCTGAAACTGTGATTTAAAATCATACTCTCTGAAACAGGCAATCCAAAAATCACACCCACTTCACGCAGCCATTGACCAGATATGAAATTGCCAGGGTTTGAAGTCTTCAAGCTCCCCTTTGTCATATTTCACATAACCACTTCCATCAGTTTCCTTGTGTACAACAGAGTTAACACTATGAGTCCCTGTTATCTCAATTGTACAATTCATTGCAACGACAGTAATTGTCCCTCAATCAAAACAAAAGAAGTAAGTAGAATGGGATTAAGGAAGTTGTCTTCATTGTTAAACAACCACCACTGCTGGTGAAAATCCATCTACAAGCTCAAATCAAGCAGAAATGTTCACAGACAAGGTCATGTTTAAAGTTTTATTCATGCAACATGTTTTGTCACAGTCACCACCTTCCTTACTCTCTTACTTATCATTTGAAGTGTGCCACATTGTAATGCACACATTTTCCATATTATATTATTTAATGGGTGCAATTATCTGGCATCAGACAAACACTTCTTCTGTATGACCATAAGGGGATAAATTGTTGGAACCACTTTCTTCCTGTTGCTGTAATGTGTGTGTGTGTGTGTGTGTGAGAGAGAGAGAGAAAATCAGTTAAATTTTCTTCACTTCAGCTGCCATTATCACAGGAGGAAGAGCCGGCAAATGCCCTTTACCACTGCAGGGAACTAACAACGTGACATCTCTACAAGGGCGACTACAGCAAACACATCATCTTGCATCAGGCAGAAATGGGGATACAACCCACAGTCAAACAATACTGGGTAAAAATTAATATTACCATACAAGACTAGAAGGATTGTAATGCGCAAAGTAGAGTACACCAAAAACTACAAAGTAGCTTGATGCATTAGACCTTATTCTGAGCCACAGACCAGCTTTCATTTGTGAATGTTCCAGTGCCCAAGGTCACGGGCTGTTAAACTACTGTAATGGAAAATGGGTACAAGTGGCTACTTCAACAGAATGCTTTCAGTCTGAATATCCAGTTCAATTACCTATGTATCTTAGAGAGGTGGATGCATTTGCATCTTTTCAACATATGGCTACACCGTGTCTGAGCTAAGGTTTTCAGTCGACAAATGCTTCTTGAATGCGTGTACATTTGCCTTTTCAGGTCTGTCCATGGCCCATGAAGTGCTGAAGCAGTACTGTAGGTTAGATTCTTTCTATGGTCATCTCAATTAATGAAGATACAGTCATGGTTAAAAGTGTACATATGCTTGTAAAGAACATGTACTGTTTATCATGGCAGTCTTGAGTTCAAATGACTTCTATAACTCTATTTTTTTCTGCGGTGGAGTGAGTGGAAAACATTCTACTTTGTATTCATGAAGTTTGGTTTGAAAATTAATTTATTACAGGTCTTTTGAAAATGTGACCAAATCTGCTGGATCAAAAACATACATACAGTAATTGTAATATTTGGTTAAATGACTCTTTGGCCATTTTCACTTTAATTAAGTGCTTTTGGTAGCCATGCACAAGCTTCTGGTAGTCCTCTAGCTGAATTTTAAATCACTCATCTCGACAGTACAACTAAACTTGTTTCCTCAGGTCCACACGTTACTGATGGGGTTCAAGTCAGGATTTAAAGAAGACCATTCCAAAACTTCAATTCTAGCCTGATTTAGCCATTCCTTTACCACTTTTGATGTGTGTTTGGGATCATTTACATTTACATTTAGAATCAGTTGTAACATTGGAACACCAACACTCCACCCAAGACCCAATCTTCTGACTGATGATTTTAGGTTTTCCTGTAGAACTTGGAGATAATCCTCCTTCTACATTGTTCCATTTACTTTCTTCAGAGCATCAGATCCACCGGCAGCAAAACAGCCCCGAGCATAATACTACCAGCACTGTGCTTGACAGTAGGTATGGGGTTCTTGGAGTGAAAGGCCTCTCTTTCTCTACTCCAAACATATTACTGCTCATTGTGACAAACAACTCAATCTTTGTTTCATCTGATCAGAGTTTTCCTCCAGAATATTTTTCCTTTGTCCATGTGATCAGCAGCAAACCTCAGTCGAGCTTTAAAGCGCAGGGGCTTCTTTCTTGCACGGCAGCCTCTCAGTTCATGTTGATGTAAAACACGTTTGACTGTAGACACTGTGACTTTTTTTGGTGGTTTTTGGTTGACTCCTCCATCCTGACCAGTTTTCTCTCAGCAGCAGGTGATAGTTTGAGCTTTCTTCTGGATCTAGACAGTGACACAACTGTGCCATGCACTTTTTACTTTCAAACAATTGTTTGCACAGTTGATCCTGGGACCTGTTACTGCTTTGAAATGGCTCCAAGTGACTTTCCTGACTTGTTAAAATCAGTAATGTGATTTTTCAGATCACTGCTAAGCTCCTTAATCTGTGTATCATTCATTCTTTAAATATTCAATTGGGAAACCAGAATCGGAAAATGAAAAAAATATTTGTTATTTCCTTATTCAGTAATGAATCTGATACCAAAAAACAACAGTTTTGATTTTTCATAATTTGATTTTATGCTCAGAACAAAAAAAGGGAAAATGGGTCAAGGGCTGAACTTGATTTTGGTATTTATTATGTCAGTAAATTCAACAAACAACAGTTCAGTGTGAAAGAAAGTCTGAATAACCAGAATCACGCAGTGATGGTAAGTCAATGAATCGAAACCATGGTCGCACTGGAAACATATACTAATATAATAAAGACTTTGAAACTGGCAAGACACATGCAGAGATTTCCACCACACTGCAACAGACAATGCTGAAGATTGAAGACTGATTCACAGCTTCTTATTAGAATTATCTAGTCCACCTTAAAGGTAGCATACCACCTATAGATGGTGTTCTGTCATTTTCAAGACAGTTCATGGACTGACTACAATGTCTCAGAGGGGCTAAAGACTCTTTAAAATACAGTTTCAGATTTGTGAAACCTTCATTCTATTTGTGAAAATGCAAAAAGGGCCATTTCAATTTTTTTCATAAAGAAAAATCTAGGACTTGGTGTAATTGTTATTTTTCTTCACAAATACATTAAAGTTTCACAAATCTCTGTCTCTGGAGTCTCCTTTTCATTGTGGTCCAGAATTGACTAGTGTAAGTATAGCAATGTTTGACATGGACCTGGTTTGATGTGGTCTACACATGGAAAAAAGCTTGTAAAATTGCCCCTTTTGTATTTTTACAAATAGAATAAAGGTTTTTAGGTCAACAGGAGATAAATGCTACAGTAAAAATAAATACAAATCAGGATTATCAAACCCTGTGATGTCCCCTGTCATATTGGAGTATTGGTTTCTTGAGACTTTTTTTAATAGTGAGCAGGTAGAACCACAGCAAATGGGTAGGGATAGAAATATGACCGAAAATCAGTTTACCATGAGCAAGGACAATAAAAAGATTATTTAAAAAAAAAAAAGATATTTATTCCATTTTTCAGTCCATGAACTGAATTGGCTTGAAAATGACAATGCTATCTTTCAGGCGGTATGCCACTTTTAAGGTGGACTGAAAAATCAGAAGCTGTGAATCGGACGCCAGCTTCAGCGTTATCTTTTGCAGTACGGTGGAAATCACTGCTTGTGTCCTGCCAGTTTCAAATAACCTTTTTTATTATATTAGCGTATGGTTCCAGTGCGGCCATGGTGTTGATTCACTGACTTACCATCACTGCTTGATTCTGGTTATTCAGGCTTTCTTTCACACTGAACTGTTGGTGGATGAATTTGCTGCACGCTTATCAAGTGCAACACATGATGAAGTCAATAACTTCTGGGTCAGACAAATCAGACAAACTAAATATCAAACCTAGTTCGGCAAGTGGCCTGTTTTTTAATTTTCCCTTTTCTTGATCTGAGCATAAAATCGAAGTATGACAAAACAAATCCTGATTTGTTTTTTGGTATCAGATTCATGAATTATTAATGAAATAACCAATCTTTTTTTTTCATTTGCCGATTTTGGTTTCCCAGTTGAATATAAAAGAATGAGATATGATACACAGATTCACCTTAGACTTCCCCATTGTAATGTTTGTAGCTGATTCTCATGGGTTTGTCAAGCCCTATTTAAATGGGCTCAGAAAAGTAATCAGCTGTTATCAATCCTAATCACTCAGAAGAAGAGGCCATGCTACAAAGCAAATTTGATTGACACAACTTTCTACATAACCAAAATTGGTCATTCAATTTATTGAATATATATTTTTGATCCAACAGTAGTAGTATGTGTTCCACTCATTCCATCACAAAAATTACAGTTGTAGAAATCATTGGAACTCAAGACTGCCATGATGTTCTTTACAAGTGTATATGAATTTTTGTCCACCTCTATACTTGGCCTAGGCACATTGTTTTGTCTACCTCTAATCCACCAGAGCCATCAATCCACCATGAGCTGCAAAGCATCTGTGTCTGTTTTCATTAATTTTAACAGAGCACATTGAAACCAGATTTAAGGGTCATTTCACTAGCTCATTGGGCAATTAACAGTTTTAATTGCTCCCAATCAAGGGAATTAGCAAGGGCCCTCTGTTGTGTACTTTCAGTGTTTCCGCAGTCATTGTTCAACATCCTCCAGTTTCAGGCTTAGTGAAATCGTAGACGTCAATTAGGGTTTCAAGAGAGTCGAGGAAACCTCTTTGTTCTACCTGGGTATTAGAGTTGAGACGAACAAAGGTCCTTAAGGCTTTCTCTGAGACTTAGCTTTTGGAAGCTTCTGTAGAGCTTTAAACTCATTGTAGGACTGTTTCCTGTACTCACACTGAACTGCTGCTTCCAACCACAAAGTTAAAGCCATGCCTTAACCTCATAATGAAATCACTATCCACAGCTGGTGTTAATCGTTTTTTTAAATGCAGGTTAAAAGAGCAATTTGTGGCATATATTAATGCATATTTGAAATGAAGGCTACATTTTTAATTAGACAGATATATTATTGGCATTCCAAGTTGTATAAAAGACATGGCCTATCCACAGTCTTTGATCTCCTGATTTAATGTGCTTCTTGCACACGACATTATTTGCAGAGCAACAGGAAGTATGGAAATACACTGCTCCAAAAAATGAAGGGAACACTTTAAACACGCATCAGATCATGATGAACAAATTATTCAAGTTGAAAATTCACTGACTCAAAATGACGCTGAATAGCAAAGTAAAAAATTGAAATCGCAGGCTGATCCAACTTGAGTGAATTTTATCACAGCAACTCATAATGTGACTCAGTAGTATGTATGTCCCCAGCGTGCCTGTATGCCCTCCTGTATGCATGCTCCTGATGAGTCGGTGGATGGTGCCCTGGGGGATCTCCTCCCAGACCTGAATCAGGGCATCAGTGAGCTCCTGGACAGTCTTTGACAGACACTCTGAGGATTTCATCCCAGTACCTAACAGCAGTCAGGGTACTGTTGGTTATGAGGTCTGTGCAACCCTCCAAGGAAATGCCTCCCTAGACCATCACTGACCCACCACCAAACCGGTCATCCATCTAACATTGTGGCAACGGTTTGTGGTATCTCATTCTCTAGATCGACATGACAGTGCCCCCATGCACAAAGACACATCTATAAGTAATGCTTTTACCAGTTTGGTTTATAATAATTTGACTGACCTGCATAGAGGCCTCATGTCAACCCCATCCAAAGACCCCTATACAGTGTGTGATTCTGGGCTAAAGTAAAGTGTGTTTACAGCTCCCTGGGAAGTACTACTGCTTTTGTGAAAAAAAGTTATATAAAAGCTTTTGTGGCTCCAGAGGAAGCTGCATGCAATCCAATAAATTTCCCCCAGTCATGTCACTCAGTAGCTAAGTTGCATTGTGGATAATGTAGATACCGTTTTTTTGAAAAACAGTCCTCTGGTCTATCATTGCAGTCCTATCGCCATGTTGAACAGTTTAAAAACAAATGATCAAAATCAAAGCAGAACCAGAAATCACTTTTATATTCCACACATTCTTTTTTTCCAAATCCTGGTGCCTACGTTACCCACAATGCGATCCAGCCACTGACATCAGTGACATCCCTGCAGGCGATTCATCAGGTTACATGTAGAAGCAGTATAAAGCAGTAGTACATGCCGAGACCTGTAAACACATTTAATGTTTAAAAAGTTATCCCTTTAATCCTAAAAAGGTGCTTACAGTAGATAGATACAGTATTAATGTGGTATCAAAATTACATTATAAATAGGTGACATTACCCTTCAAGTTAAAACAATCAGTTCCAGGATATGGCTAAAGGATATGACAAAAACCTTATGTCACTGTATGTTTTTCATAAGAGTTACATAGATAACACCTACCACTTACCACAGAGGTGTGTACCCCGGCCGAAAGTACATTAAGCCACACCTTATCACCCAACATCAGTCACACATCAGTGTCACTGTATGTGTTGTGTGTCTGTAATGCATCAGGGATGATATGTTGACCCTCTCAGTCCTGATTTCAACTCCTATTCAACACGACATGCGATTGGCGATTTATGTTCGAGGTCTTTAGGCAACAGGACAATTGCAGCAGAGAATTTGAACTAAAATTACTATAAGCCAGTAATGTTCAGCAAACTAACTAAACTTCCAACTTTCCCCAACAGTGAAAGCTAATTTATTTTTATGTCTTATTTCTCTCTGTCAAATAATATTCACAAGAGATTCTTTACACAGTCCTCCTTATTTTGCCCCAAAGGCCTTTTGGATAAAACAATGAACTCACTCCTCCTCAGTGCGATTCAGAGCCAAGGACACTTCACTTACCTACTTATCAACAAAACTGTGTTTTTGTCCAGGAAATGGGCTTCCTGCTCTCTCAGCCTTGTTGAATGGGTAGTAAGATATTCAGCCTTGACAACCGCTGGAAATACTGGCTGTTTATGTCCACAACTCTGAGAACTGTGTATGGAGGTTGTGTTTGTGTAGCCTATACTGTAGTGATGCACGGGTTGACCCATAACCTGTGGGGCCCATCAACTGACCCCTGGTTGGATGGGTTTGGTCAGTTTACAAGAAAATAATCATGGGTTTGGGTGGCTGGGCAATAAGTGGCAAATTAAGGTTACCTGCAGAGTTACTTCACTGTCAGTGACTGCCAGGAGGATGTTCTTGTCTTTTGGAGAGATCACCGTTCCACAGCATCCCAGCAAATCCAATGACAGTGCTTTCAGCTCAGCTGGTCATGGACTTGAAGGGCTTCAAAAATGGTTAAACTCTGGAACTGTGGACTCCTCTTTTTCTACACGTGCAGCCAAACACCAGGCTGAAAGTAATAGTACCAACGCTGCTCAAAAAAAGTAAGGGAACACACACATCAGATCTTGATGAACAAATTGTTCATGTTGAAAATTTTTACTGATGTACATTGTACAATTTGTTGAGAACAAAATTACATAACAATGGTCAACGGAGCAGATCCAGTCCTGCTTCTGGGGTGATGACCTTCGACGGACCTGTCCAGCTCTCCTCGTGTAACGGCCGGTCTCCTGGAATCTCCTCCATGCTCTTGAGACTGTGCTTGGAGACACAACAAACTGGAGGAGCTGAACTACCTGTGCAGCCTGAGTGGGCTGCAGCTGCCACCTCATGCTACCAGTAGTGACAAGGACATTAGCAGAACACAAAACTAGAGAAGAATCAGTCAGGAACGATAAGGAGAGAGCAGTTGTCTGTGGCAACCACATGCAAAACCATTCCCTTTTTGGGGGTTGTCTGGCTTTTGCCTCTTCATTGCACCTGTTGTCACTTCCATTCGCACCAAAGCAGGTGAAAATTGATTCACAATCACTTGTGCTTCCTAAGTGGAAAGATTCATCCCTGAAGTTTAACTGACTTGGTATCATACTGTGACGATTAAGTGTTCCCTTATTGTTTTTAAGCAGGTGTCTTTACCATCATAACAGTTCACTGTTATGATGGGAAAGACGTCTTGTTGTCTCTCGCCTCTATCTTCCCACTGCTGTGAGGGGGGTGAAGAGAGAGCGCTCTGTAACAGACTCCTTTGCCACCAGCAGCAGGATAAGCACTTTTCCTCAGTCCTAACAGTTGTGCTAACATAATGCGTTATGTTCTCTTGCGATTGGGGCTGGGTATGGGTGGTTGATTCGCGCAGATTTTTAGAAACTAGAGATTTTTTTCTTGGTGAATTTTGAGGAAGGATGATGGCTAAAGACAAATCTCATTGGGGAAAAAATATGTAAACAAATGGCGTCATGGGTCAGAAGTAATGTGATCTGAAGGAATCTCGATCGGTGATTCAAGTCAGCTGTTCCACTGAACTCAACATTCACCAAGGACTCCAGGTCTCTTTTTTTCCTTCCCCTGTTCTTGTTACATTCATGAAGCACATTTCCCCTTCGGCTCCAGCCGGCAGTCAAAATTAAAGAACATAAACACCCGACTATGGAGGTCACCTCCGTGGATCGCTGAGGTTAAAAAGTGATCTCTGAGCTCTCTTCCCATTGGTGAACAGCTCCAGAATCCAATGTGACTCTGGGTGTTCATTCCTCCAGAAGGTCTGGTTCTGAACATATTAGGCATAACTAATAGCAAATTTCACCTATATTTTCATCAGATTGAGCACGCCTTGCCTCTCAAATTACATGCTTGTCAAGTGGAATCCACATGACCACCAGTACCCAAGGTTTCCCCAGCACAGCATTGTATTGTAATGAGATGATCAATGTCATTCACTTCACCTGTTAGTCCTTATAATGTTCTGGCTGATTGGATTAGATGTACAGTGAGTAGTATTATTGAATTCATGTTGCTCATAGATTTACTGTGCAGATCCTTGAATGAGAACTTTGACTTGTAACTCCAAAGTCCATGCTTAAAATATATAAAATTCCTCAGTGGATGTTTAGAATGACTTCAGCATTAAATACAAAGCATACATTTATTTTATTCTGTATGTAAAAATTAACAAACGGAAAAATAACAGTCATTCCAACTACTGTTTTAAAGCAGACCTATTTCACCTGTCCTTTTCCTTCTACTCCACATGCACTCCACGTTTCATTGCATCGGTTCTCAGTTGGTTGTTGTTCTGCTGCACTCTTTCTTTTCAGTCAGAATTCTGCTGTGAAGTGGGATATACTGTGGGACAACAACTGCCATTGTTCTGCTAAGTGGCATTTTCACTTTTGGCTTCCCTTCACTCACATATCTCACCTGATGGTTGCTTGAACACAGATCAACTCGTTATTGTTAGAATTAAAATGCAAATGAACTTAAGTACCCCCCTGCTGGTAAAGCTGTGATGATCAAGGATGAAGGTAATTTATTTGTCCTCGTACTCACAATCTGTAGACCTCTGTAGTGGGTTAATGCTAATGCAAACCGAACATTTCCTACAGCTGCTGCTTCACATTAAAAGCGTTTAACTGGCGAACCGCGAGGTGACATTTGCTGAGGTGGTCACAGGAAATGTGTTTTTGTGCTTTAGCGCTAATTGTGCATCAACTACAGTCTTTTTCGGCATTTTATGACAGCGGATCAATTTGAAATATTACAGGGAGTCACTTTTTACCGTCTCTGGAGTTATGGAACAAGAAGGAGCAGCCACAGTGAGCTGAAACACTGGATGCATGTGGCACGCTGCTGCGCGGCGTTACCTCCCGCATTTCATTTCGCCGTCCATGTTAACTGTTCACACAGCGTGTCTGAGTCGTGCTTCTCACACACGTGTCGATCTTGCGATTTCGAGTCTTCGGAGTCTACTTCTACCGTGACGCGTGTGGTTCTCAGCAAAACTGACCTGAAAACGAGCGTTTCACTACAGTCTTAATGTCTGTATCTGTAGAATACATGTCACAGACATGAAGAGAATACACACAACAGGTGAGGGGCAGTTTCTTTCACTCTCTCCCTCTTGTTCTCACTCGTTCCCTCTCTGGCTTTCTCAGCTCCTCCAGCAGCATCGTAATGTGAACACAGGCGGCTCCCTGCTGCTGCATCTGCATTATGAATGAAAAAATTAAAGATGGCTATATAATGATTTTTTAATTGTTGCATTTTTAATTTTAAAGCCAATGGATGAAGCATGGTCATCTCACAGCACCTGTGGATTCAGATTATGTGAGATTGATTTGTACACCTCCACGGTTACATCAGGAGCTGTAGGAGTACATGTCAAGGTCCCTCTTCTTGCCTGCACACTCATGAATGTGATGATTGGATACTGAAAAATGATTAACCTCCTGGTGAAGGTTCAGCTATATTAATTTACTGTGGCTGTCTGAACGTCCTTCTCAAACATGTGGACAGATAAGTACTTGAAATGCCAATTAGCCTCGTAATGTTTTTATTTTTTTACATGTCAGGACATGTGAGTTCTGCCTCATAAATAACACCCATTTCCAAAGACTTTATTAGACAGGATTCCCTTCAGCAGCAACTTGTTTAAAAAGAAAACCTCACACAGAAAGACTTTTGACCTTTGAATTCTGAGAGAATAAATGTTGCTTCCCTGTGGTGAAGCTTCACAAGCTCTGGTCTGATCTCCTATCTTTGGTATTTCAGGCGCCAATCCTCTGTTGATGGATTAAAAACAATATTCACAACACTAACACCCCACTGTGCATAGTGTGTAACATGACAAACCCATAAGTCTTCCCCAATGTTATATGAAATGTCCCTTTATAAATATTCTCATTAGTGGGTAACAGCAGATTGTAAAGCTTCTGTCTAAGTCTGGCTGTACATTTTTCTGCTTTTATGATACGAATATGAAATATGAAGATATGAACAGTTGTAATTGTGTCTTAACAAGTTATGATTGTGTTGCTACACTGCATGTAATTACATATGTAGCGCTGAGCATGCAAGCTTCTGTCAATAGACTGGCCAAATGAAGTGATCAATTTATATTTAATGTAGAATGTACCATGCTGCTTGCTGTTCCAGCAATTTTCAACATTTTTTTTTGTAAGCCCTAAATGTGACGTTTCAGTTTCACCAAAACACAGTTTGACGTTCTGACAGACTGCTGTCTTTCCCTGGACCGGTCACAGATGTACCAACAGTCAGTATCCACATGTAGAACTCTCTGTCATGGTGCTCTGGATGTTAGATTGTGCAGTACAACATTGCCAGGTGTGTTTGTTTTGGATCCACACATGCAGAATAATGCTGCAATCCACTGTACTTGAAAATCTAGGGGAAAAAAAAATACACCATCTGACATGTGAAAGTGCAGCGGAATGGTTATTCAAGTCCAAAACTCAGGCAAGATCCACCTAACCCAAGCTGGCAGACATAAACACACCTGACGTGACAGCAATACACAGCGCACACAGTGAACATTACCTTTTCATGAGACCTGCTGCAACAACTTAGTTGCCATTTCCATTCAGGTGATTTGTGCTTGACAGAAGTCTTTGCAAGCATGTAGCAGCAGCCTGCTCCTCTCATCTCTTCTAACCTGTGCTGGATGATTGTGAAGTTCAGACACGTGCAATTAGTTTGCTGTGGACGTCGGTGAAAACAGAAAACACACACATTCAGTACTGATAATCATATCACCAGTGACATAGCTAACCGTGACTCACATTTCTGCAGTAAACATCCAGTCGTTTGGTCTCAGATGTAGCATTCAACACTTATTTTTCAAGAAAAGAATTTCAGGACAAAAAAATGGAGGGAGATCATTACTGCACGAGAGTGAACAAAAAAAATCATTATAGAAGAGTCTTTGAATAACTTCAGTGAAACATTTTTTTTTTTTTTTTTGCCTCTAGCTAGATACACTGTGCTTGATAACATGACCTTCAGTCTGACTGATACCTGGCTTTTTGAAGAGTGTTTAATCAGTGAGAACAATATGTCAGTCAATATGATATTATGTTTGACATTTTGTTATGGTCTTTGACCTAGGTATGTTATAAAGTACACCTGAGTCGTAATCCTTCAAGTCTTTTTTCATGTAAAATGTAGTATATATCACCATTGTGTTTCTCAGTGTTGCTTAGTTTTGTGGCTGTTGGCCACAAGAAACTCTTTTTAAGTAAGACACTTAAAGGATGAAGACTGGTCCTTTTCATCACTTAAAATATTTAACAAAAATTAGGAGAGTTAGACAAAAAAAAAAACCTCCCTTTGGGGATTCAACAATAAACAAAAGATAGAAATTCAGTTTGTGAGAAATTTTCCTCTTGGTTTCTCAAATCCGCTCCAATTCTGCTGTAGATTTCAATGATCGGATTGATTTTTCGATTTAGAATTGAAAACAACTAACAATAACAACACGCTGGTAAAACAAAAGCTGTTTCATAGCAAATAAAGAACAGAATACAGATTCATATTCAGATGATAAATAAAACTTAAATAAAAGTATATATCTTTTCCACAATCACTGGCAGACATGTATTAGACACTAATAATGCCCCAGTGAAAAAAGGGGACAAAATATAATTGTTACTGAGTTTTATACTGTGTGATGGGTAGGTGGTGCCCCACTGCTCACATCCATGGTCTTAGGAAAAAAAACAAATATGTGAGTCGTCATCTCTCTGACTCAGTGGCAACAATAATGAGTATTGTTAGAACATTAGCCTTTATTATTTTCCACTGAGGATGACTTTTATTGCGTCCAGCCTCTTGATATGCACAATGACTCAGATCGGATCATCCAATCATCTTCAGTGGACCGTCTGAAAATTTAAACTAAGCCAATGAAGTGGAGCCACAGGGGGCACCATTCTTCAAATTGTAGATTAAATGGATCTGTCACCTGGCAGACGTAAACAGCACTCCTCTGAGGAATATCGAGTCTGTCACATGAAGATGGAAACAGTGCCTCTGTTTCCATTTTCCAGTGTTTGTTTTTGGTTTCAGCTTTGTGGCGTATGCAGGGGTGAAATCCTGTACACCTAATAGGCTTACAGGATAATATCATTTTGTTTTCCTCTCCTCTGTCCTTGCTCAGTGTTTGGTGTTTGAAGATGCTCCCAACGGCGTGAAGGCGGCGCTTGCTGCGGGGATGCAGGTGGTGATGATTCCTGATGACAACCTGGACCCCAGCCTTACCCAGGAGGCCACACTGCGACTCAGGAGCATGGAGGAGTTTGAGCCCCAGCTCTTTGGCCTGCCGGCGTTCGACTGAGCCAAACCTATAAACCAAATCCAGAACAGTTAAATTCAATTGTTATATCTCTCCATTACTATGCTTCAGAAGTAACAATCACGAGGCTGAGCCAGGCTGATTGTTTTCATGGATGCCTTACTATGATGTTGGGAATTAATTATGTTTTGTGTTGGCGCCAACGTGCTACTGTAATACAGGGATTGTGAAAAGTTACATTGCTATTGAGTTTTTTTTCCTAGTGCTGTAAACGCCACAACATAAATTTAATTGGCCTTTTATCGTACAAGGCTGGAGGCAGGAACAAAAGAACTTACATGGCTACATACTTCTAGGAGCAGGTGATCTGTTTAATTAAGAAC
Organism: Lagodon rhomboides; assembly: GCA_039737535.1. Classification (NCBI taxonomy): domain Eukaryota; kingdom Metazoa; phylum Chordata; class Actinopteri; order Spariformes; family Sparidae; genus Lagodon; species Lagodon rhomboides. The sequence goes on from CM077807.1 coordinate 1,662,117, forward strand.
ACAAGTGCACAAGTACAGTATGTAGATCATTTACTTAAAGGTTCCTCGTGGAGTTCTATTTCTGTAGCAGTGCTATGGAGCAATCTTTCTATGACTGGGTGCCAATGTGATTTATTTGCTGCATGCACGTGTAAGCAGGTGACGAAATCCACAGCCTGCCAGTGGTTTCACACTACTCCACTGATCTACAGGAGGCAGTAACACACCAGCGATACAACAGTGTGCCAACAAAGTGAGTGAATGTGAAGATCAAGTTATCATGGATGGAAACAACACCAGATTTAACGCCAGTGTGCTTGATAAATGTGTGAGAGCTGTAGAATACACACAGTGTACATAACTTTTGTTTGTTTCGAAGAAATGTTCCACACAGCACCTTTATCTGGTTGCATAGTCTCCAAAGAACACACCTCAAATCCTGTAATGAAGCTGCTCAGAGACACCAGATTCTAAAGTGCCTGTCTGCCTGGGCAATTTCTTTAAATGTTTCCATTTACTACCATGCTCGAGTTTCAGTTCAAACATATCAGTGATATATTTCCAGTACTTTAATGAGTATCAACTTTTTTCATTGATTAAATGGTGATAAGTCTATTTGGTTTATTCAGTTATTTTTTTTATGATAAACTATTTGTTCAACAGCATTTTAGAAACTTCACTGTAATGTGTAGTGCCTGCTTCACATCTGATTGTAGTTATTTAAACTCAGTAATGAAAACACAGTAGATTAATGGAATAAGACTGGAGTTCTGCCACCTGAACCCGACCTTCCCAGAGCTCTGGACCGACTCCAACCAGAGACCTGAAGCTTTGTCGGGGCCCTTGTGGTTCAGTCAGGTTGTTTGGGCTTGGGGTGGGTTCACATTTGATTGTATAGTATTACATTTATTTGAAAAAATCTCTCTGACTGTGGCATATGTGTAGTGTTTTTCAAGTAGATCCAGATAAGTGGTGAGGTTACTGATGGATGGAGAAGCAAACAAACACAAAACAAAGGTTAGTTAGTGACTCCAATCTGTATGTCTAAAAATGTTAACTATTTGACCAATTTCTCTTTAAAACCTAAAATAATGAGTTCTGAGTGCCTAAAGTTTTAATTAGTAAACTATGGCCAAAATTCAAAGGTAGCTCCATAAACACAAGGGGCAGCATATCACCCAGGTAACTGACAACTGCTCTTTGAAGCTATCCTTGGCTGGAGCTAGCTGCCATTAGCTAATTACCTCATGGCTCAATTAGCAGTGGAGCCAGAGTTTGTGTGGAAAGGAACATCCAATCACAGGTGCAGTAACAGGAGTCAGCAGCCCGAGAGTCAACATGGCTGGAACAAAACTGGGACTGAACACAGCCTCCCGAGACTGAACGAGGCCAGTTTGAAGACAACGGATTCAGTCTGAAGGTGGTTACGGTGGCTCTGACCAAGACTCGGGGGGCAAGAAGAGATGGCCGGTGGGGACAGGAGAGACATGAAGCTAGAGAGGAGTGAGAGAAAGAGTCAGACAGCAGCAGTTGAAGGCAGCACAGAGCAGGGATATTTTCACATCCTACTCTGTGAATGAAAGACAAACAGAGACTGTTGGGGTGAGATTCATGTTTTATGATGAGAGAAATTCATGTTGTGTGGTTGTATTTTGCTTATTTTTAAATTTTTACTCTAAAAGCTAAGAGAGCTTGTTAAAGAAGCCACTGAACTAGCCACTCCCCTTCCAGCGGAAATGATGTGAGCTATCGAACTCCGGCGTCTTGAGGCACAGAGTGGCATTATGGGGCATGGTGGATCAGGGCTAGCTGCTCGGCATGCTTACTGCAGCAGGCATCTCTGCACCGCATCACATAGACATTTTTAATTATAATCTCATCACAGTTGTTTTTTTTTCACACAGTTGATAATTAACCTTTTTAACATTTCAAACCAAAATATCTTACAAATTGCCCCTTCAAGCAAACATTCAAAATACTTCTGAAGTCTGTTATTCTACTGGCAGAAACAGAATGAACCGCTGCATGTAATACCACAGCAACATTTTTTTTTTTTTTACTGATCATTTGGATGTCATTTAAAAGACATTTTCTCTCTTTTGAACACACAGTGGATCAGACCAAACACTGTCTGTGCCTCACTGTCCTTGTCCATAGATTGTGCTTAAGCGGTCTTATTGAAATGCCAAAGACACTACTCCTCTCCTCAGTGTAATCCAGTAAAGAGGCTGCGAGTCGTCCTCACCCTTTCATCTCTACTCATGTCTGCCTCTGCACTTACTACAATTCACATGTCCCCCGTCCTGTCGCCAGGCAGGCTTTAGCGGAGGGCCCGCTGGAGGAGCCCGGTGCCACGGCTCCCTCAGGCTGCTCAAATAGGATTTCGCTGCACTCCCATCCACTTCTCCTCCAAGCCTTTCTGGCCTTTCATCTTCAAGGAGGGGGTCGCCTCCTCTGCTGTTTTTTTCTCTTCCTGCGCACACACTCGTCACTCTATAAACGCACGTCACCCTCTCCTGTTCCGTGTGATTTTCCCTCTTTGTGTGTTTGCCTTTTAACTCATGCCGCAAAGTGACTGTCGTGCTGAAACAGATGTTTGGATTTCAAATTAAGATTCAAATCGCAGGCTGCATGAGAACAATTCTGAAATAATGTCATCCAGACTGTTTAGCATTTCCTCTGCTGTGCAAATGTCTTCACTTTTCTGAATCAAATAAAATAAACCTTGTACAATCCCAGATTGTATCATTCTGCAATTTCCATTCCTTTTTTTCTTCTTGAATTTCATTTTGGATGTATTTAAGCTAAAGGTCATTTACAGACACATTGCATATTTTCTCAGATGTTCAAATCTAAATAACAAAAGTCATATTCTAGATGCATCAGTAACCATGGAGACGCGTCGGTGTAACAGGCTTTACAGGCAAGTCAAGCCAATGTTCACATTGTTGTCCTCGAAGGACTGCTGTTTGTCCTTGAGATATAAGTGGCCAGCAGTCTTGACCTGAGCAGTTGGCCCTCCTGTGTTGTGCCATTTGTTTATGGAGAGGTTGTTTTGTCTCCACGATGTACAAATCTGTGCAGTCCTGGCTGCATAAACTACATTACTCTGTAGCAGGCGTTTCTTCATCCTATTTACCACTTCCTGAGTGGGAATGCATGTAAAAAGTGAGGTAACGTCATAAGAAACCATTGTTTCGTCTGGGTCCAGTGTTATTTCTCTCACTTTGTTGGGTGAAATCCTGTGAGTTTTTGATGTGTTGAGTGTTACCGACCAAAGAAGCTGAGTTGGTGCTGCTGATGACGAGTCTGAGTGGTGCTCCTGCCTTCTGTATCTTGGGGAGGCCATAGATACATGGCATGGCTACCTCGTGGTACAGTCTGTAATATAATGGTCTGTCAATGGTTTTGTCCTTTTCCAGTTTTTGCAGATGTTCTATAACCTTCTTTTTATAGCTTCTGGTAGGATCTCGCCTCAGAGTCTCAAAGGTGTTAGTATCACTAAGCAGATCAGTGACTTTGGTGTAGTCGTGGTGCTGTGTTTAGCACTACAGTGCATCTCCCTTTGTCTGATGGCAAGACGGTGATGTTCCAGCCTCTTTTGAGCGTTGCCAGGGCCTTCCTTTCCTCTGTAGTGAGGTGGGGGGAGCTCAACCGTAGCTGTTCTGCCTCTGTGTCTGCCAGCTTGTTGTTCGATGGCTCACGTTGCTGTGATGAGATCTACTACCAGTATCTGTTCTGGAGCTACTGCAAAGTTCAGTCCTTCGGCAAGGACATCCTTCTCCGGTTGGGTGAGCTCTCTGTTGGACAAGTTTTTCAACTATTTCTCTTTTTTTTTCTGTCAAGACCTTTCTGAATAGATGAATGTCATATATTATTTGATTTAAAGGGACTTGGGGCAGGATCAAGAAATAAGACTCAATAGTGACACGACGGCCGTTATCTGCAGCCATCAGCCAGGCCGGCGTGGGAGCGTGCATGAACTCTTCACAGCAGAGCAGCTGATGCTGTGACACTGTTATTTTTTTTACTCGCTGTTCACATGAACATTTACTGCAAGACCTCGTAGCCTACAGCTGCTAACTGTGCTGTGTGTAAGGGATAGCCTTACAAAGCCGGCTTGCTGTGTGTAGAGTCTTGTGATCAGTACAGGTACAAATACAGTATCTTTCAATGGTTTATTGAGTGCAGAGCAGAGATAATGTTGCATACTGTCTGCTGATTGTCCAGTGGACACACATCCATTTAACAGATTTAATACATCTTTCTGCACACTGGCTTTTGTTATTTACATCAAAAGATGTGCTGGTTCATTCTTCATTTATTTGACTATTGAATTTATTTTTTCATATAACTTTTTTATACAGTTTATTGGCTTCGTATCAAAGACCAACATTTTACAAGAGTAAAATGTTGGTCTTGAGTAAGATAAAAAGAGAAATCTCCTTAAATCATTTGTGTATGAGTAGTGTTTGACAGACAGAATTTGTCGTAAATAAAAGTCGATATGAGCGCTGTAGCCATCCAAAGTTATTAACCTTAAGTTTTTTTTACTGTAAGTTCAATAAAGGATCCATGGTTGTCGACATAGGCTGTCGTTCTTGGAGGGAAAGTCATGTCGGGTATGTGCAAAGTGCATTAAATGAAAATCATTCGCTGAAGTAACTTATCTGTTGAGCTGCTGTCGATAGTAACACAAAGAGGGTGTTTTTTACAAAAACCTTTGTCTTTTGACGATACTCACTTTTCTACCTACTGCTAAAGACTCACATTAGCTTTGGCTGAACACTGACATGCATGATGAATTTAATTTGATGTGTGTCGCACACAAAGGATGAATCCATGTCGACAAAGGTGACCTAACCATAAAACCTTATTTTAACCCAGGCTGGAAATGTTTAATTGTAATAACTTAAGTCAAATATTTGAGCTCATCCAAAGTTGTTATGAGCCTACACCTAACATCAGGAAACCAAAGGAAAAACCAAAACAATGTGCTCTCGTTGACTCCAGATGTTTACTCCTCCAGGAGCTCCAGGCTCTGCCCACAGCTGTCTCCTCCAGAGCTTGCCAGATCCAGCAGCTCTCTGCTGCATGACATTATTGAATTCTCTAAATGGCACAGACACTACAAACATGGTGGAGATCAGTGACTGTAATTAGCTGAGGTGAAGCCCAGCAGGCTGCTGAGCTGTATGAAAATGTACCTCCTGTACAGTTGTCATGAGAGGGGAGATTAGCTATAGAGATCAAACCCACCTTTTCTACCACTCTGCCTGCTCTGTTTAAGTCTGCTGTAGAGTGTTATGGAAATTCTTCCTGTTGAAATTTGAGCTGTGCAATTCAACAAGGGGTCTTATCAGGATGGACTCTTTTGGAGCCAGCCTCAAGTGGCCATCAAAGGAACTGCAGCTTTTGGCACTTCCATGTTAGCTTCATTATTCATCCCAAGGTCACTGTTGGGAGACATCCACAGGCTGAGCTGCTACACAAAGACACACGCAGTCAGTGCATATGCTGCTAGCTAGCAACAGCTAACATCCACACAGTAAATATATTGGCTAACCACCCAGTCAAAAAGGCAAAAACTTGATTTGAGGTCGATATAAACAAACCATACTGAGCATCACCGTCGTTACTACAGGGCAGATTTTTACTCAATTGGATGCTTTCTTTTTTTTTTATATAGCAGGAGAAGATTCAGAATGCTGCCGTACAGCAGGATGATATCCACTCAAACAAAACATACAGCACGTAATCTTCCTTTAACCTGGTCTTGCTATACTCAAGTACTTTGAGACACTTTCAGAAACTGTAAAAGACTGAGCGTGATTCCAGTGTGCACTGCCATCGTAGCCGTGGAAAGTGTTTACGAAGTCTGTGTTCCGACTGATTGACATGTGAAAGTGTATGCGCTCTATAACCGTTCATTGATGCCTTTCTGCATGTTGTTTTCTTTGAAATTGAAATCTGGTTTGTGAAGAGTGTTGTGGAGCTCGGCATCTTTCTTTTTATTCGTGCATGCTTTGACCCGTTTAAAGACATGGAAGAAATGTTTTTCTATATTGTCATTTATCATAATACACACAGGTATCTTAACACGTCTTGGCTCGGTGAGGCTCAGCCATCCAGATGCCTCCACATCACAGTGTGTCTCTGAACATACCTGTTGTAAAGAGTGCTGGAGGCTACACCCTAAAAAATGTCCTTCCAAAAAAATAAAAATAAATTAGCATTCATTCCCTTCTCTGTCAATCACCATTCTCTTTTATCCTTGCCGCAAACCTTTTCAACTTTAATTCTGCCTGTGAGTGAGAGGGTAGGAGAGAGGAGGGGAGCGGCGGCAGAGATAGCTCCCTGACATGTTTCCCAGGCCCCTGTCCTCGTCTGTGCTCACCACTGATAGGCGAGAGTGGCTGTGGGACACATTCATCTTCAACGTCAGGTTTTATACTCGGATTTTATCAGCGCTTAGACAAGAAGCTCCACTACAGGCAAAGTCTAAAAACACTGGACGCCAGGGAGAGACATTGTATGGATGACCTCATTTTAGATATTAAAGGCTTTTTTTTTTTTTCGTCTTAAGGGGCTGCCAAACAGTCCCTCTGCCTGAATGTGGAAAGAGCGGGATAGGGGAGCTCATCAGATAATAGAGGCAGGCCTCTTTCTGTACATTTTCTTCAATCTTGTCTCAAGCATGCAGTATCAAAAGATACTGACTGAATGCCATATCTTTGAGGAGGCAGGGAAGCAGTTCTTTATTTTTCTTCAGGGGATTTGGAAAGAAAAGTCATCACCTCACTGACGGAAATGAGGGATTAAACATACAGGAGCTTTTGTATTATAGTCAGGAAATCCACTTAAAAATAGATTTAAGCCTTTTAATTGATTTGTCTGACAGAAACGGTCATAATCCAAAAGTTTGCATCTAAATACTCCACCATGGTTCTGTGTGCGCCGACTTCTTTGTTACTAGTCTTAAAATAATCCTCCTTTTCTTTTAAAGACTTGGCCAAAACAAATAACTCTACCATGTGCAAGGTGGCAGAACTTTAGATAGATTTCTCTATTCTCTACACCAAGCAAAAGCATATCTCAAGTCTGCATATCTCCAAAGCGCAGGCTATGGCTGAATTGCCAAGAAGGGTAGAGCACAGGAGAATGCCAAGATCTGATGGAAGTAGTTCTGCTGGATGCCGTTTTATATTCTGCTGCCAAAGTGTGCAACCTCGACTTGAACCAAAAGGGATTTTATGGAGATGAAGATATCGGAGGCCTCTGACCGAGAGAAGCACTTTGTCTGTTATAAGATAGCATGCAGTCACTGTGCTTTCTGCACTTGCTATGAGACTCAATGCTTCCTCAGTGATGCAAATAGACCTCATGTTTTATTCAGCTCCGAGTGATGAGAGAATAAATTTGATTACAGGAGCAGGTGATAGAGAGGACGACGTTGGGAAGCAGATTTGTGAACGCAAAGAGGAGTTTAATGCACAATTAAGGCCAGACAATATCAGATTAACATGTTTGCAATAATGCTTTGTGGAATTAAACAGTAACTTCTTTGTTGTCTTTGACCATATTAGGAGTTTGATATCATGGAAAAATGAGCATTTACTGTTTTGTTTTGAGGATTCAAGATTTGTTTTGTTTTATATTTGCATTTTAGATGACTTGAATTGACTTTTACAGGAGTATACAGGTTCAGAAAGTCTGAAACCACGAGCCCCAAAGTACGCAATATTAAGACATGTTGAAACTGATACGTTTATCAAGTTTATCAAGGATTCAACTTTGCACTCATTGATATTATCATTTGCTGTTTTTTTTTCTTACTGTTGTTATTTGTCACCTCTGAAATGCACAGAGTGGAAAACCAGTTCTTCTTATCAACCAAGATGCATCCTCACTATGGGTTCACCCCTAACATCCTACAAGCATCCAACTACTGCTAAGCTAAAGCTTGCCGACTTTACCTTCAGTCCGGCTAAATTATAGGTTCAAGCTGTATGTTTTTCTTATGCTGTACATGTAAAATGTAAAAGCCCAACTAGGGACAAGAGTTGAAAATTAGCAATATCTATAAACTCTGTGCAGCACATCAGTGGTTTCTCTGTATTGGAATGTTAAACTGCATCATCCCTTTTAAATAAATAGGATCAGCGGGTCAGTCTTTCTTTCAAGGGTCAATGTATGATGTCATTTCAATTAATTCCCTTTAAAAAGTTGAACCTGTCACATAGGTCAACAAAGCTAGCTCGCTAACCCAGTAGCTTCTCAACACAGAAGTCAGTGGAGCCAAGCTGGCTTCTGTTAGCATGACCAAAGATTAATTAGCAATGCAATGCATTAGTTTACAGTATGTGACAATTCAAGATGCTGGCTTTTAAAACATGTTGGGTTAAAATTCTTATAGTGTTACAAATGCTGTATATTAGATATCAGTACGCCTACATGTGGATGTGAAAGCTGTTCTACCACTTGCTCCTTCCATGGAATGGTCTGCCATGGTTTGTTTTCTCTGGTTCTGGGCTGGGACCCAAGATTTGGAAATGCCTATCTGGTCATGTAGTGATCACCGTCAACCTGCCAGTGTTTTGAACAACGTCAGAAATCATTTTAATCCTTGACTGAGAAGAGTGAAACTTCATCATCATTCCGATCCAGATATCAGCTCCATAATATGGGACAACTTTTGACCACCTTCATTCCCATCCGCTCAAAACTAAATTTTAGAATAGATGGTGAGTTGATCTTGGCTATCTGAAAAATAAGATATTAGTGCGTGTCTGTGCACACTGCCAGCACACTCGCCCACAGTTTATATGATTATGTTTATATGACTTAGCTGTTCATTACTCTGCTGCCAGTGTCGGCGTACTCTCTGTCTCTCCATCATGGTCTGTTTGGGTTGATACCGCTGTAACTTAGCTTTAATTACCCTGCCCCCATTTTGACAGTTCTCCATGATCTCATTGTTTCTTTAATGTTTTTTTTATACTTTTAATCTGAGCCTTGTCTATTGAATTATTTATAGTAGGTACTGATTCTTGACTAAAATTTTAATCACATTTATATCTATTCCACCTTGCTTTCCACTTGTGTGACACAGTCAGTGCTAAACTGGCCAGGGAATAATCCATTTGATATGCCTCAGCAGATGTACAGCTGCAATATCACACTTTGGCACATCATCGCAGTCTTCTCAAGAGTTCTTTGCTGTGTAGGGTGCAGTGAGAGTCAATAGTGATCTAATGCAGAAAGGAAAATGTAAAGTAAAAGGGAGCCCATGAATACTTTACACGGGCTTTCCTCTGAAGGAGAACAGTGACAAACGAGCTAACAGAGCATCAGCATTTCATTTCCATGGTCCACACACTCGCAGAGTCTTCTCTTTTTCTTTTTATCTCTCACTGTTAATCTTCTCTTCTTTTGAGACACACACTGTGTGGCTTAAAGCTTCCATTGAAGCCAGGAGAATGTGTGTGAACAAGTGTTCCACACACAACTCTCCCAGAGTGTCATGAGGATGTAACCATGAGGTGCCGCTTTACAGAAACACCTCTCTGTTACAGCTGCAATAAAAGGAAGTTAAATATAAATGTATACAGTTGAAAGAATACCGCAGGTTAAAGGAAAGCAGATGATGTGGTAAAGGGTCGCCTGCGTTCAATAAATATATCCTCAAGCTTCACGGTGAACATATCAGGAGAGCCGGTCTGATTTTCTGAATTATGGCATCAGTTTGAGCAGTTAGGAGAAACATTTAGCAACACACACACACACACACACACACCCACACACACACACACAGGTCCCCTCTTGGCAAATATGGAAAAAATTTACCAGCATGCTTTAGACATGATTCTAGCATGATTTAAGGCATGTATAAGAGGGGACCTAAAAAATGTCCCCTGTTAGAATACAGGTCCACTGTTAGTGTGAGTGTTACGATCCTGAGGGCCACTGTTAGATAGTTACACTAGTGTACACACACACACACACACACACACCACAGTGTACCTTAGCTCAGTTTTCATTTCCCCCACACATGGAATAATGGGTGTGCATCTCAAAGCTGTATCTGGGCTTGGATTTGTAGCCAACATACCTGACACTGTTTGACATTGTTGTAACTTACTCTTTTAAAAGTTTAGTTCCTCAATGGTCTTTAAATTAAGTTTTACAGTTTTTAGATGGAACAAATAAACATAACTTGTTCTACGGCCCTAGTTCTGCACCATCTATGCAGGCTGCCACAGGCACTGGATTAAAAGTCGCCAGAGTTTCTCTCAAAAGCAAAACTGTCAATCTCATGGACATACACCAAGGTCATCCTCTGGGAACCATGAATTCCCACAGTCTGTGCAAATCCATCAATGTTTAGGTATAGTATTTCAGTGGATAAGTGAAGTTTATGACATATTGGCAGTGCTGATGAATTTATCCTCTGGGTACCATGAATGTTTATCAGATTTCATGGCAGTCTGTCAAAGACCAGAGTGAACTATCCAAGATGTTCCACTCTGGTTCAGTAACATATAGGAAAATCTTCGCCTGGGTGGGCAGTGACCTATCATTGTGGCATGTGTCTGCATTCAATTAACCCAGCAATCTAATAAAAGTTCTTATTATGCATGGATGGACAGAATGTAGTTTACATTAATTGGGCTATAAATCAGTAAATATGCCTCGGTCCTACTGCAAAGTCATTAGATGTGGAGCTAATGCACAATCAAACCTGATCAATGGACACAATTAGCTTACAATGTCACACATTGCAGACTTATACACCACAATTAACGCAATAAAGACGGAGAAGGAGGGAGAATTCAGACCTGGTGTTACCATCCGTCCTGAGTGATCCGATCACAAGTGGACACATGCGTCTCTAATGACTCCTGTGATCAGATCCCACGTCCCTGCTGCTCTACAAGCAAATATACAGGTACGTTACTGGAACAAACACACAGGTAAAGAAAAATCATCATGAAATTCTCATAGAAAAATCATCATGAAATTCTCATAGAGAATTTATTGTAGACAGCGTTTCACAACGTTTATAAGATAAATGATCAAATTTGCTCAAGTTTCTGTTGTTAGCAGAAACTGAAGGGATTTATTTTTGTAAGGCAGTCTGGGGACTTTCTCCATGGGGCGACAAAGAAGTAGCTTTACTGGTTCCACCTGCAAATGTGGTTTGAATGATCAGATCTCAGATGTGGGAAATTATTCCTGATGCATGATTAGTATGAAATTCTAGAGGTAGAAGACATACCCAGATTTTTTTATTCATAATCTGAGTTTATACACTGCTGGGAAGTTTGTGAATTTCCCCCAAGTATCAATAAAGTCTGATCTTCATGTATACTGTGAACCTGAACAGCAAACTCATGGGCATTATGGGCACAGCAATAAAAACATTAGCCTCCAGCTATTCAGCAAACACAAGAATAAACTTTTAAGTTGTTGTTACTGTTAAGTTTTCTTAATGAGTAACGTTTTAATTTTCATGTGGCTCGCTGTTTCTGAGTGAACATAACTTTTGAGTGTACAGAGGGACACAGACTTCATCAACGCCTCCATGTTTTTCTTTTTTTTGTCGATCATTTACATTTTCAAATTCATTACAAAGACTGGGGTACTTCACCACAACAACTTGGCTTTATCCTTTTGGCTTTTTGCAGGTTAAAGCTAGTTAAGTTCAAATAATACTCACCAAAAATAAAGATTACACAGTTCAACGAGAAATCCCACCTTTTGGGGATTCAACAGTGAACAACAAAAGATAGAACTTTGGTGTCTTACAACATTCTTTGTTCTCAAATCTGTCCCAAGTAAACCCTCTTTCCAAACAAATGAATGTAGGATCACACAGGATAAGGTTCTGAAATTGCAACGACGAGCTACCAGCAAACCAGCTGTGTGGTCTTGTCAAAATGAAAATTGCCATAGATTTTCAATTAGAATCGAAATTGTGACACTCCTTAAACCCCCCCTCGTTACAGCAGGGAGAATGAAAAAAATATTTTTACACATGACTAATTAACCAGCAGGAGCTGTGCTAAGATGTCATCAGCTCTTAAACCATGACAACACACGACAACACGTTAAACAACTCCAGCTGTAGGTCCTATGCGCTCCTTGTGTATACTGGCTTTGAAGCCGCCGTAGCAGGGACATATTTCTTGGAGACATTTTATCGGACAGTTGGGTAGGACGGAGAGGCGAGCAAAAGATGACAACACTAGAATTAAAGAGGTGTGTCTACAGTGGAGAGTCAGCTTTTCAATTTACAGTGGCCTCCAGCTGTCCACATACAGTACATGAGGGAACAGTAAGTGTTTGAATGCAGACCTGCTGTCTGGCTGCTGGACTGAGAGATGACTCGAGTTGAAGGGAAAAATAAGCCCTAAAATAACTCTGGTTCTCTCAACTTTTTCTGATTGTATAACTGTAGAAATGTTCTCGTACCTAAATAGAATAATATTTTTGAAGACGTGTGTTCTGTCCCGCATTTCCACCTGAGGCTTAAGAACAACGGAAGATCGGATGACACTTTAATGTATTTTTTTTACCTGGAAAAGAACAGTTGAAGAAAAACACTAAAGAATCCCATGGCAACCAGGCAGCAGCATCTACTGAGAAAGGACACAAGATGTGGTGTTAATTGATTTTCACTGTTAAACTGAAAATACATTTCCCTCTCCTCTATAAGCTCAAGGCCTTTTACCACAGAGAGCACCTGACAACCTGTTATCTTGGAGGTATTGGCAAAGTTCCAATACATTGTGAACAAATAAGGTTTATATGGACTTCTTAGAATGTGACCTTTTTTGAAAACAACGTGCTACAACGTGATGAAATAATCACAGCTCAAGGTCCACCTACTAGCTTTCCAGAGATCCCAACTGCTTCCTAAGGATTTGAATTGAATGGAACCATTCTTTTTCACAATGTTAACAGTGAAATGCTTTTGAAAGATAGAAAAATGGACCTCGAGTTGCATCAAGGCCTTCAAGTTTAAGGACAAAAGACACCATTAGTGGTAACACCCATAACAACACAAAGGGCCCTATTTAGATGGCCTGTAGTGTTGGTGTAAAGCACGGTGTGCTATTGCATTTAGGACGTGTCCAAGTCCATTTTCCCAGTTAAACGGAGGATAATCCGGGCCCAAAGTGAGGCACACGTCTAAAGAGGTGGTATTTAGACTCCGAATTAGTCATGGGTGTGTTTTGGGCAGAACATTAATCAAACCAATCTGAGTGTCGTCTCCCACTCCCTTTAATAGCCAGGTGCACCAGGGCCTGGCACATATTAAGTGGCACTTGTCTTTGCTGAGAGAAAGGGATGTGATCCTCGGCTGCTGGACCCTCTGCCCGGCTGTTTCACAGTCATCTGTCCCATCAATAACTCTGTTTGACTGCACATGAAAAGATAAAATGATATCTAAGTGAGGAGGAGGAGGAGCGCTGCTGCGTTCCTCTGTGTGCACGAGGATCTCAGTCCGTGGATCAGGCTCGACGGGTCATAAAAAGGATGTGATGAGAGGTTGAAATACGTCCTTAATGAGGATAATATGAATGACATTACCTGCAGCGATCAGAAACGATAGGAAGAAACAGCTGATAAACTTCAGTGATGATTTAAAACTCCTGACTCGTTTCCTCTGGAGAGTTTAAAACTCCTGCTTTTAGTTTTGGTCATTAAGTGTGCCACGATATGTTCTACAGTACACTCTCAGAAAATAAGGTACAGAATTGTACCTTTAGGGGTACAATGGCTTGTCACTGGGGCAGTACCCTTTGAAGGTACAATTTTGTACCCTTGACACTGGGTACTTATTTGTACCCTTGTGGTTTGTTTACTGCCTTTATGGACATGTTTAAAATAACTGAAAGCAGTCTCTCAAATCGTAACATCAGAGTGTCTGAATGGTGTGAACCCGCCTGTGTAGGCGCAGCTAATGCCTCCTTTACATAGCAGGAAACAGACTGCACCTTTGACTTTCCACCAGCTTTTCGTTGGTCTTTCTGCTGCCTGAAGACAGCAATCCATCATCAGTGCTCCTGACCACACCTCACTTTAAGACCAACACTCCCTGGGGCACACAGGTGGGCGCAAGTACGTTTGCTATTTACACAACGTGGGCGCTGGGCGTGAAAATGACAAAGAACGAGACATCTCAACACACACTGCTCACTAAACTGTAAAATTAGGCGGTTCAGCAAATAAGAATCAAGATTCTGTTCTGCTTCAAACTTTTTCAGAAACATATTTTAGTGTACAGTTTACCTGAAAATAAGAACATTTCTGATGATCGTGCTGACATTTTGTGTAATGCTTTAAAATCCTGGCTGATGTATTTCAGATCAAAGTGTTACATTTGACTGTACTGATCAAATACAAATCAAGATTGTGGTTCTGCAGAGCCTGTTTCTCACCTCAGATGCTGTCAGAAGCATATTTCAGTGTACTTTCAGCTGTAATATGACCAAGACATGATACCAAGCCATAGGGTTGACGACCATCCTGTCCTCTCCCTTATTGAGTGGATATAAGATGCAGTTTGTCCCACATGCACTCACCTTACTATATATATTAATGCACACCACACATCATGCTACAATACGTTAGGTGATAGCGATGACTCAGACTTCACATGCAAAATGACATTGAGAGCCACGTAATGTGTCACACACACACACACACACACACACACACACACACACACACACACACACACACACACGACACAAAGCCTAGCCAGCAGAATAAAAGGTTGGCATGTTCTGTATCTGCAAAACCCAGTTGTCTCTAATTTCTACGTCATACATACCATATTGACACTTGGATCATTTTTATACCATGACTCAAAGAATAGACGAGCCCCCTCATCATCTTCAGTAATTACCAAGTAACATATGTCTTATTTAGGTTTAATATTCAGTTATTTTCAACAGGCAGTTAAAATGGTTAAAATGTCACTTGATTCTTGATTATGAAGTTGTATTTGTTGGTAATTTGCTATTTATGGTGGCTTACTATCAAATGAAAAAAAAAAACCCTGCCATTCCCTGTTTGAGTGATCTGCTGTAGTAAAGAAATGCTGAAGTGAAGAAATTGGTGAGAATGCAAATGGTTAAAAAATGTGCTTCATTTTGCTGACAGAAGCTGGGCAGAAACTAGAAGATAAAAAAAAGAAAATGTGTTAACTCATGTCAGTTTAGTGGGTTGCTGAAGTAAAGTCAGACAGAAACCAGTTTTCTGGAAATATATTAAGGAACTAACCAGCTATGCTTATTGGAAAATAGCATCATATTATGATTAAATCATGTTTGAGGTAATTTCTAAATAGATTCAAGCTAATGAATGTTGGAACAGGGGGGTCATTTCAAAGAATGTTTAGATAAGTGACTTAGTATCACACCTACCGCCATGACAGATGAAATTGTTATCATGTATTTGTTCTGTGGCTAAATCACACCTGATCCAACAGAGAGGAGTGTCAGCAGGCTTCTAACGATCTGAAACAAGAACTGTTTATGACTGGGTAACTGTCCTCCACTTTTAATTTATTTTGGGAAACGGAGGTCAGATGTGAGCGGGAGGGGGTCCCAGCTGAATCCAGCATGCGGGGGCGTGTTGCTAGGTAATGATGGAGCTTTGCTGGAGAGGTGGATGGAGACAGTAACCTGTGTCTGTATGTATGTCAGCAGGTGCTGAGCAAACCGAGTCACAGATACCAGGCTGCTGGCAGCAGGAGGGTCGGCTCTAAAAACATTTGTTTGTTCATTTATAGATGATCAGATAGTCCCCAGAGGCAGGGGCGAGTTTCAGCACTGACGGCACACACTTTAAATTATACACAGTTTGCTTTTCTTTGTGACAAATAAAACACAGACAGAAATGGAGTCCAATCTCCAGGGTGTCATAAAGCCTGAACAATGTTTAAGACTTTATGTTGGACGGCCAAACTTTTAGTCAGCCATTTCCCAGAGGGTCAGAAAAAACTGTGTGGCAGGAAAGAATAAAACACATTTCTTCTCTCACACAGCGATCACTCTCCACTCTTCTTTTTGAGCTCTACTTTATAGCCTATGGGGAAATTTATTATATGCAAATTAGTAATCTTTCTATGAATAAAATGTTGTTTTATTCATTTATTCATTGTTTATGTATGTCATGTTGGGAATGAAGAAATGTCTGGCTTTGGTGCTATCAAACAGAAAACTTTACCAGCTCTAGGTTCCTTGTGCTGTGCCATCATTGCGTCTCTCTCTACAAGGAGGTCTTCTTTGTGCTTGTGGTAAAATCCACCATGTTTGTGAACTTTCCTAGCATCTGAGACAGCTCTCGAGGTCAGCTGTGACCTGCATGAGGCCGGAGCTGTCTGGGAGAGGCAGGTCACAGCAGAAGTCATGTAGCCTGCAGCTGTGTAACCCACCAAACCATTTAGTCAGAAAAAATAATGTTATTTCAAGAAGATTTTGCTGTTAGAAAAGTTATTTAAAGTGATAATTTGAGTCTTTTGATGAGAGGTTGTATGAGGTACTTCCGCGGTGCCTACTGCCTCCTGACTGCAGGTAATACACCGACTAGGGATAAGTTATCCCTACTAGGGGCTAAGTTATCCCTACTCCTGACTGCAGGTAATACACCGACTAGGGATAAATTATCCCTAGTCGGTCTATTACCTGCAGTAGATGACCGTCAGCTCTCCTACTGTGTGGAGAAGCAGCACGTAGCATCCGACAGCAAAGCAAAGCATTGGACTGCTAGACGGTACTGACAGCAAGCCATATTTCAGCCACCTAAAAGAAGGCACATCTTGAGAAATATATATCTGTTTAAGTGTACGCTATATTTTGAACATTTTATGGTTATGGATATGGTTTGGGAATGCAGTCCCAAAGGAAAGGATGTCTGGCGGCAATTTAAAGTGACAAAAGTGCTCAAAATATAGCATACACTTAAACATATTTATATATATATTTAGGTGTGCCTTTTGTAGGTGGCTAAAATACTTGTTACTGTTGGTACCATTTAGCAGTACAATGCTCTGTTTCGCTGTCAGCTTCTCCACACAGGGGGAAGGCTAGTTCATCTACTGCAGCTCATACACTGATATGTACCTCACACAACCCCGCACCAAACCACTAGCACTTTAAATGCTGTTATTGTTGAACTAGGTTTTTTATTTTCATGAAACAAACCAGCATCACTCAAACAAATAATTTTTTCCCAATACTGTGTATGTATTGAATAGATTATTTTTAAATATGGATTTTGTTGATAGAAAGAAATGTCAAAATAAATTAAAAAATAATTCAAACTATGGATGGAGGTGTAAGGGATCTCTAGGAGTCATTAGATCTGTAAATGTGGCTTTAATGTGACATATCTCGTCTCAGTTTCCTCCTCCATTACCCAACCTATAATCAATGCATTAGCTCCAAAGCACCAAGAGACATGAGTAATTCATCATTTTTATAATTCATAATTCAAGTGGTGATGCAGTACCGATGCAAACACAGCTCTCTCTACAGCTGCACACTGTCTTCTCTGTCCCCAGTATTTAGTGAATTTGTCATGGGCATTGTGTGCTGAGTCGTGCCTTCCCTGACCATCTGTAAACACGCACTGTTCACATCACCCCAGGTGTGTGAGCGCTCCAAAAAATGACATACACATGGGTCAATAGTGAGTCTTTTGGAGTTTTTCAATAGTTAAATTCACAAAGCACAGAAGGTGACCCAGTCCTCTGTTGGTTAGTTTGATTACCAGTGTAGTGTGCCATGAACTCACCCATATCACCTGCTTATCAAGCAGCTGCAAGTGTTTACCTCTGCAAAGTACACAGTCAATTTCTCAAACTGTAATGATGTAACACTGTCACACACACAATGGGGTCCAAAAGTCTGAGACCACATTGAAAATCTCTAATATTATCACATAGTCCTCAAAATAATCAGAAAATTGAGTAAATCAAAGTGTCAGAAGTGAAATTGTTATTCCAAACAGAGGAGCTAAGAGACAGACCCATTCATGGACAGACCCAAGGTTTCTAAGTGGGCAGTGAATGTAACTCTGAATGGCGTTGAAGAAATCAATACATCAGGCTTTGTTCCCTGAAAGATGTTTTCACATGGGGTCCTTGAAAAATGTGTACACCTCAACAGTCTGAAATGTAAAACCTCTTGTAGTCACTAACTTCCAAAGGGCATGTCAGGCCTATATATGCTGTACCGCTGTCTGACTTCCTGTCTGGCTCAATCTACTCTGTGCAGCTGAGTCAAAAATAGACTTGATGCGTGGTCTCCATGGAGCAAGGCGGAGACCTGCTTCTTGGGCAGTTGCTGACATGCGCAGTGACGCAGCTGGTGGAACTCAAACTTTGTCTAAAGCAGCCTTGATGGGCTCCACCCGTAACACGAGCAGACATGCCCAGTGGAATCTGCCAGTAAATGGCATATTCTCTTGTTGTTCTCTTTACTTGCTTATTAATCAGATACTGTACCTCAGCAGTTGTAATATAATGAGTTATAGTTTAAACCTTTGTTGTCAAACATATATTGCACATGTTAGTGTTGTATTTCAGTGTTGTACAAACAGAAGCTCTTCCATCGACCCACCTGGACACTGATGTGGCTCATGGTGTCATCATCTCTATTGGCACTATCCCTCCGTCTTCACACGCAAGTGTAACTCCTTTAATCATAATCTGCTATTGCTCTCATTGCCCTTACTAATGTGGCTAATAACAATCATCTGCGTCTTTTATCTAAAGTCTCCATCTTCAATGGGGGCTGTAGGGACAGGCAACTTGAAATCCTTACTAATGCTGCAAATATTTCATACCTCTCTAGCCTTCGTGCGTGCACTCAATCGCTCTGGCGCGGAGTGCTACTTTGCTAGCATGTAGCTTGGCCCACTACATTCCTTAGGATCCAAACGGGGGGTGAAGTTAGAAGCGACCAAGCACTTCCACGTTTTCCCTATTTAAGTACAGTTACGTGAGTAGTTACACGACCCAAGTATGGTTACACCAAATGAAACATGCCAATTTTCTAAGCAGATAAAAAGGATAACTATAATGTATGGCGGAATAACATCTGGGAGCACTTTGACGTCGGCGCAGTAATATCATCACTCCTACTCACGTAACCGTACTTAAATAGGGAAAATGTGGAAGTGCTTGGTCACTTCTAATTTCACCCCTGTTTGGATCCTAAGGAATGTACTGGGCCAAGTTACATGCTAGCAAAGTAGCGCTGCGCGCCAGAGCAATTGAGTGCATGCATGAAGGCTAGAGAGGTATGTGTCAACTCGTCTAAGATCAGGGACGAACATAGTTCAGTATGGAAAAATGGTGGCGTTTTCCTTAAAGGTCACCAATGATTTACGTCTTGCCGTAGAGTCTGGGGGTTGTTCAGTTTTAATTCTACTTGATCTGAGTCCCATATTTGATCAATTGATCTCGATCACCTTGAAAACCGTGTTGGAATCAAAGACATGATAGGAATTCTGCATTAAAATGTCTGAAAGCAACAAGACAAGACAACAAAACATTTGTTATATATTCTGTTGAATTGTGTACTTACATTATCCCAGATATTTGGAGCAATGTTCAAACCAGAGAAATCCACAAGTTTACTAAAGATGCCAATGCCTCATCCCATCCTGGTTTAGTCCATTGCTACTTCCAGGATAGATGAATTGGCCAACAAGACTAAACTTAACACAAATTAAACTTTAAAATGTAACATCGTCGGACAACATTTGTGCCTGAGTCACATCGGATATATTTTCATCAGCAGTGGTGGTTATTAAATGGTGTGCTCATCACAAGCAAAGCGATCATTCATGTTTATTCGGGTTATTCATTCAGTGTTTATCAGCCACAAACAGCCAGATTTCATTTGCTGTAAACTAATGTTAGTGAGCAATGGCACGCACCAATTAAGCTCCCACCAGAGACTCCAGTTCCCTCTCTTCTTTTCCCCTCTACATTCAAGACGTTCCACTGTTATGCTGACAACACACAGTTTTATGTGTATTCTTATGCTGTGGCCTGTCTCTGACATCAAATGCTAAATCTAACAAAACTTCCTCCAGCTCAGTGGATCCAAATCTAGAGTTTCATTCATTCAAGAATTTAGAGAACTGGTATCCCATTCCAAGATACAAGGCACAAGATTCTCTTATTTATTATTATTATTATTATTATTATTATTATTATTATTATTATATATTTTTTTTACAACGAAAGGTTGTACAATTAAACGTGTCCCTACTTCACATGACAGTCTCAACTGACAAGCTTTAAACTTTGGCAAAAACTTTTGTCTTTCATGTTATGAATGTGCTCAGGTCGTTTTATCTCCGACACTTTGATGGTTATTGAATTAAATCCACATTTATGAATTGAAGTCAAGTGGAAATAAAAATGAACAAAAGCATGTTGAACGTTTGTTATCATGGAAGGATGTATTCAGGTTGCTCTGGCACACATGGTTTTATATATTGGATTGGGTTAGTAGTGGAACGATAGCCAACTATGAATTCCCTGTGTGTGCATATGTGGTACCCTAATAAAATGGAATTATTACAGGAGCAAATTAAACTCAAGCTCCCAACGGACTGACATTACTTTGCCATTTCATGGCTCCTGCAGGGGATCCAGTGTCCCACCCAGACACCGTCCCACCCCATCAGAAACCAAATCTTCTGGGAGTTGGAACAGAATGGAGAGCTTATGCCCACCCACTCCTCTATAGACCAAGCAGGGGCAGCTATAGGACAGGGCACTTCAAGGCTGGATTTTAATGAGATGTCAGAAGAATTAGGGCTGGTATAAATCCCTGTATCCCCCAATTTCCTCCTCATTAATAACACAGAATCTGTGCTCATCAAAGGGATCCTGCTGTGAAGCCTCTTGGTGGGGAAGTTGGCCAGAGAGGAGAGAATCTAGTTCCAGAGTGTTATAGCCTCTGCACATTATTGACCTGTGAGTGACACGAGGGGTTGGCCCCAATACACAATCTGGGGTACAGAGGAATGGTGCCATCAGGTTTATTAGGACCAAAAAAGTGTTGGTGATGTTTTTTCAGCAAGAGAGCTGTTCCACCAATCATCAACTCTGGTTTGGCTGAAATATACCTTTAATTCACCTTGTAAGATGTGAAAATATTAGGAGAGGGAGTGGGGAGGAACAGCATGCAGAGCCACATTTTCACATCTACAAAATGAATTAAGGATTTATTTCGACTAAACTAAGAGTTGGTAATTACTGGTATTGTGGAAGGCTCAAGTTTTAAGAAAGTGTGTTTTATGAAAATAGAAATACAGTTGCTTCAAATAGAATATGTTGGCTTTGGCAAGTCGTTGCTTCTGGTTTAATAAAAAGGATCTTATTCTTTAAAATATGATCTCTTTATCTTTCTGCAATCAGAGTCTGTCAGTGGAAATACAGAAGCACGTTATTTGACTGGGTATTGAAAGTGCGCAATTGCCTGACTGCCACAGACTGCAGCAGGTTTTCACTCAGTACTGGACTTTCAAAAATTCTTGTCACTATTTGTCATTTTGATGCAAACCACTTTCTGTATAAGATAACGAACAGAACCACGGTGACATCACCCATAGGTTTCTGAAGAGCCAGCATGAGGCTCAATGTGGGTGGTATTGGCTATCACCATCTTGGCAGTGCCTTACTCTGCGTAACTCCCAGCTAATCAAAAATAGGCAAAGAGCTGGCTGGAGCTGAAGTGAGCCTAGTTAGTTAAACAAGCCCACCAAGTTTGATTGTAAGTTTATTTGCCACAACTGCCAGAATACCTTGTACATAAGCCACAAGATAGCAGGCAACTGGCACTGAGGGTGTGTATTCATGTTCGATCTGTCTGTACACCAGACAACCACCATCTCCTGTCTGTGTGTTTATGACATTAATGTTACAGTTCTCCTCCATTCAGCAGGCAAATAGCAGAGTTATACTGTAGTACATTACAGTGGATTTTGGCATCTCTGTGGCTCATTACGGTTTAAGAAACAAACTCTGTACTACCCCCGACTCCCAGTGTTTTCTTTCTGTCTGCCTTTCTGTCTGCCTCTCCCTAATTATGCACAATTTTAATATAATTTAAACGAGTAAACTATAAATTCACCCCCATGTAGCTGTTATGAAGGGATAAAATTAGGTGTAGAGACCCAAACCGTTTTGTAGTACAGTGGAGGAAATAATTATTTGATCCCTCACTGATTTTGTAAGTTTGCTTACTGACAAAGAAATGAAGGGTCTATAATTTTAATGGTAGGTTTATTTTAACAGTGAGAGATAGAATATCAAAAAGAAAATCCAGAAAATCACATTAAATAAAAGATAAAAATTATTTTGCGATTCATTGAGTGAAATAAATATTTGATCCCCTATCAAAACATTAGTTAGTACTTGGTGGAGAAACCCTTGTTGGCAAGTACAGAGGTCAGACGTTTCTTGTAGTTGATTACCAGGTTTGCACATACCTCAGGAGGAATTTTGGACAACTCCTCTTTGCAGATCCTTTGCAGAAGGGTCCAAGGCTGTCACTTGGCAACTCGAAGCTTCAGCTCCCTCCTCAGATCTGTCTGGAGACTGGCTAGTCCACTCCATGACCTTAATGTGCTTCTTTTTGAACCACTCCTTTGTTGCCTTGGCTGTATGTTTTGGGTCATTGTCGTGCTGGAAGACCCATCCACGACCCATTTTAAGTGTCCTGGCTGAGAGAAGGAGGTTGTCACCCAGGATTTCAATGTACAAGGCCCCATCCATCTTTCCCTCGATGTGGTGAAGTTGACCTGTCCCCTTAGCAGAGAAACACCCCCAAAGCATAATGCTTCGACCTCCATGCTTGATGGTGGGGATGGTGTTCTTGGGGTCATAGTCAGAATTCCTCTTCCTCCAAACACGGCGAGTCAAATTGATACCAAAGAGCTCGACTTTGGTCTCATCTGACCACATCACCTTCTTCAAATCATTCTCTGAATCATTCAGGTGTTCACTGGCAAACTTCAGATGGGCCTGTACATGTGCCTTCTTGAGCAGGATTTTAATCCATTACGCCATAGTGTGTTACTAATGGTCTTCTTTGTGACTGTGGTCCCAGCTGCCTTGAGATCATTGACAAGCTCCTCCTGTGTAGTTCTGGGCTGATCCCTCACCTTTCTCATGATCATTGATACCCCACAAGGTGAGATCTTGCGTGGAGCCCCAGACTGAGGGAGATTGACGGTCATTTTGTGTTTCTTCCATTTTCGAATAATGGCACCAACAGTTGTCTCCTTCTCACCCAGCTTCTTGCCAATGGTCTTGTAGCCCATTCCGGCCTTGTGCAGGTCTACAATCTTGTCCCTGATGTCCTTAGACAGCTCTTTGGTCTTGCCCATGATGGAGAGGTTGGTGTTTGATTGATTGATTCGGTGGATAGGTGTATATAGATAGATGTGTTTTATACAGGTAACGAGTTGAGATTAGGAGTACTTTCTTAAAGCGAGAGGATTAATCTGTGGGAGCCAGAATTCTTTATGGTTGGTAGGGGATCAGATACTTATTTCAATCAATGAAATGCAATTCACTTTTTATCTTTGTTTGAATGTGATTTTCTGGATTTTCTTTTTGATATTCTGTCTCTCACTGTTAAAATAAACCTACCATTAAAAGTATAGACCATTAATTTCTCTGTCAGTGGGCAAGCTTACAAAATCAGTGAGGAATCAAATAATTATTTCCTCCACGGTATGTCTACTTTGAAGTTAAATTTTTTTAACATAGGCTCTTTTGAGGATTGACTCATTTTTGGAGGCAGCCTCGAGTGGCCATTTGAAGAACTGTGGTTTTTGGGACCTTCACATAAGCCTCAATTCTAAGAGCCGGAGATTACCGCTTGTTATAAAAACCCAACGAAGTTACCCTTCAAGTTGCTTTCAAGTGGAGTTTTGTGTTGCAGAAACCCATATATACTGCTAGTACAAATAAGCAGATCCAACCGGACATTGTTTTCTGGCCTGATTCTCAATCAGCTGAATTACATAATTTGTTTGTGCCCACTAAAACTGCTATATTTGGCTGCTACAAAAATCATTCATCAGCATTCAACAGTTTGGTCAACCCTTGATTAGATTAGGGCACAAAAACAACTTGGTTAAAGACCAGGGTTTGTTTAATTAAATAAACCAAGGAAAGCACAAACCAACCTAAACTATCGTTGGGAAACAGGAAGTTGAATGCATTGTCGGTCCATCTTACCATCTTGGCTCCCTAAAAGTGTATTCAAACATAATGAGACGTATATGATTACATACAAAGTCAAAGATGAGTCGACGATGTTTTGATGAGAGAGGATGAAGGGCCTGCAGTTAATTCGCCCCAGGCCCCTGCAGTATGTTAATAGGGCCCTGCTGGTTCTGATATTGGGCATGATGTTTCAGGCAGTTGAACAAATGGACACTCCTATTTCTGCTGAGAAAAAAAATCAATGGTCTGTTGTTTTCAAACCTCAAGCTGAGGACCGTGTGCTGAGATCCCAGTGGCAGAATGGACTGTGGAGTGTAAATAGTCAAGTTTTCACAATGATAAAATGTGGTAGAAAAGATGCCCTGTCTGAGTAAGGGCTTTACCAACTTATTTACAACACCAGCATTACTCATGGGTAACAGTTTTATTTCCACTCAGATTTCTGCAGTAGAAAAATACTATATATTTGCTGAGGCAGCTGTCATGATAATTGGCCTTTTAGAATCTGTTGGCCCTTTAGTGGAGAGCTATCGATTTCATAATCACTGCTGTACTTCTCTCACTGACCTCTACTGTACATGGCGAAGGCCGAGCCACCGTGTTTCCAAGAGCATAATTAGAATGGATCTAATATCTTTTTTATATGCGCCCACGGCTCAGCTGTAGCGCGCTGCTGCCTCCCCCCTGCCAGACCTTTATTTACTCGAGTAGGCCTGCTGCATTTTGATAAGAGCCTCTGTCTGGAAGAATTAATGTAATGCCTACCCAAGGAGAGGGGTTTCAATTAGGGAGCAGGACAAGTTAGAATGGGATAAATTCAGTAAAATGCACCGGCACCTCATCCCATACATGAGAAGAATATAGACTCCTCCACACTTTTGAAGCCTCCTGCTTATTTCTGCCTCAGTGATTAGCTCTGTATGCATCCACGTTGGGCGCATCATTTCCATGCACAGCATCCATCCTCCTTTAGCTTGATGGACTGTCATTGTGTACAGACTGCTGCTCAATTGTGCACATTACCCACTTATTCTTTCCGTGAGAAGCGTTGTTAAATGCAGAAAAGTCCACACAACCAAACAAACTTGTGATGCATCTGGAGGAGTTAGTTCTTTCATTTTTTAGAGAAGTGGAACTTTAGGCTGGCAGAGAGAAGGCTTGTGTTGCTCCTGACGGATGTTGCCAGCCTTTACTCGTGAATTCTAAATCACCTTCCACTAATTATATGGAAAGGCCACACTGCAGCCAGACACTCTCTGCAAGAGCCAGACACCAGGTTAGAGAAGAGGAGCCTGTTAGAAGCTTTCATTTACCAAAATAAGCAAAACAGTGAAACAAGAAACGAAGTATCACTTATGACATGAAGTGGAATGTACCTGCTATAACTATCCTGGAGCTCTCCTCTCCTCTCCTGATTTCTTCCCCTCTCTCGTCCTATCCTGCTTTCTTTCATCTTCTTCTCTGATCCCCTCATTCTCACTAAGAGGAACAAGACAGAGAACAGGAGAGACAATGATACCACAGTGTGTCAAACCTACAGTGAAACATGGTGTAGGGAATATTCAAGTCTGGGGCTGTTTTGCTCTGTTTTGCACACAACTGACTCCACCCTGACCAAGGAGAAGTAGCACTCCAGTCTTCAGAGACATGCTCCACCCTCTGGTTTGATCTTTGTGGATTCATACTGCAGGAGGATAATGATTTCAAACACCTCAAAGCTTTGCCACAACTACATGAAGACCAAAAAAGACCTAGGAGTTCTGACTGTGACTAGACATTACAGAAACTTCTTTGGAACACTGTGAAATCATGCTGTGATAAAATCATTCATTAGGTTTCTGCACAACTTGTGGAGTCCATGCCTGCTGTCATTAAAGCAAAAGGGGAACATAATAAATACTGTCTGCACACCGAAGGTGCTTAAACCTCATCAAGCTGGAGATAGTCAGTTAGTAAGTATTATTTTTACTAAATTTTCATCCAGGTTATTTGCTAGTAAGCAACTTTAGTTAGTTTGTGTTTATACAGATACTTTCTACCACAAGTCACATTAACAATAGCCCTCAAATAGCTCTTAAAACTTAATTACTGGTTAAAATGAATGTTTCATAATAAGGGTCCAGGAGATGTGTGTGACTTTATGGAGCAGTGGTTTTATGGCTGGCTCTGATTACTGTTAAATAAGGACATAGTTGACAAGCCCCCAGGAACCAGGCTTTGAAACTAATTTGATAAAGTGTAAAACTCTGGATCAGAATTTGAGCCATTCAGTCCAATGCAGCATGATTAAGTCATTTTATCCCCTACACGAACAAATTCATCCAATAGTTGCTGAGACATTTCTGTCTGAGCCTGTTCACATTTGGTTTTACCATCTTTCCTGAGGGATCTAATCACAAGTGGAAAGCTTAAGGCCTGACAATTCATTCTTGGTGTCAACACACATCTTGACATACGTCTCCAGTGACCACGTGAGATTGGATCTCACTTAGCTGCCCTATATGCAAATATACACTTAAATCACTGGAACAAATGGAAAGGGTTTTTTTCCACAAAGATAGACATCTCTACAGTACATGTATAAATTTGCTTGATTCACAAGTAGGCCCAAGTAGTTAAAGGGATATTCCGGTGTAAGTTTAATCCATGGTCTAACACACCTTGACAACCGAGTAAGACTCCCCCTCGAGAGGTCAAGTTTGCTGACCGCTAGCTTAGCTAGTTTTAGCGACCTCAGAAAAGACCGCACGAAAACAATACACTGCAGCTTATGTCTCCAACTAGAAACCGCTATCAAAAAGCCAGTCAGTCCCCCCCACTCAAAGGGACTGACTGGATACAAAGGAGGTAATGCAGCTGATTGAGTTTAAGAGTTCACTGTGGGTGACAAAGTTTTGTCTACAGCTGGAAACCACAGCAGGGCATGATCATGGAACTTTCATCTTCACCTGCTGGATATCTCTACCGGAGAAGTTAAGCTGCCACAGGAAAGTTGCATTGGCTTTGCTGACTGTCTTCAGATCAACATATCTCTGTGAGCAGATATTCTCACACATGAAGAGCTCAGCAGAGGAAAGCAGAGCCAGGGATCACATTGACTGGTAGGCATCTGTTTATTTGTAGCACACAGGACTTTGCATTATGGAGAACTTTGTCCCAGTCCATTCTTTTCTCAGTTGTGGATGTTTTCATAAGGTGGCGGCATTCTTGTACAGTGCTCATATATTTCTGTTACACTTAATTTTCCCATTTTGACATTTGCTGCCATTGCAACTATTTAGTATATTGCTGATGAACACGATTGTGGTTGTTGGCTTAATGATTTCAACTCAGATGTGGATGACAGGCATTTGTAATGCTCTCATATATAATTAAAATGTCCCAATTATGGGAGAAAAAGGTTTTTTAAAAATGTTGGTATGCACGTTACATATATACGGATGGAATAAGACCATTTGAGATTTACATTTTTCATGTGGCATAATAATTAAATGTAATAGTAACCTTAATGTTGATGTTGCACACTGAATAACAAGAACATTTAAAAATGGCACTTCATATCAAAAAGGTTGCAGACCCCTGATTTGGACAGTCTGGAGAATTTATTCGCTGACGACAAAGAAGTAGCCTGATTACATTCTGTTTACTGTGTTCGTAAAACTTGACAAGTAAATCAATCAATAAAATGTTGTCTTCTTTAAAAAGAAATGTGTTTAAATGGTGACATCAGCTGTGTGTTCAGTGTGTTCAAAGAGCTACTTAATGTGGAGGTAAGATGCACTTTAGACACAGAAGCAGACAGGCTGGTACAAACTGACACTTTTTACAAGGATGAAACAACTTAATGTCTTGCATTTAATTACAAATTTACCAGAAGGCACAAATGATTCTGATTGATTCAGAATGATTCAGCTGTTTTGCAATGTTTGTTCACTTTCTTCCCACAGCAACTATTATAATCACACAATTTGTAAGGGATTCAGGGGATATTGCAGTTACTAGCTCAATGGTTAGTTCACTGCTAACATTGGCAGTTATTTACATCATAGTGCACTCCATAAATATCAGTGTGTTGTTTTGTTTCACAGAGGATGGCAGTTGAGTAGGTGGTCCGTCAATGTGAGCCAGGACACTTGTGTACACACTGCTAAAAGATTTTGGTCACATGCATCCTCAATGCGTCTTAGGGACATTCACACCTTTTCACATGCACGTCAAAACCAAATGTGAACAGGGCCTCTGTAAAGTAGTGAACCACCCAACATTACCCTCACTGGAGCCTCTAGGTGTGGCTAAAATTACAAGTGTGTGTTTGGTACAAACTCTTCAGCTGCGTGGGGGGCTTGTTTTGAGATTAGCGCTTGTTGTTCGACTGATTTGGTGTATTTGGCTGACCTTTAAGATTTGATGAGATCAGGATGAGTTAGGTGCTTGATTAGTGTGCTTCATTCCAGTTTGATTTCTGTAATTACACATAATTTGTGTTCAATTTACTTGAAATCAACATGAATATGGAACATTGCATCAAAACACAACTGGATCATGAAAACATACAACTGTTACTTTAACTAATTCTGATATTTATTTTGACTGCGACTCATGATAAATTGACTACCCTGAAATATATTTGGTAAAAAAAAAAGCCTAGCTGGGATAACCTACATACTAACAGCCTTATAAAGAAACACAGCTGTATTTATTGTAGAAGGAAGGCTTTTCTTGACAGCCATCTTTGTAAGACAGTAGGTGCAGAGATGCAACAGACAAAAGAACTCTGCTTTAAATCATCCTAGTTGCAAATACAATTTTAAACATCATCATCACACGTCATAAAAATCTCTTCCCCAGAAACCACCACATTTGTCTTGGCCTTTTTCTGGTCACACTATCCATTCATACTCAATTCCCCTCACTGTGCCTGCTTATATTTAATTGAAAGGTTGATTAAAGTTTAAAATCTACATTTGGCACATTGTTACACAGGCTTTTTCTTCAGCCGAGAGACTTGCCAGTCAGTTTGAAGTTGGCAGAGCAGAGTGTGAAGACATCGAGGGGGCATGGGGTGAATCTGTGGCTTTGACTGTGGAGATTTGCTAAACGCTGTCAGAAAGCCACACAGTGACAACAACTGGGCTCACCCACCATCCCCCTTGTGTCCCTTTTGACACTTTAGGATACTCCTGCCTTTTATATCACCATCTGCCCCAGATCAGGAAGTATTGCTCCTCCATGGGTGGAAACTTCCTGCTATGATTTTGCTGATTTTGCTTGAGGCACTGTGTCTTTTTCTCGTTTTTTCATCACCAAGACTGCTGGCTGAGGATTTTCGAGTTCTTATTGAATTGTGTGAATTCATGTGAGATCAGGGCTGCTGATGTCAGTAACTTTTCAGCTTTTGGCAGGATAACAGTGTATTTGTGACAAGACCCAAATATTTTTTTTCCTTGTTGGCTTCAATCACTTTTAAAGTCTGCCAGTCAACACAATCACCTCCTCACAAAATAAGAACGGATTGAACAAACTACCACCAATGAAGTCAAAGAAGATAATCAAACCCGTCTGATGACACACACACACACAAACACACAAACTCACATACCCACCACATGCACACACGATCTGGATTGGTGCATTCAAGTCTAAGCAAGTGACAAAGCAGTACAATCAACAATATTTGATAGCTGCCATCACCTCAGAAGTTGACTTACTGCCACAGCTTCCAGCTCTGCCCTTTTTGCTTTTCTTAAGAAGGCAATACATTTTTCAAAATGTCTAGTTGTTAATCAAACTGGGTATATTGGATTGGTTGAATCAAGTCAAGGGCTATGACAAAAAAAAATCATGTTTATTATTGATTAAGCTGAGGACATTTTTTTTAAGTAACAGATGTTTTGTTCCACCAACAGGCTGAAATCAAATGATAATCAATTTACTTTAATGTGGGAGAAGGAACATCAGCAGTGACTCCCATCTGAGAAGATTTTTGTTGAATAAATGAATATATATATATATATATATATATATATATATATATATATATATATATATATATATATATATATATATATATATATATATATACATATATGGCTGAAGGTAGGATTTTCGATCATCAGTAATAATCACTAGCACAAAGCTCTAGAAGCTTCAGGCAATGCATATGGTGCAAAAGCTAAGGAAAAAAATCCTCTTCACCAATTTGAAAAACACATCATGCAGCATTTAAAAAAATGTGGGTGCAAATATAGAAAACACAACTAAATCCAACAAACACGACACAAAATTTGTTTTTTATCAACTTAATTACAGTCAGATTCTACAAACACTGCAAATCACCATGATATAATAACTGCATCTCTAATCAACTATTCACAAAAAGTCCAAAATAGAAAAAGGCAAATGTGAACAGTAATAAGTTAGTTGAAATTTTCCTCACATTGTCCCTGTCTCCTGCTGTTCACACTCAGGTTTGTTCCTCCTCAGATTACTTGAAGCAGGGCCTGATTGCTCCAATTAAGCAGATCGCTGTGCGATGCCATTAAAGATAATTCCTAAATTATTTATGAAGGCTCTCTCTGCCCAATGTGACAGCCGTTAGAGAGGGTTCCTTTTACTGCATCAATTAACCCTACATGGTTTCAGCATTAACTTTGCGAGGCTCACACTTGTCATGAAACACAAAAACCCTCAGCTGATTGCTTCAGTGAATGAATTAATAAATGAAGGCCCTTTGTTTTGCCACAGCTCTTCTACAGTTTCTGCTGCAGGACAGTGTTCCTGCTCAGGCCCCAGCTCCCTTTTAGGAATCCAGAAACATCACAATTATCTTCATCCGAACCCTCCAAAGAACGGGGGTTATTTGGAGGACTGAAATGGTCACACGAAGTGCACTAGCTATGTCAGTGAGAAATAAGAAGAAATGTATAAAATGATTATTAAACATAACACCTCTTAATAATTATAATATTATAAAATTCTGAAATTATTTTCCAGTTGAAAATGAAAGGACTTGTTAGGGTCCAAGAAATGCCAACCACTTGGTCAAAGATTGAGGCTGCTGTCACAGGCCATGCACCAAGCAGTGTACAATGCAAGTGACATTGCTAGTTTTCCAACCCACACAGTTGTCATTTTTGCCCATAAGGGCCACTCATGAAGGGGTGTTGGTATTACATCAGGTGTGGTTATTATGTGTTGGAACATTACTATTTTCAGGCAGCAGAAAGGGATTGTGCCCTAGATCAACAAAAGCCAGGTCTACAGTCAATGGCCCAGTATTTTTTCTGCTAATCAAAGGAGACATTATTCAGATAGTAAGGTACATGGTTTGCAATGGGCCGGCACTATGAGCAAATATGCACTGCAGCAAATATTGTGACACACTTAAGCAGCAAAACTAAAAGCTGTGTTATAAACTTGACAGGACAGAGGAAACTCTCCAGAAGAAACAGAATTAAACCTTTAGCTTCTGAAATAAAACACTTAAAACAGTTCTAATGGAGCTCAGGATTTATCAGGAGGGTGGCTTCTTTACTGTACACAATTTTACTTATCCTGTCGACATGTCAGGAGATTTAAATAATCAATTTAGTTTCTTTGAATGGTGTGTTAATGCTTGCATCTGAAAAATCGCACCTTTCAGGTCACATGGAATGGCTCATTGTCCAAACCCCGCATTCTGGGAACTAGTGCCCCTCAAGGCTCAGTATTATACAGCTTCTGTTTTCACTATACACTAGATCACTAGGCTCTGCAATCACATCACATGGATTCTCTTACCACTGTTATGCAGATGACACCCAACTGTTCCTCTCTTTTCCCCCATCCTCTGATACCCACGTTGCAACGCGCATCTCGGAATGTCTGGCAGACAAACTGCGCATCACCTCAAGCTCAACCTTAGTAAAACTGAACTCCTCTTCATCCCGGGGAAAGACTGCCCTCACGTGGACATGTCAGTCACTGTTGTGGATGTCACAGTGACGCTTTCGTCGACTACGAGGAACCTGGGCGTAATCCTTGATGATGGACTGTCCTGCATCTTATGTTCTTATCCTTAGCACTTAAAGCATAGCACTTATGCACGTAAGGTATCCTTCATAAATAGCAGCTTTGATGATCAGATTAGGGCTTGAAAGTTGTTTCTATTTTTTCTTTCTTACTTTATCAGTGGTGATATGTTGTGGTTTCTTTCTTGTGAAAAATGTACTGATTGTAAGTCGCTTTGGACAAACGCATCTGTTAAATTCTCTAAATGTAAATGTAAATGTATCATCTCTTTAAATGGAGAACTGTATGTATTGTTTCTACTTCTGGGGGATTGTTGCAGGTGATGTTAATAATATTTACATTATTAAGGATTATTTAACCCATGAACATCCCATTCATTTGCCATAATTGTGCATCACTATTAAAGCGTTGCCAGATGTTAATCTAACACACCATACCTTGTAGGAAAGTCAGAGCCACAAGAACAAATTAGCATAAATATGTAATCTGAACTGACACATTAAAAATAAATAACTTTGCTTATTGGTTGAACACATACCTTTGTAATAAAGTTCAAGTGCCACCTCCGTGTTGCTTGGAATATGAGATGATAAGCAAGCGAGAGAATGATAGCCGTGCTGGTGTATCACGTTCATCATCATAGCCTACACTAAGCATGATTGGCTGAGAAGAGGTCAAATAACATCTAGGATCCATATTTTGCTAAAAACAAATACGATAATAATCATGTGTCAATGCTGCTTGTCTTGAAGCGATCCTCAGTTAACTATCAGTCCATTTGCTCAAATGCAGTCAAATGGAGTTGTTGATGGGACAGATGATAAGGACATAGCCGAGGAAGAGGATCTACTGGCCAAGGACCACATACCTATCACTCAGCGAAGACATGAGCCGCTGTTTAAACAGCAGTGCGCAGGTGTAGGTGCACCGGGCTTTTAAAAGGAAATGAGAGATGACACTGCAATTGGTTTCATTCATTTTATGCCCAAAACACACAACACACTACTAATTAAGCCTCTGAATACAACCTAATTAAGAGTCTAAATATGACCCCTTTCACAGATGGTCATTTGTCAGTTTTCAGTGGCTGCTTGGCTAGAAATGGAAAAGTCTTACCGTGTAATACAGGCTGGCGTAAGAGCAGACACCAAAGGAGAGCGTTCTCTTCTTACTCATGTTACATTAGCAGTAATTACATCCCTGAGACCTAAAATTATTCTAATAGAACAACCTGTACTGTGACCCAATGTAAGGGGAGGAGTAACATTTTTTTAAAATAGATAAATTGTGCAGCTCCTTAAACTGAATAGCTTTCGTTGTTGTCTGGTGATGGAAAGACAGGTCGTAGCATTAAAAAAAAACAAAAAAACATATTTGTGCACCATTCCTGTCAAAGGAAGTCGAAGCCTTTATTGCCATATGCACAGTTACAACGTTTCCCTGTATAATGAAATTCTTACTTTGCCTTCCACTCTGAATGACATTGTACACAAACAGTAATAGAAATAAGATACAAAGATATACATAAGATGTACAATGTCCAATATGCAAAAACATTATCAGTGCAATAAACATGATTAGTGCAGTAAGCAGTGTTAGGTGACGATCTGTGTATAAGCTGTACACATACAATGGGTAATTATGAGTGTGCAAGAGAAAAACAAGGACATCTGCCACGATGAGTGCCGTCTTGTATACAAAGAATTGAGCTGACAAAAGAAATGACAAGAATTCATGAAAAAATGACATTGGGTAACAAATCAACATATTAATCAATACAATGAAATGGATGAATTGTGCTTTCTGTGCTTTTCATAATCTGACTGAAGGACTGCATGTGAATACACACATACATTACACATGCCTCATTCATGAGTGTGAACTGAAGCAGTTCCTTCTTTCTCTTTCACGCTCAAACACACAGGCACCTTCCTTTCCCTGACTCAGTGTTTAATGACCGTGATCATTTGTATCTGCTCCAGAGATTGTTTATTGCCTGTCACATTGATGCTGCTCTTAACCTCACAGAACGCCACGGCCCTCAGCCCATCCATAATAAAGAGGACAAAGTTGTCTCGCGTCGCAGGTAAAAAATTAGCTGCTCTGCTCGTGTGTATGCAAGAGATAGTGTTCCAGACAGTGCTTAAGCTGTGTGGAGTGTTTCTGTATGAAGTGGGATTGAATTAGACAGGCTTCACTGTGGAGAGAGCTGAAATTCAAGAGGTTTTACACATGTAGAACAATGCTGCAATAACCTCAAACGGAGCAAAGGGTTGAAAACATATTCAGATGAGGAGAATTTAGGCTGGCCTACTAAATCATAATTAAAAAGTACTTCAGTGGAGCAATACTGTAATTGGATAGCACATATGACAGCACAGACTATAGCTCCAAGGCTGTCTTCCAAGCTCAACTAGCTGCTGGCTTTTGTGCAAATTGCTGGGCTGAAAGGATTTTAGACCACAACTGGCGTAGCACAGAGCGCTGGCCAAATTAATTTACTCGTAGAATGCAGACAGGCATGAGATCAATAGTAATTAGATTAGATTCATAATGTGTTTCACTTTGCACAAGTTTGTTTACATGGGACAAGTTCGGTTGGGATTTCCCAAGGTGAAAGTATCCACTGGTGAGGAGACATTAAAGTTTAGAACTCAGTCTTCCATGTAAACCTTTAACACCTCCAGCACTGTGAGCAAGAACAGACACACTCTGGTTCACTATGTTTGATGAAGTCACGTCTTGTCTATCAACATCTGTTCAAAGGCATCAGCGGCTTAAGCCAGAGCTAAGTTTGTCTTCATTTGCATTTCACATTGCCCCCTGGAATTGTTTTGACTCATCGTCTCATTTGCTTTTATTCATTTTCATTACAGTCGTGAGCTAATGGAAGATTTGCAAATGTGCCGTGACACACTGCGTGTGATTACTGCTCCGCTAAGAGTTGCTTGACAAGTGCGCCGGCCCCTCACCTCTGCATGCCACCCACGAGATAAGTGAAATGAGAGCTGTCACTAAACGGCATGACAATTCAAGTAGTTCCAGGTAGGAATCATCTTCTCACTAAAATTGGCTTGCAACACAAACTTGACAGTTATAATGGAAAACTGATTAATTTGTAAACAGACCATGACAATATCAATAGTATTGTAGCTACATATGTATTGTATTTGTCAGTTTGTATTGTATACCAGGCGCTCCTGCTCTAGCTTTTGTATCCAGGGTTTTTCACTGTCTTCATATAATGTATATATTTAGATATATTCTGTTGTTATAAGGGGTGTTTTGTTATTGTACACTGTCCATACTTCATTTGCATCATCCATCCATTATCTGAAACCGTTTATCCTTTTCAGGGTCAGGGGTGGATCTCCAGCTGATCCCAGCCGACATCGGGCGACGGCAGGGTACAACCTGGATAAGTTAACAGTTCATCACAGGGCTGACATATAAGGACAAACAACCAATTACACCTACGGACAATTTCAAGAGATACCAATTAACCTAACTTTTTGCATGTCTTTGGATTGTGAAAGGAAGCGGGAGTACCCGGAGAAAACCCATGCAGGCAGGGAGAACATGCAAACTGCCCTGTCTCGAACCCCATTTCCTGTGGGGCAACAGTACTATCCACCGCCGTGCTGCCCTCATTTGCATCATGGTGCACTTTATCCCAGTTGTATCATTTCTTACTTTTAGAAAATCTACAAATTGAGTCTTTGAGAAGAAGAACCCTATTTACAACAATTACATTTTGGGCAGAAACTAATTAATTTCAATGGGATCTAAGTGATCAGTGGATTTGATCACAAAGTAAATCTGCACCGAGCATTTGCATTCAACTTTGGTTAATTCTGACTCCCACGTTTGAGGGAACAAAGAGAACTGAGGAATTCAGAATGATCGTCATCATCACAATCATTCATGCCTTCTCCCCTCTCTTTAACTGTAATCTGTCATGTAAAAATGGCTAAAAATAACAGAAATTGAGAGAGAATTTAAAGTTTGCTTAGAAAACTGTCTTACTTCAGAGAACATTAGCCATTAGGAAACAATGCATGGTGTGACATGCGCAACACTGAGCTGATAGACACAATGTGTTGCATTGGGTGTGTGTGCTAATTGTGTCCTGCAGTTGATCATATCTTTACCACTTGAAATATCATAGATATTTACTTAAATATATGTTTCTCAAATGTACAGTAGGAGTAATTTCATTCCTTGAAATAAGATGTGTTTCTAATTCATGGTGTATTTCTATGTTCTAGTTCTTACATTTTTTCCCTCTCTGGAACATAACTGTGGGGCTTTACATAAATTGCAACATTACATTACAATCTCTTGCACTGGCAGGAAAAAGGTCACATCACTGACCTTCTAAATGTGACCAGTGGATCACTCATGTGAGAGAATCTCCGTTAGTTTGATGAACATATGTCAACAGAGTGTAAGAATCACTTGTCCCCAGCATTGTGTGACTCTAATATGTACTGTCATTATCTGCTCTGTGATGTGGATTGGGGTCCCGTGGCTCCCAACAGGAACCCTCCTCATCATCCAAGTGCCTCGATTCAGGTCAATTTCCCCTAATTGTCATCTTCGCAATTGGCAAAGTGTTAAATCAATTTCAGGGTCACATTTGTCCTGGGGTAATCGTGCGCTGCTAATTGGCCCAGCAGCTGAATCCTGTCAGTCACTGAGGGGGAGAGGGCAGGGTGTAGGGAGGGGCTGGAGGAGGAGATCAAGACCAGCTGCTACAACACACGATGATGATGTCAGACTGTCTTGCTGCGACTCTATGTTTGTTAGAAAGGTGTGGAATCACTTTGATGCTGACTGAGAATTCCAGTTGATTGTGGCCCCCAGCAGGAAGTCATCACTTGAACTACAGTACGTTGGAAGTTGCTGATTAGTTTGTAGCAGCAATCAGCTATGCCCCTGCTAGCTGATAGCTGTGTCTCTCTGATGGACTTCAGAGGAGGAGGTCAATCATTATGTGGTCAGTTATTATGTATTTTATGTTTTGACTAAACCCATGAACCGTTGAGAGTAGAATAAAGATTTTTGTACAGTGGGTTCCTTGGATGAAACTGAGTCAACTGATATAGACCACAATTGTTACATACCATGTTTAGATGACCCGGCCGCAACCTCTACAGCTGCATTGTTGAGAGCATCTTGACTGGCTGTATAACCGCCTGCAGAGAGTGGTAAAGACTGCGGGGAAGACCACCAGGACTCCGCTGCCCTCTCTGCAGAGCATCTACCACTGCAGAGTCCACAGGAGAGCTTCCTCCATCCTCAAAGACCCCATCCACCCCCAGCACGGACTGTTCACACATCTACCCGAGGCCCGAGGTACAGACGTGTTAAGTCCAAGACCACCAGACTAAAGAACTCTCTTTTCTCACTGCCATCAGACTCCTAAACAGCAGATAGGAGTTTAATCTACCTCGTATCACATGTGCTTATCACATGAGTGTAAAAGTGCTTTGAAGGTGCTTTACTTTGTATATTATATATTTAAGTTGTATATAATATGTACAACTGACAACTATTTCTTTATTACACTGTTGGCATTCTGTGGACAGCAAAGGAAGAATTTCATTGTACAAAGGAACATGTTTCTTTACTGTGCATATAACAACAAACACTTCTTTTAAATCTTGAATCTTAAGAAAACCTATGACTTCATTCTTCGACATCTCTCACCGTTTGTCTGGAACTGAACGGAATTTTGAAGGCATGGCCTGTTGCACTCACAGTAACAGGCTGCAACTCGTCCATCAAACTTGGTAAACTAAAACTAAAGCATGGTGAAATGTGATTCACGTCTAGGTGGCTATACAGCACAAATCAGCTTTGGCTGACTATGCTGGCAAACCCAGAATTGTCTGACAAATTCACCACTTACAGGACTTTTTGGATTGTTTTACACATGGCTCACCACAAGCAACAGCAGCAGATGCCGTAAACACACACATTCACTTCAGGAAATGCAAATATTCTTCAGGTCTTCTCAGTCGTATTAGTGCACATATATTGCTGCAAAAGTTTTACATGTTTTGGTGTAACCTTTTAAAAGGTTGGGGGGCATACAGTTTTTACATTTGGTCCTTGAGCTTTTGGCCAACAGGCAGAAGAGAATTGAGCAGTGGAAATCTCCAAAATGCCTTACTTCAAAGTACTCAAAGACACTTACTAAAAACATAAAAAAAGAGACAGAAGTTATACATTCAAAGAAGTTTTAAAAGGTGAGTTGTGTTGAGTGTTTTGAAGGTTGTGAGGTCTGTACAGTCTCTGATGTGTTTGGGGAGGGAGTACCAGAGATAGGGGGCAGCGATTGAGAGGGCTCAGTCACCCCAGGTTCTGTGTTTGGTCCTGTGTGGTGGAATGAGGAGGTTTGCATCGAGTAAACTGAGAGCAGACGCCAGTAAATACCAGACCACATAAATGAGCCATCTCTTTGTTGTCAGAATATTGGCAGCTTGGTCTTAAACTTTCTTAACTTCAATCAGTTCCTGAATGTCTGAGGTGAGGATTCAATTAAGGCAGTTTCTGAATCTTGACTTATTTTGAAACCAATATGGATAGTTTAAAATCATGTAATAAGTGTTTTAGAAGCAGTGTGTCTGCCTTTTACTCCAGACAGTAAAACAGCAATTACACCGCCATCTGTTTGAAACAGTTGTTAAGAAGCTGTCAAGTTATGTTACAGCGTTCTCACAGTTTTGGGTTCAATATGTTATCAGTTATAATAACATCTTACTCAGTGTTTGAACTGCTGAAATGTCCATGTTCGAAAGTGGTCATATATTTTATGTTTGATATCAGCGTCACAGTTTGAGTGAAAGGTTGAATCTTTGAGTGAAAGAATGTCCACTTTTGTTTTAATTACAGGATGGACTCCAGCTGGCATGGACTCCGCAAGTTTGAGTAAAACCTGCTGACTCATGTTATCCCAGCATGATTTGAAAGTGTTCCAAGGAGCCTCTTGTGATGTCACAGACTGCTTGGCTTTCTCAGTCTTCAAGTGCCCCCATAAATGTCCAATGGGGTTGAGGTCAGGTGACTGTGAATGAAATGAAAGTCCATGACAGTCAGGAATACTTGGTTTTCTTTGGTCTTCAAGTAGTTGTGTCAAAGCTTTGAGGTGTGTATGGGCTCATTGTCCTCATCATCATTTGCCATTTGCATCCATTTAGGTTCATTGAGATCCATTCTAGTATTTGTTTTTCTGATATTTGTCCTTTGTTTCACAATGTAAAACAAATAATTCAACCAGTTTCAAGTGTTTTCCCCTTCAGTTTCTATAGTTGGTTTAACATGTTGGGCTGAAAGCTAGAGTGGCTTACCCATTGCAGTCTAGTCTAAAGCTGCTTGTATAAGGGCTGCTGTGTCCCCTGGTGTCAGAAATTAAGGCAGTAACAATGTTAACATGACACATATTGATCACTAAAATGACAAAAAGTAGATATTGTTTTAAGTCACCGGATATGGACATAGTCTTAGTACATGGGGCGAACACGCTACCACGTGAGCTACTGGGGTGCACCAAAGTGGTAATGGTACATACGGATTCTTCTTTGTAGAGGTCTTGGAGCTCAAGAAAATGGTACACAGCAGTAATAATTTCATCATCATTGTCAAAATGGTGGCCACTGAGCTTCTTTATCCTGGGGAAGAGGTAGTAGTCTGAGGGTGTCAAATCAGGTGAATGTGGCAGGTGTTGGATGAGCTCAAATCCATTCCTGGATAACAGCCATCACCACTGTGGACTTGTCCCAGACAGTGCTGACTTGCAATTTTCGATTACCTGAAGGAGAAAATACCACAAAAGGTATTATCTTCAAACTTTTGCATAATCACTTCGAGTTGAACTGCATGTGTATTGAACACAAGTGGTTTAACTCATCTCCTATCTTTGGCCGTGACAGGTCAATGCAACAAGCTATAAACATACAATCACCTTTCAAAGTTTATATGACAGGTCTGTTAGCAAAGAGTTGCTTATTTCCACATCCAACAGACACAGAGAGCAACATCATCATTCATTTGACATTGAATTTGTGTCCACCCTCTACATGTAGAAGTCCAAACTTCTGTCTCATTTCAAGGTACATATAAGGTTTAGTCCCTGAGTCCTGCTACATCTATTTGGAGTGTTGAGCATGAATGTAGAACTCTATATAATTCAGCCGGTGATGGTGGTGATACTTCAAGAAAGAGTTCTCCTGATGTCTGAGGGTGCAGTCATGGGTGTACAGTGTGAACAGGAGGTGGCTGAGCACAAAGCCCCATGGGACTTGAGAACTAACATAGAGGAGGTGTGACTGCAATTTGAACTCTCTGGTGTCTGCTAGTGAGGAAGTCAAATATCCAGTTGCAGAGCGTTGTACTCAGGCCCAGAGTGTTTAGTTTTCCAGTCAGCTTCAGGGGTGATGTTGTGTGGAATGCTGAGCTGAAGTCAATAAACAGCATCCGGATGTAGCCGTTCTTTTTTTCCAGGTGTGTGAAGACTGAGTGGAGGGCAGTAGATATGGCATCTTCTGTGGATCTCTTGGTTCTGAAAGCATTCTGGTGAGGGTCCAGGCTGACAGGGCTGTTGTCTTTGATATGCCGGAGAGCCAGTTTCTCGAAGCACTTCATCAGGATGGGGGTGAGTGCCACAGGAAGGTAGTCACTAAATAATTTTTAGGTTCTGGAACAATGAATGCTGTCTTGAGGCAGGAGGGAATAGTCTCCTGTAAAAGTGAGGTGCTGATGTCAGTAATAACATCAGCTAGCTGATCGGCACATGCCAGTTATATTATCTGGACCAGCAGCCTTATTTATTTTCACTTTCCGCATGATTTTCCTCAAATCTGCTGTTGTTAGTGACTGGTCCTTAGGAGGCAGAGAAAACTTTACAGCTAAGTCTTTGTTCAGGAGATCAAGGCGAGCATGTCCCCATCATATGTCTCACACATGATGGGGCACTGGTGACATTTTGAATTGCCCGCCACACATATTTAGTTTAGCTCTGTCTTTGGTCTTCACCAATTCCTGAGAAAATTATATGTCTCTTTAGCAACTACTTTATGTTAACCATCGTTTTAGCAACCTCAGAAAAGACCGCACGAAAACAATACACTGCAGCTTATGTCTCCAACTAGAAACCGCCATCAAAAAGTCACAATTAATGCTCAGAACAGCACCAAATTTCAGCAACAGTACATGTACAGTCCCAGCACACAGTGCGAAGCATCAAACATCTGCTAGCTTAGCCGGATTTGTATTGAAAACACAGCTCTACTCACCCTCTCCTCCAGCAGCCTGCCTGTGTCGGGGAGCCCCGACAAGTCGATTACTGAGTGCTAGCAGATGTTTGAGGCTTCGTACTGTGTGCTGGGACTGTACATGTACTGTTGCTGAAGTTTGGTGCTGTTCTGAGCATTATTTGTGGCTTTTTGATGGCGGTTTCTAGTTGGAGATGTAAGCTGCAGTGTATTGTTATCGTTCGGTCTTTTCTGAGGTTGCTAAAACTAGCTAAGCTAGCGGTCAGCAAACTTGACCTCTCGAGGGGGAGTCTTACTCGGTGTCCAGGTGTGTTAGACCATGGATTAAATTTACACCGGAATATCCCTTTAACCATCTTGGAGCTACCATGCACAGATGGACTGTAGTGGAAATCCTTTGAAAAAGGAGGCCACTGAACATTATAAATTGTAATTCTAAGCTCTGTCTCTGTCTAATCGGGCTAAAATATAAAATACAGTATACACAGTACATGGGTATTACCCAAACTCCAATTTTAACCATAGCAGTGTTACATCTTGGAATATAGGGCTACTGTAGGGACAGTAGGGCCACATACTGTATGTCAGATCACTGGACATCACTCATTTTTAAAAAGCATTGGTACACACTTCATAGCAGCTTTATGTTAATGTGAATCTGTCATGAACATATATTGATCCTGGAGTTTTGTATTGATTATGCATTTACCCGCTGTGAAAAAAGCCGCTTTTCCACTTGAAAGGCTCAGCTGGTCTCATATGGGATTCCTGCTCAGTGTGCACTGCTGGCAGTGTATAATCAACATCACATAGCACGCGTGTGAGTATGGATACAACACATATAGCCAGTGTGAACCAGTCACCGGCTTACTAACACTTTTGTTGGAGAAACAAGAAAGAGACTGAAATTCTGGTACACGCATGAGTGTGTAATCTTAATAATCACAGCTGAATGATCTTTAACAAAGCTTAATGACGCTTGAAACCTTAACTCTTTTTACTAACTTCAGTATTCATTCAGCGTTATGTCTGTTTTACATTAACTTCATCTTGTA
Source organism: Lagodon rhomboides (assembly GCA_039737535.1). Lineage (NCBI taxonomy): Eukaryota > Metazoa > Chordata > Actinopteri > Spariformes > Sparidae > Lagodon > Lagodon rhomboides. The sequence goes on from CM077807.1 coordinate 1,704,716, forward strand.
ACATAACCATAGAGGGATTATAGATTAAAGTCCAGCTCATTTTGGTGTAATACAGCTTAACTCTATATCAATAGCCCATTGCTGTTGAGGGATCAGCCCCAAACAGATGATATAGACATTTATATCATCTTGTGTCTGGCTTGTCAGAGTGCTGTTAAACGATGGATGATATTAGCCTGAGGCTAGTTCAATACCTAATTTAACCTCCCTCTCTTCTGTCTTAAATGATATATCAATCAAACATGGCCGTTGACTTGATTTACATTTCAAGAACAGCAGACACAGACACACTGCTTAACAAAGAAAAAGTCTCTACTCAAATACAGACATTTTGCGTTTTTTAAAATGTGCTTAAGAATATATTTTAAACAAAAATAGATTGAATTTTGGTCTGGTTAATTACTGAAAGTACTCAGACTTTTGTGATAGTTTAATATATGATTATTTTATGTCATGAAACGAGCCAAAAAGCCAAAAGATCATTTACACCCCATCAGACCACTGAACAAACTAACTATAATGACCATTGATTTCTGCTGTTCAGTACACTTGACATTTCATTAATGTTTGACAGAGTAAACAACAGAAACCAAAACCAACAAATCTTTTTGCTAGCTGCCATTAACAACATTACATTCATCAGCGAAGTTAACATTTTGAGTTGAGCCTTACACCAACATCAACCAAACTTCATGCCTATCTTGGCAGCAGTTGTGCAGACATTTAGTTATGGATGGCTGAGTGATTTCACCATCTTTTAGCTCTGCTGCTAGTGGGGTAACATTATTGAATAATTCATCATTATTTTAGTATATTAGTATTTAGTTCGTCTAAGTAATGGACTTTCTTAACTGATAATATGATGACCATATACTATGAAGAGTGACAGAGTCCACAGAGGGAGAAGGTCAGGAATGGATTGGAGGCCGCTGTTCCTCTCCAGTGTGAAAGCGATAGTCAGGGTGAGTTATTTCAACTTACTGACGAATGTAACGTCACATACTTCATGTGAATTACGTAAGTATCTGACCAAAGCAGCACTTACCAGATAATCTGTTTTTTTCCCTTTTTTTTGTTTTTGCCTTTTCTCTGTATGTTCATAAATTACTTTTCCACTCTTCAGCAATAAAATGAGAAAGAATTATAGTACACTACAGTGGACTTTTGCACCTCCATGGCTCGTTGTTGCACAAAGGCTGAGAAGCAAGATTAATATATTTTTTTAAATAACAAGCTCTGTGCTCTCCCCTAACTCTAGTTGTTTATTATAATAGTTGGTCCGTTTGGGTGGTGTTCAACAGTGAAGCAATGCCTCAAAGCTGTATGCTCATTATTAAGTGCATCAAAATGGGAGCAAAGGTTAGATTTTCTCATTGCCTTGCCCAGTAAATGGCCTGGAGCTGTTCATTTTTACCAGTTATGTTGTAATGGGCATCCCTGCATATTAGTTATGACTGACTAACTCTTTCTGTCCCTTACAATAGAGACAACAGATAAATGTTAGATTGATAACATGTTGTCGTGTTATAAAAAAAACTGGCTGTACCTTGACAGTGGGGAGGTATAAGTTTGGTGAGATACAGAGATATCAAAGGGAAAAAGACAAAGTGAATGTGGAATCTTGTTAAATCTGATTATATCTTGGATCCATGTTAATGTGTGATAGAAAAGAAAACAGTATCAATAAGTTTATTCCACAATATTGCTTCATTTGTTGATGCTTTTAGGGTAATTTCTTGTGTAATAGCAAACTGCATATTGGATAAAACTTCTCTTAGAGACATGGTATTCTTCTGTTTTTTCAAATTTACACTCCTTATTTCCTCTAATCACCTGTAATGCAAAGGGGGACACCCAGTTCAGAGGGAATTTTCACACTAATATATGAACGCAGAGACACAAATCAATTGCAGAGGGCAAATAGCTTTTTGATTAAGATTCCCCGGCTGCCTAATGAAGAAAGCTCTCTCTATATATCCCTCCTCCTCTGTAGGCTTATTGAAGGGGAAGTTAGAATCTATTAAAATGGAGAGCTCTTGTCTGGAGATGCGGCACGGTTAGTGGGAAACATGTAGACCTCTGGACGTGAAAGATGAAGCAAGGGAGGCATTATAGATGGATGGCAGGCAGTGGGCGTATTGATCGCACCCCAAAACTCATCAAGCCATTCCAAGAAAATGTCCAATGGATCCAACTACCAGTCCATTTGGCTCTCATGATACCCTGGGTGGCTAATGACAGATCTACAGCTATATGTCATAGAACCATAAGGCAGGCTGTGCCATTTGTCACCAACTCCTGTTGCAAACAGTTTTTCCTTCTACTAAGATACTGATACCATTCATCTGTAGCCATTGTGGCTGTGAGATGATGTTAAGGCTGTGAAGTCAACAGAGAAATAAAGGTCAGGGAAGCTGCGGAAAGAAACAAAAACAAACTACTAGATGGTATATTGAAAATATAAGGCTCTGCGAAAACATGCATATGCACAAACCACAATGTAGCCAATCCAATTCATTTAAAAACTGTGTCGCACAATGTTGTAGAGATGCATCTAATTTGTGTTGCACATGTGCAAGTGCTTTACATGGAGATAAAATAGTGCAAAAATTAGATATCCACCAAATTCTAGCAACCATGATACCTTGTCACTTAAAAGTCACTTATTTGTAAAAATTTTAGATTAAAACTTGACAAAAAAATGCACCTTTAAATGGAACTGACATTTTCCAATCTTTTTATAATTTTTGGTACAATATGTAAAAATTGGCCACCCGTGGAACAAACAGCTTGATTAATCATGCAGCATCATGCAACTATCCTCTAACTCATTGGCATTCTTAATTCAATATCTCTGTGACACAGTACAAAGACATCTTGTCATATTGTCTTCTTCACAAAGTAACAGGATACTAATCCTCTTTTTAAGAGCCATTGGTACGGTGTATCATTCCTTCATGATGATCTAGGTTAGTGGCTTTATCGAGTCGCAACTACTAACACTAATATTATTGTCACTGTTGACATTTTGGAAGTATCATCACTTTATAATTTTATCCCATTGGAAATTTGTTTGAATTTTCTCAGAATAAGCATACAAATTCTTGAGTTATGACAAAAAACATGACCTTGAACTTTCCAATTTTATTGTATTCTTGCAGTGCCCATTCAAAACACGCTGTTTGGCACAGCTTATCTGGTAATGTGAGGGCTTACAGCCTTAAGCCTCCGGAACTGCTCACAGACTCATTAGGCTGCACTGATATGTTTGATATACTATCTAAAATCTGGAAGATGACATCGGTACTTTCCGAGCCCGACCACAACAACCAGTGAGAGAGGCAACCCAGAGCAGCTGACTGTGTTTGCACACATTGGTACAAATTGTAGCCTATTAAGCTAACCCTAGCTAGCATTCTCCTGTTGACAGTAACTCAAAATCTCACCTCCAGCTCTCTCTGTAGAACAGAAAACCTATGTTGAATGCGTCTCCCCACTCATCCAGACTCGTTTAACCTTTTTTTTCACACTGCAATGCGTCACTACAGCAAGTTGTTGCACCTCACTACTCTCTATTTTGTTTATGTCTGCTTCCCCTTGAGATCACGTGAGAGGGATCACATGTGAGCCCAGCTTCAGTCTCGAGAGCCATGAAGTCAGAGTGCCACAGCATCACCCCTGCTGCACAGAGCGATGATTCCTGTTTATTCAATGAATACTGAATATGATATTGAATCAATATCATGTCTCTGTGATGGAATGAGTGTAACTCATACTACCACTACTCCATACATACAGTAATTCTAATATTTGGTTAAATGTCCCTCAGTTGGTGATTTTGACAGCCATCCACAAGCTTCTGGTGAATTTTGAACTGCTCCTCTTGACAGAATTGGTGATGTTCAAGTACATTTGCTAGCTTCCTGGCACGGACTTATTTCTTCAGCACAGTCCACGTGTTCTTGATGGGGTTTTTTTTTCAATTCTCACCTGATTCAGCCATTCCTTTACCACTTATGATGTGTGTTTGGGATCATTGTCCTGTTGGAACACTGCACACTGCACACCAGACCCAATCTTCTGCTGATGATTTTAGGTTTTCCTGAAGAATTTGGAGATAATTCTCCTTCTTTATTATTTTATTTACTTTCTTTAGAGCTCCAGATCCACTGACAGCAAAATAGCCCCACAGCATAATACTACCACCACTATGCTTGATAGTAGGTATGGTGTTCTTGGGGTTAAAGGCCTCACCTTCTCTCCTCCAAACAGAGGTCAGAATGTCAGACTAATGGGAGTGAATTGGTTGGTAATTTTACTTCTTTTATTTTAAAATTTTATTTCTTTCACTTTGGGATTTTCTACTGAATTGTTTTAAAGTGACGAGGTACATTTGCTCTTTTCCCGAGGATCCTAGAACCTCTTCACCTTCCCCTGCATATCCTTGGACCCCACTTTGAGAACCGCTGGCGTATCCATCATCCACTCCCTGTGTCCAGCAGTGCTTCTCCTCTCTGCTTGCCCTCTCTGGTTTCATAAGAGGCTTTCTGTGTCAGTGAATTTTCTGCACCCATGCTTCCCGTCCACACACTAACCCCAGGGGCGCAGCCTTGTTTTATGTATGTCCTCTCCCCGTTGCGAGGCCCATAAATGGTCTCTCAGTGGGGAGAAGTGGGCCAGTGCTGCCGCATGCCACTCACATGGGATGAGCAGGGCAGCTGAATGCCACTGATGGTCTGCCCTGAGCCTTGTTGACTGTGGCTGATTAACCCCCCTCCCATTCCCTTCCCCCATGCTTGCTCCCTTCTTTAATATACTTTCACACACTGCGCTCTCTGACTTCAGGAAACTGACTGTAAAACAGTGATTGCACGGGTCATGTACTCAGCAACTGCCTGGTTTTGAGGGCAGCAAACATAACCAATAAATCCATTATGACTCACGCTAAGCCTGTGGAAAAGTGGAGTGCAAAAGAAGTGTGGCAGGAGCCTGACATTCCTGAAATCACTGGGGATATATTTTTGTTTGATATCCACTCAGATTGCCAGGGGGTAAAAGGAATATCATACACATACAAATACTGCGGACAGTAGAATAATGTTTCTTTCCTCTGGTCTAAGTAGACTGAGAGGCAAAGGTCCTGTTTACTTTCTAGTTATTTTTATATAACCAGGTTCACAGGGATTCACGTATCATGGAACAAGACTAAAGGCTATTTTATGCTCCCTTTATGTATGAAAATAGATACATCTGTTTCAAACAATGTAACCGTCATTACCCACATACTCCGTGTGCCCTTCATGTTGGTATGGATGATAAGTAAAATGGTCAAGGGTCTTTTCACAGACCTCCACTCTTCCTTCACCATCTTCCAACTCACATTTAATTCCAGTCCAGTGTCCTCCCAGCTGTTCTGTAGTAACTGTTTGTCAGTAACTTCTCACCAGCTGATAACCTCTCCTCAAAAAGTTCTGCGAATTCATGAAACTTCTTCCTCTTGTCCTGCAGTCGTCTCGCTTGAACTATTCACTACATTGCTACACTGTCCCCCTCAACACCCGGAGGCACTGCTCTGTTGGTCTGTATCCATAAGCTTTCAGAGAACCTAGAGAAATACAGACTAAATGAACGGAGAGTATGGACAGAAGGCTCTGTCCGTCTTCATATCTAACGTAGAGCACAAATGAGCCGTAGGGATGCTTTAACATCAAACCAGTGTGGTTTAGTTCAAAAGTACTTGGGTTGTTTTGCCTGCTAAGTTTGATCTGTCTGGACTGGTGTAGCAGCTATCCATCAAGCTTGTGTCGAACAACTGACCTTAGCCCACCTAAAAAAGAGGCTGACCCATAACATAGCGGTACAATTACATGCATCTTTTTTGCCCTGTCTGTTTATCATTATCCACAGCATGTGGTCGAGGAGACGAGGCGCAGGTGAAGAGAGGCCGAGAAGCACAGGTGAGCAGAATGAAGTGAAGTAACAAGAGAGCAGAAAAGGAGCTGATAGGCTGAGGCAAACACTGGGCCCTGGGCAGGGATAACGAGGCTGACACAGGGCAGGTGTTGAGGGAAAATCAGGCTGGAACACAGCAGGGAAACATGCAGCAAACTGCAAAGAAACAACACAAAACTCCCCAAGACAGAAATGGCAGCACCATGATTGTGCTGAACTTTACTCGATGCACATTAGTCTGACATAGCTCGGATGTACTCACTGACCAGCCGCTCAGAGCATTTCATCAATACAGAGGTGAATGCCATCGGGCAGTAGTCTTTCACACTGGTTGGTATAGTTTTCTTGAGCACATGGTGGACCTCTTGAAGGACATGGATATGACTGACCTAACCAGGAACAGGATCAATGTCATTATGGACACCATCAAGTCATCTCTGTTGTTTAAATCATTTGCTAAAGACACATTAGCACAGACCATGAGGAGGATGGGTTTATAATCTGTCACAGCTCTCAGGCCTTGCCACACACTTCTGGGATTCCCCCTGGAATTACAGTATAGCGCCACTTTCTTCCCCTTGTCCCCTTTTTACCTATTTTACTGCTGTTCTTACAAAGTAGGCTGCAACCATGTTTCCAGACTGCAGCCCAAAGTTTACAGCTGCAGTGCGTGTGTTTGCGGCCGATGGCTGTGCTTCTTGGTGGTTTCTGGTTGTGGAATGGTTTAACTGCAGTTTTTGGGTACTGCTGCTTATGTTATCAGAGGATCCATTGATGGCTTCAGTGACATCAGCAATGGTGTCGTTAAATGTGCTACAGACTGCCATGACCATGTGGCTGCATGGTAGTTCTTATGTTGTTTTTCTTAGGACGGCAACAAAAATGATCCAACCATAGTGAACATTTGCAGGTAGTAATCACCTTGGCTGAGTGTAGGGAGATGAAGCATCCGTTAGTCGAGCAAGCACAACCCTGTGTGTCTAATCATGTGAGCATTTTAAAAATAATGATAATAATATGCCACCAAGACACTAATTAGAATCGGTGAAATCAACTGTTGACGTGCTGTGTTTGTATTTGTTCTCTGGAGACTGGATCTAGTGGCAATCAGAGCGACTGCGGGTGAAGATACTTATACAGTATATATTTTGATAGTTTTTAATTGATCATATAAGTTGGTTTCATTTATAATTCAAGATGTTCCTCATTCACACATCATTACAGATTATAATGTACGTGGCTTTTACTGTATGTATCCTCAATTGTGCCAATTTTGGCTTCTAGTAAGAAGCATAATTGCAACTAGATTAACACTTTGAAGTGTTTCTTAAAAAAAAAAACCCTGAAGACCAAGCTCCGAATGACTCCCCATTCATTTTGCTGAAAGTGGCTCATTAGGTACACTCACCATAAAAGTTTTTCAGGCCTCTTTGGGTCCATACGGCGCGAGCATTAAAGTTCCTATCTAGTTGAGTTGGCTGAGATATGTGGCTTCGACAATTTAACTGTCAGGGTTTTCTGCAAGGAATTAAAGCGAGGCACAGCCTGAAATAAAGGTCCCTGCTTAATGTCAGAATACATTATTATTCACTTTTACAAAATATTAAGCTTCAGGGGAAAGAGAAGAGGTGCTGTATCACACAGCAAAGGCCACATATTTAATGAGAAGACTTGTTAACAGTGTCATCTAGTATCAAAACCGGAGCTGGAGATGAAAGGAGATGAAATGCATTTTGATACACTGCTGCTTCAGCACAGCAATTGGTGTCTTTAACTAGATTGTTGTAAGTAAAAGATTAGATGTAGCATACCACCAACCATTTCTCCTCGTTTTTGCATTGTGGCTACTGTAGCTTACTCAAACTCAGCTAGGTGGTCAGCCTATGTGTGAATAGAAAAAAGGCAAAATACACACATTAAGCATAGCACTTTTACATGAATGCCCATTGTGTAAGATTGTGCACGTATACTATTTGTGTATCTGGCTATGTCTTCATCGAAGTTAGCTCTGTTTAGTTGTAGCACTTTTTACATGTTTACACGTTTGCATATACATTTTACTTGACTATGTGGTTGAAATGGAGGAGTTAGCAGTAAAGGGAGCAACTAACAGCATATTCCGCATATCTATTACATCACATTTAGCTGACTCTTTTATCCAAGGTCACTTACAATCATTGAACCTCCAGCAAACAACCCCCTCCCCCAAAAAAGAATCAAGCAGGTACATCAACTCCAGAATGTCATGCTTCTGTTTTTCTTGTCTTTTAGTTCTGTCTCATCGTGGTGTCTAATTCTCCTCTCGTTTCAGATCCCTTCCTGTCCCTGCGTCTTCTCCCGCTGCTGTGATTGTCTGCCCCTCCCTGATGTGCTACACCTGTGTCTCATTATCCCCACATCCCTTGTGCGTGAAGTCTGCATGCTCCCTGTCTTCTGTGCCAGTTCATCTTTGTCTTCCGCAGCAATCGTTCCAGCATTTCTTCTTCTGACAGCCTTCCTTGTGTTTTTTTTACCCTGTTTTTGATCGTGACTTTTGCTTCTGCCTTATCCCTCTGTTTTATCTGCCGTGCTGACTGATCTCCTGTGTACCAAACCTGTCTTCAGTACAGACCTTTTGCCTTTTAAACTGAACTGTCTTGAGTTGGCATTTGGGTCCTGATCTAGTGTGTCAGACCTTGTCACAGAAAATAATACCTGCTTTGAGTACTGCATTTGTACCCGGTAGAGAGCATACCTCCACCAAGGCCAACAGTCCGCTTTAAAGCCTTTAAGCCCTAATCCAATATCAGATGAAACACAATTACCTATGATTTAGTATACTTTGATGCAAATCCAAACAAAAATCCAGATAACACCTAATTATGGCAGATTTTTTTCATCAAAACCCATGCATTATTCCCTAAGAAATTAACAAAACTGTCAGAAAGCACTTTATCTCACAATGTTAATGAGAGTGAGAAAAAAAATCCTGGATCCCTTCCTTTATCTGGATCCACACCAGAAGCTAATGGGGTCTACTCTGTGCCCAGACCCATCCTCCATCCAAATTATTAGAAAACACTTCAGTAGTTTTCGTGTAATCCTGCTGAAAAACCAACCAACCAACCAACCGACAAACAAACGGACACGTGCGAAGACATAACCTCCCTGGCAGAGGTAAAGATGAGGGACAGAAAAAATACGTTTTCTCTTTTTACGGGCTTAGGTGCAGTCTGAGAAGACAAGAGTTTCTGCTGTACTGATGTACAGATGATGCTCATTCCACCATTGTAGAGTCAGGACAGCAAATAGTTGTGATTTTGTTTGGTGGTAACTGCAGAAAAAGGCATGCTGTAATATCTTTGTAATATCCTGAGGGACATGCACAATATTAAGCATTCTATATACAATATTGATAAGACATATACCCAACACTACTCTAATTAAAGGCTCACTATATAGTTTCAGAGAGGAGTTTTTTTTAATATTCACAATATTGATGAGGTAAATTGATGGAAAAATGTATATATTCTCTGGTATTTTTATTTTATTTTATTTTTTTTTTTCCATAAACAAGTTGTTCTCAGAGGTCCCCAGAACAAAGTTTGAAGCTAGAAAAGTGGTGGGGTCCGCCAGATACAAACAAAGTAAAGCATTGTGTTGTTCGTTAAGGTCAGTTTGTTCAGGCAGAAAAAAAATCAGTCAGTGAAGTTCTTTCTCTTCTGATTTAAATTTCTTCCCCAAAACTACTCACTTCAATATGAGTGTGTTTCGGGAAACTAGGTTGTGTTTTGGGTAAAATATAAAAAGATTACTTCTACAAAACTCTTAACAAGTGAAAATGCTCATAGTTAGAAAAATAGGAAAGTCTCCTGAGAAGGAACCATTTTCAATTGTGGCTTTATTGCTTTGGCACTCCCATATTCTCGGTGGGTTTACAACCACCCACGGACCTGCCTGCTAAACTTAAGTGGACTAATAACCCTCCATACAGCAGACTCACAGGCAAGTAGCTTCAGGATGTGTAGATTCCTTCAAAAAGAAAAAAAATATGTAGGCCAAAACTAACGCTGCTAAAAAATAAATGGCAGGGGGAAAAAACATTTCTGTGGGCCTCAGTGAATACTGAACAGTCCATCTCCAGTCTCTGCATTTCCTTTGTATAGAAACTGATGGGGTCAGTGCAGACTGCTTTGAACCATAAGCACAGTCTAGATTTAACAGTCAGGTAAATCCCACTGAGGCGTCAGATCAAAGTGTCAGATGACAGCACTCTCTTTAGACTGTGCAGCAGCCAAATGTTCCACTTGTTCCTGAACTGGCATCGTTTGACCGCAATATTTTGTACACTGTAAACGCAAGTGATTTGCACATTGGCCCATTATCCAAAGTTTACTGTAAGAACATTACAAACGGTGTTCAAATGTTATCTTTTTAAGGTTTTCAAGTATATTTTGTCAAGATTTAACTAATCAAGTCAAGCCAAAGACAAGAAAGTCTAGTCCAAGGTGGGTTAAAACAAAAAGTCTGAATAAAAAATGTGAAAACACAAAAAATAGAAATTAGTTATTATAAGTAAAAGGAATAAAAGTGATAAAAACCACGCAAAATCACAGAAAAGTAAGGAAGGGAGAAGAAAGAAAAGTTAAATAAATACAATAGAATAAAAAAAGATAATGAATTTTAAAAAAGTAAATGCAAAAATGGAAATATATGATAGAGTAAAACAATAAAGGACGATTAGATGAGGACATCACATCCAAGGAATTAAGAATTAAGAACCCTCAAGGGGCCACAACGGCCAGACCACTGTCACCTTAGTCTCAACTTTGGGATGACTAGAAGGGTCCAACCCGAGGATCTAAGGCTGCAAATAGGCTGACATGGAGTCAGCATTTTTAATTGTTTGACTAAAGGGCAAGACCCAGGTGAGCTTTAAAAGTAATCAGTAAAATCTTAAAATCAATTCTAAAATGGACAGGGAGACAGTGACAATTAGAAAATATGGCATTCACACAAAGCCGGAATTTTTTCTGTGTCTGTTAAAGCAGTGTTTGTTTTTATACACCATTTCACATAAAACCTCACAACTGAATGCCTCTGTGCACCAGTCAAGATGCTGTTCCTGAGCTATGGTGTTTAAGAATGGCCAGAACATTATGTGCATGATACAATGATGTCACAGGGAAGTTGACCTTTGACCTTTTGGATATAAAGAATGGGCATAGATGGACAGACAACCTAAAAACATGGCCTTCAGCCAAGGCTATCGCAGGCACAAAAATCAAGATGCTCTTATTTCTGTGTAAAAAAAATAAAGACTCCTATACATTTCTAATTACAATTTTTCTACAAGGCACTGTGCTAATCAGTTGCTTTTGTATAGCATCCAAAGGAATCTGGATGCTGATAAAGAGCAGGAAGACGATGCAGGGCCATTAGAACGGGTGTCTATGTGAATATATGTGTATATATGTATATGAATGAATAAATGAATGTTCTCTCTTCCTGTTTTTTCTTGTTGCTCTTCCTTCATTACTGCTACAATTGTCATTGTTGCTGTATTGTCATTGTTTTCATTATTACTGTGACTATGAGTGTGATGGTTGTTGTTGTTGTTGTGCTCATTTTGTTGATTGTGTGTACTGGTATTGTTGGTGCGAGTATGCTTATGGCTTGGTATTGTGATTATGATTGTTTTTGTTGTTGCTATCGATGTTGTTGCCATGTCGTCATCGTGACTGAGGTTTCTTGTCTTGTTTATTTTTCATATCATCATCATAAATATAGTTACTTATCTTATTTACCTATTATGCAATCATCACAACTATAGATTCTTATCTTATTCATTTGATTATTCTTATTATTTTTTTTTTCTAACAATACTCATGATAATACCCTCTCCCCCTCTCTTTCAGAAAAAAAATTAAAAAATTAAAATAAATACATAAATAAATAAAAAAATAAATAAAAAAAGCCACTCCACAGGAAGCGGATGTATATAGCCTAACATTATGTTAATCTGGCTACTTCGGCAGATATTTAACAGCTATTCTGTGAGCTACGTTAAATAAACTAATCAACTACATCATTTTCAGGCAGCATTGGATATACCCACTTCTAAATCCCCTCGATGTGCATCTTTGTAACACTGTTTGAGGGAACTATGGGTAACTGCATACTTGGAGATGCATCCGTCACTAATGTTATTGTAGCTACTACGGGATTTAAGCTGTTATTCTTAAAAATCATATCTTACCCCATCCCCTATTAATCAGAATCATAGTTCTTATGACCTGTCCTGTCCAATCAGAGTATTGAGATCCGCGCACCACATTACGCAAACGGAAACGCACTGCAATATCTCAATCACTATCGCTGTGCTGTGAGATGAGAAGAATTCATGCACACCAATTGTGAATCCGAGAGCACGGTTTACAAAAACATTCCCACGGATTTCCACATCCAGTTTTTTTCTGCCATGTGACCCTAGAGGGGACTCCATTGATACGGTAGACGTCAATGAGGAAATAAAACAGTGTGTCTGGTTCAAGAGGGAGGAGAGAGAAACTCAGGGCCCTGATGTGTTCACTGTAGTCTGGACTACTCACATGTGCCACCTGGTGGTTGTTTGTGTCCACCGCCGTGGTAATGGTGTCATCTGAAAGGAGAGACATCTGTAGGCAAGACACATGGCTTTTATCATTTATATTTACAAACAGTTAACAGTTAAAACATTTAAAAAGTTCCTTATTGAGTAATGCTTAACATGACGTTTTGATATTTAGTATACTGTACACACAAGAGATAGCAGTAGTGTACACAGGGCATTTCATTCTATAGTATTTGGATATTAAAACTAGCCTGAAAATGAAATGAACTGATCGGGGTAGATGCAAATTGCTTTAGGCAGCAAAACCACAGTGTACATGGGCACATTGCCAGAGAACGTTTGTGGCTGGAGAGATACAGTAGTGGTGGAAAGTTCCCTGTAGTCTCAGGGCCTTTGCAGATGTCCTGTTCCCCCACAAGTTCCTGATTGGAGGCAGGTTGTTCTCTCCGCCATCTTTGTCACCTGGCTTCTCATCATCTGGATCCTGATCCCCATCAACAGAATGCAGGAAGTTGTAGAGAATGAAAGTTACCTTTACACTGCTGTCTGCTGCATCAGCGCAAACTTTCAGTCCACAACAGTCCTCCAGCGTTGTGTGAGGATGCCAAAACTGTTCTCCAAGACTCTGGACAGGCGGTAGTAGAAAACCTGCATGTCCTCTTGAAGATGGCACCCTGCATAGGACCTGAGGAGGTAGGCCTTCATTTGGAATGCCTCATCAGCCACAACCACATACAGCAAAGGTCCCAACTCTACAAATGGTATATGAGATGGTGGTGAAAAATCACCTGCCTGGAAGTCTTTGCCAAGATGGGAGTTTGAGATGCCTTTGTCGGTGTTGCTGTCAAATCCTCCAATATCAAGAACCAGTAACCTGTAGTCTGCATCCACCAGGGCAAGCAAGATTACAGAGAAGCTACTGTTATAATTGTGAAATAGTGATCCATTGTCTGGCAGTACTCATCCACAGATTAATTGTTTGGATATGACATTTGGGCATCTTTCAGTTCTTCCCAAATGGAAAGTAATTTGATGTTAACACTGGATCTGTCCCTCGTTCTAGTCTCCGGGCCCAGACACACCAAACTGACATAAAAGGCTGAAGGTTGCATCGGCCCTGGCTGCCTGTGTCTTGGCAAAAAAGTTGCACCTTTAGAGGAAATGCCTCTCCATACCACCAGGTGGCGGTAGTCTGTATGCATCATTCCAAAGTAAAACCGGAAGACTAAGGACTGCGCATATACAGACTAATTTTAATATTAAAGCACCATTTTTGACACCACTCTTGATAATATGGCCACTTCTTCTACTCAAGAATATGTTTAACAAATGGCAACTTGTGAGGGGAGAGAGCATTAAATAAGGAAAAACTGCAATAAATAGGTGAAATATTGGTTACTACAATGACAAGAGCTTTCCTTTTCTTAATCCTTTTCTCTTTTCTTTCTCCTCTCGTCCACAGATTCTCTTAGCTGAACACCCAATCACCATACACCACCTGCACATAGATGCTCTATAAAGTCAACTTGCAAAAATAATCTTCATATTTTGTCACTTGACATTAACTTTCATGATTCTGAAACCACTACCACAACTTCAGTGTCATCTGTAGAACAGACATGTCATTCACTACTGATTGTTTGGGACAAAACACAATCTGCTAACAAGACATAAATAGCAATTGAGTCTGATTTCTATTATCAGGAAACCAAGAAAAATGTATCTCTTTTAGTCACTGATTTTTCTCAAGAGAGAAAACAGTGTGTGCAAATTATGGGTCCTTAATTTCACAATGGTTTCTCATTAAAGTTCTGGAAAGACTTATGAAATCTAATCCTAAGAATGCAAGTTTTCATTCAATTTTTCATTCAATTTTTCGCAACATTTTTGTATGTTCAGTTGACCTGCTGTGCACCCACTCAAAGATGATCTGGCTTACACAAGCAATTCATTGCAATGAAATAACTGGAACCAATTTAACACTCTCTCCATTATCCCTATAATTCCAACCAAATTACATGGTTCATTCTAGGAAACTCTCCAGGAAGAAGTAGGAAAGCTTTGAGAAATGACATACTAGTAAAATAAAGCATTACCTTTCAGACTCATAGAAAGAGAGATACTCGGCAGGTAAATCCACTCTCCCTTTTTTTTCTGGGTTGTGGAGCTGTGTCAGTGATTTGTACTGGTGTGTGTTTGTGTGATGACTCCACAGTGGAGGTCAGCAGGGCAGCGCTGTAAACTCAGCATCGTCCTCCTTCAGCAGCAGGCCCCTTCCAGCTCTTTAATACATGCCTGAAAATCTCTCCAAACACTCTGGCGGGGGTGGAAAACAGTGTTTGCATGGAGAGGCAGTGAAAATGAATTCAAGGCCAACTGTAAAATCAGAAGGAGTTTCCATCAACCATGCAAATGAGAAGGCAAACCTCTGTAAAAGCTGAACCGTTCCTGAACTAGTGTTCCACCTAGAAGCATAATTTCTCTTTCCTAGACTCACTTCCTAGACTTCACTTAATTTGCCTTCATGACCCTAAAAAAATACACCCTGAGGATCTGGCCTGTGTTAGCTTCATAGTTAAAACTAAAATTAGATATTTTAAGTGAAAATGAAGACAGAGATGACAAAATCTAAAGCAATCTCTTTTTCATTTCAAGGTCTGTCTACTACTTTTTCATATAAAATTATTCATGTATTTTTTGATTAATCCTATGATGTTGACAGAGGAGTAAACATACAAATCTAGATGAGGCCCATTTGATAATGAATGTCGAATATATGCTTTATTATCCCTCAGAAACTGTTATTCATTGTTCTCAAGACTGTCCAACCAGAAGGAATGACTCCATCAGTCATTACAGAAATAATTGTCCTTGACCATTCCTGTTGCCCTGTCCCCATTGTCCCAACCAGGGTGTTCTGACTTAACCATATCTCTGCCATCTGCAACTCTGTAGCAGCACTCTACAATCTGCCTGTTCGGACCTTGACGCAAGCTGCAGCTACTTTGGGGTCCCTGAAGTCTCTGTACTCCATTACTTTTCTTGTCCGTGTCACCACAAACTCTTCTAAGAGGCCACTGAAGGGGAGCTGTAGGGGGTTTGTTGACCTGTACAGAGCAGCACGGTTTAGGCTCCTTGGCCGGTCAAGCCACTTTCGCAGATGGCTACTGATCCTGTTCTCCAGAGCTTCCATAGTTGACAAGGGGCAGGGGCCACCAAACCCTGGTCAGAATGGCAAGCTGGTATATCAAAACCTTGAAAGGACCAGGCAACCCAGACTTGTCAATCCTGGTAAGACAGACTTCAAGGTCTCCGCAGGTTTTGTGGTGGCAGCGATGTCCTTCAGGCTGCATGCAGCTTTTTTTCAGTGTTGGCAAGATGTGAAACAGAACTTGTCCACAAGTTGTTTGGTATGGTTCCATAGACATTGTAGGGTTTCTTGCAGTTCCCTCCTTCAGTATGATTTCAGAAATTTAGCTTACAATGGTGGTAGTCATTGCGTACAGTTGTCTGTCAGCATCACCCTTCGCTGTTGTCATTGTCAAATTGGTGCCAATCACTGTTGTTGGTTGCTGGAGGTCAATTGATATGCTGGTGAACTACTTTGCATGGAGTCTGGGGCACAGTTGCACAGAGGTGCTGGGCTCTATTGGGTGAGTCCTGGCTGTGCTCCTCATGCGTCCCACCAGGAACTGGTCCTGTGCGTTGCACCCATTTTGCTCCTTGTCTAAGCACTTAATTCTAGCCTGATGTATTTTAAGGCCGAGCAGATTCTTGCACTCTTTGCCGCGGATGCATCTTGTGTTCATCGTCGTCTGGCAGTTTGCATGGATTGAAGTCCTTGGGTCTGTCCTAATGGGGATCTCATTCTCCCCCCTCCCCTCTGAGGGAATATTTAGGAAGGTTCACTTGTAGCTTGGGTTGGTTTTCTCATTACGGAAGACACAAGCTGGGGTGCTAGCCCAACCTGCCCAGGTTGCTGTCTTTCTGTGCTGTCAACTGACTCTCCAATAGTCACCATTCTGTTCTTAATTGTAATCTGGTCTCTTTCCAGATGTCCCTGGTTTTCCCAGAAATTTAGGTTGGTGGATGTGCTGGGATGCACCCTCAGTTAATGCATCATCTGTTAAGGTGATGCAAGAAAATTATTGAGGTCATAGTTACAATATCCAACAGAGGTATCCCGTGTCAGTCATATGCTTTGGTGTTCCATCTGTAACATCATGCCCCATACACCTTTCCTGTCAGGAGTCATAATTCACACGGTCAGAGATCCTCGTCAGGGATACGTAAACATTTGTTGCATAATACGTTCAAATCCTGATATTTTCACTGGGCGGCTCTGCAACCTGTTGGAAAATTAAACCCTGACGTCAAGTGAAAACCACACTGAAATAGAAAAAAATAATGTGATTAAATCAATCCATCATGTAATGAGTTAAAAGTACCCATTGGCCCATCAGTTTAATTCAATTAAATTAATTAATTAATTCATTCATTCATTCAATGTTTGTTTTTTAATAGTGTTGTTATTATTTACTCTGTATTGTGTCTGTGTTTACATCCAGTGAAAGAGAGTTCTTACATTTTTGGCTCCTCAGGGGCAAGTAGAGTTGGCAAAACTGTACTTGAAGAAAAAGTAGTCGACAAAATAACTAGTAGTAGAGTAAAAGCTTTATACTGATAAAACAAGAAGTTAACCATAAGTACAAGACTAAAGAAACTACTGGCACACTACTGTCTTTTTACCACTTTGTCTATTTGCTGTGGATATGACTGAGATTGTTTCAACCACAGATGGTCTTCGTTAGGAGGGTACGCATGTATTTACAATCAGTGAGTGATGAATCATCACATCATCAGCTCCTCATCATAGATAATCTGTTCCATACAGAAGGTCAGCATTCCTAGTCTGTGTCTTTTAAGTGTGATCACAACATTCTAAAAACTGTATTCTATTAAGTACAGTACCATGTAAAGACACTTTTTGAACTTCCCTTCTTTGCTTGTTGTCCCCTATATCGTATCATGATTTGGCAGGTCACTGATTCCTGAAATAAGGAATAAAACATGAGTCATACAGAAATGTCTGATTCATGATTATAATAAATAAAGAAATTATGATCAATCTATTTAAAAAGTTAAATGTAAAGGATTTTTTTCTACTCATTACATTACATATTGTTTTAATGAAAAAGGCACAAAAAAGTTTGATCCTGAAATTCTCATTCAGGCCTCATGTTGTAGGAGTACCCATATTGGAGTATATATCCAAAACATGAAATAATTACCAATAATAAGCACGATTTGTGTATTTAGTCCACTCCTGATGTGTATCTTGTTCCCCTCCTTTATGAATATTTGTGGGCTGGATTTTGCAAATTCTTCTTCCTTAAATGTTTTTAGGCACATTCAATTTTGTATAGAGAGGCAGTTCTGTTTAGATAAAGCCATAGTGAAGTTATGACAGCTCCTGGCCTGATGCTATTTCTTTTGTGCTGTGAGGCTTTTATCTTCCTCCAACAACAATATAAAAAACAAGACTCGTCTTTGCTCCCATTTTTCACAAGTTGAAGGTAAAGATTTATTACTTTTTATGAACACAAAATAATTATTTTGAGCACAAATTGTCTCAAATCCATGTCAGTGAGCACTTCTCCTTTGCCAAGATAATCCACCCACCTGACAGGAGCAGTATATCAAGATGCTGATTAAACAGCATCATTAGCACACAGGTGTGCCTCAGACTGATCACAATAACAGACCCCACTAAAATGTGCAGTTTCATCACACAACACAATCCCACAGGCAAGAGGGGATATTTTATTTCACTGTTGAGAGCAGACAATAAACAGGTACAAGGTAATTTATTTGTCATCACACAACACAGGGTTGTACAATGAAAATGAAAGATTTTAAACTCCTTCATGCTATGTACATTATGGAACATGTATACAGTTATTAATATAGAAATATACATAAACATGTAGTGCATCTTTTGAATCTGAGTCAGGGTGTATAAGCAACAACATGGTGGTGATACAGTGGTCGGTATCTTCATATCAAGAGTTTGTCATCTGGGAAACGCTGTCCATTAATTTTGACTGTGTGAGCACCAAGCATCGATGTTATAAACCCAGAGTCAGCCTCTCCTCATCCAGCTGTAGGTCTGCGCTCTGTCGGCTCGGAACACAAGTGCAACAGCTTGATCCGAGATGTTATGGTGGAGACAAGTCATTGTGGGAACAAGAGTCTCTGATTTCATGTCAGTCTGAGTCCTGTTTGTCCGTCCTCCAATGTCTTTCACCACCTATTTACATAGACTGCACTTTCCCCTCCTGCCTGCTTTGGCCTGCAGGTGTCAATGTTTAGGTGTTTTAAAAACAAATTCAACAAATATTGCGCTAAGGAGTTAAGATTAATATTTTGTCCAGTCACAAAGAACAAGATCATCTAGTATGCAACTAACCTAGCCACTACAAGCTGTGTGGCCATTATCTTCTCACAAGACCCGTCCGCTTTCGCCTCTGTTCATACACAACGAAGTTTTGAAGTTTTATTCATCTAAGGTTTAGTCTTGTTTGCTGACTTGCCTAACAGAGAAGTAGCGATGCCGACCTAAGCACCGTTACTTTGAGAGTTTGAGATTTCTCTGGCTTGAACAGACAACTCCATTTAAATGTAGATTTTCTACATATTATATGTTTAAGACATGGAGTGTTTAGTCATGTCTAGTGTATATATGGATGTAAGAATCAAAAGCCAGACACTCCAGCAACAGCCCAGTGCTTTGGCTTGACAGCACTTAAGACAAAACAGAAATGTCAAAGGTGAGGCAGACATCTCTGGGCCAGTCTAATAAAAAAAAGTGATGTTGCAACAAGTACTACAGCTGAGGCCAGCAAGGCAACAGCATAACGTTGAGCTCCTGAAGAAATGGAAGGTGAAACAACAGCCAAAGACTGAAGATGTTTCAAACCAGAGTGGCAGGAGACTTTCAGGCAGCATGGTCGTGGTTTGGTGAGCCTGCCTCGCCTGTAATCATGGAAAAAATAAAATACATAATAAACAAATAAATTAAATGGTTATGTTTTTCAAATGGTTTGAACTATAAACTAATTTTCCATTTAACTTAAACAATTTGGATTGTTTTTTAATTAAAATCACTGAATTTTCACATTTCCGTTCAAATACGGGGAAGAGATGCACGCTGAGGCAGCAGCAAGCTGAGCCTCAGCTTGGATTGCACAATCCCTCACAAACTGTGCTCTACCATGCAATGAGAGCATGTCACTGTCTCTCTGTATGTCACCAATCAAATGTTTCAAACACGTTTAATATATGCCCCCTGACTTTCCATAGTTTAGCTGATGTGTATCATATATGTGTGTAACCTGTTTTGTGCGCTCAACAATGTTACGACGCCAGTGAAGAGGCACTGGGTGAAGCAGGCAGTTCTCTTGCCTCAAGGTAGGGGGCACTCATGAGCCCAGAGATGCTTATGCTACACCGCACCTGCAGAGTAAGTGACAGCGAGCTAGCATAAATCTTAGAGTCCGTGGTTACAATTAGCGAGTCAAGTGCAGTAACGGACATTTTTGTCCAGAAGGATCGGCACATGGACTTCATTATATGGTAATACCATAATAACACCACTAATGCCACTGACCTGCCACTTCTACCTCACTGACACACACACACACACACACATACACATGCACAGCGGTAAGTCAGTGGTAGCTGCCCCACACAGCGGCAGCAGTTGAGACAGATGTTGAGAGATTAATTAAGAAAACCAAATTAATGCAGAAATCACGTAATGGAAATGCTACTGCCAGCGAGTCTAATGCAGCACTGATGACTGTTTTATGAAATAAAAATAAAAACAAGTGCCCATGACAGCAGCAGTTGCTGTGGCAGGACAGTGGTAACTGCCTCAGACACCAGCAACTGGAGTGGAAGGCAGGAAGCAGGAAGTGCCGCTGCCACGAACTGAGCCAGCCCTCGCTGTCAAATGGTGAATAATCTACTCTGTTGGGTTCATATATTTGTAAATCTGATTCTGACGGAATCAGTGCCTCACCAGCCATGAACCTCACCGCACGTCACTGCAACTAAGATATTATCCTCAAGGTATTAAGTCATACAGATTGTGTGACCTAGATACCTTTTTTAACCACCCACATGAATCTCACAACGGAAGAATTATTTATATCTGGCGTGAACAACTACGAATTGAAAGACCCTCTCCTGCTCCCCCAAAAACCCTAGCCCCTGTCTGACCAGCTCTCTCACCTAATAATTTACATGTAGTCCCTAAGCCAAACAGGCGCTCTCATTAAGTCCTTCAAAATCCTAAATTCACTCCCATTGTTAAGAGCTGTGATTGACTGAAGAGCTATTTTCTTTTTTACACTCAACACAACAAATGTGGAGAAATATATTGTCGGCTACAGGTGACTGCCTGAATACATAATCAGTCTCAGACTGTGCGTTATTCACTGAAGGAGGAATAACAGCCAGGTGTTGAACACATGTCCTTGTGGCTGTTACTGCGCTGCACTGCTCATGATTTCCCCACACACTGTTTGACTTTCAGGTTTAAATGAACTGGAAGCATCTAAAGTTATGTGACAACTGAAGCAGAATAAATAGAAACAAATGAGTGTTGTGGTTTTTTGAAGGAATAATACCTTTCTCACTACAGCCACCAATCACAAAACAGGGAGGTTGTAGCCAATCAGCAATCATCCAGGATTACTTTTCTGCCAAACAAATAATCCATCTTAATCCAACATGGCAGCTGTGTAACTGTGGCCTCCCACAATGCCACTTTCTGTCCAACAGATAGAGCTCTAATGCAGCTATAATGAACATTTGACATAGTTTGTTTCCTCACTGTGCTGACTCACACAGCCGGAGACATGCGTGATTACACAAACTAATGCCCACTGCTTATGATTTTATGTGATTAAACAAAATTCCTAAATGAGAGCTGCAGCATCCACACCGCCTGCCAGCGACTAATGGGCTCTCAGTTACCGCAGCCAGTGAGTGCTGCGAGGTAGGGCCTCATTTTTACAGGTCAAGGGCATGGACTGGATTTTTTAATTTGATTTGATCATGCATAGAAAAGCTGAGAATGTGTAACAACAGTACATATATGCTTCATAAGACACTGTAAGGCTCTGTATATGCGTGCGATTATACAGTATACACTGGAAATTAAAACTGAACACTTCAAAATGTGTTTGTAATAAAAAAATATTATAGTGTGTTATAAACCTTTTATTAGTTGTTTGTATACCAATTTTAAATGCTAAAACGGGGGACTGAAGTGAAGCGTTACCACAACTTCCATTTGACATAAACTGCTAATCTGAGGAAATTTTCCACAATACACTGTAAAAAGCAGTGACAATGACCTTTTCCAAAGTAATTCCTGCCCACTAGGCCCTCACCAGTGTCACTACACATTGAGTCACCCTGAGCTGTAGAGGGCTCTCTGCATCAAGGTGGAGGGTATAAATAGACATGTGCACACTCGCCACTTGCCACCATGAAGTAAAGCCTGTCACCATTGATACTGAGGGTCGCCTTACTCTCTCAGCTGATGTATCACACACATGATTTTGGCACAGATTTTGTTGGTCCTCAGAAGATGAAGCTTATTTACTGCCAGGATCATCCAGCATGTCCTGTAGCGCCACCATGAGGTCGATACCAGGGCTGACCTGTGCTCTGAAGCTTCAAAGCTTTCACCATTGCTATGATAATCGATGTCCTATTTCAGTCATCTTTCTCTTCCCTTCTCAATGGCAAACAGCAACCTCTGAGTTAACAATCTACTCCCGGAAAATGGCAAGATACCCTAACTCTAACTTGGTTGATAACAGTATGAAACTAAACAAGCTAGCAGCACCTACCTATTCTTTAGCAGGGATTTAGCCATTTTAATTCCAGGGCCTCTCCTCCTCATGTGCCAACTACTGAGGGGGCACCATCACTGCTTCCTGGGTTTAGTGCTGCCCAAGACAAATAAGATTGGTTCAAAGAAAGGTCATTTTACTACAACCGAGAGACATGACATGAGAATAAACCTGCTTAACAAAAGCATTTTAGTGTTTTTTGTTAGCATGCTGATGTTAGCAGTTAGCATTAAGCCACACTGTGCCTACACCCTTACATTTAGGCATTTAGCAGATGTTTTTGTACAGAGTGACTTACAGTAATTCACACAAACATTCATGCAATGTAAGGTGTCAACCAGCACATCAGGAGTAGTTTGGGGTTAAGTATCTTTGACATGCAGACCAGGGGAATCAAACCAGCAACCTTCTGATGACAAGACGCTGGCTGTACCCCGGAGCCACAGCTGCTGGATGTGGACTCTTACAGTAGTCTTGCTGTATGTCTTTATAATTTATTCAAATCTATAACATAAACCTGCCCAAGGACTGCATATTGTAAGACTTCTGGTTCAATCAGACATGTTATGTACATCATATTGTGTTACCCCATGTGTGTCCCTGGAAGTTGAAGTAAGTGGCCCATAGAGACCAACTACTTACATAAAACTATAGCTGTACAATAATCTTTTCTAGGGGTGAGTTCAACAATGGAGGTGGAGTGACAGTGTCCTTTGTATTGCATTAAAGGACCATAGTGACAAGAGGGGAAGAAAAAGCCATATGAACATGAAAATGATTCTTTCATTTTGCCTTATTCACTGCCACCTGCCCTTATGATTGTGTTGTATTGTAAAGATCTTCTCTAACATGTTTTTATGTCACTGCAGGTTGAAAGAAGATGCTGCTAAGATAAACAGCTTTACTCATGGGTTTAATTTGGTAGTGTCAGCAAGCATTGGCAATAACACTCACTGTCCAAACAGATGGTGTGACATCATGTCAATACTGGCCTTTGAAGGTTTATTCATCTAAAACTTCAGCTAAACATGTCAGATTTGAAGAGTGAGAATTCTGATAGAAAAGGCAAAGATGCATTTCTTTTACTGACAGCTCCCTCAGTGGACCATGATGCAATGCAGCCATAAGACAGGTTACGCTTGAAGTTTGGAACAAGACAAGATATAGTCATAGATACACATACCTCAACAGAATCACTCCTCAGACTTTTCGTATGCCAATGGATCTTTGACTTGTGAAAGCAAGAGGTTTAGGCCTGTTATCTGAAAGCTGTCCAAAGGAATTCTGGGAGGAAGAAATAGACAGCGGCTTATAGGGAACTACAATACACCTCTGGCATTAGGTACTGGATGCGTTCTCCAAGGCTGAATGTACAGATTGTGATTGTTAGTGAATTGGATGGATTCCTAGTATGGTATGATTTATAAGCTTATAGAAATGGTAGTCATGGTTTTAGTTTTTTTATTTTTTATTTTTATATTCAATACACCTGTGCATCTGCCAATCAGATGCTCAGATTAAAACCAATTGAGTGTTTCTGGACATGCATCTGATTCACTGAGAGCAAAAATACTGTATTATATTGAACTGCAGAAGACGAGTCGAGTTGAACTGTTCACCTGATCTACCTCAGCTCCACTGATGTTGACAGGTTTTGTACGTCTTTGCCTCCTTTTTTTCTACAATCAACAATCAGCTCCTTGGTTTTGATTACGTTGAGCAGTAGAT
The DNA here is from genome assembly GCA_039737535.1 of Lagodon rhomboides. Lineage (NCBI taxonomy): Eukaryota > Metazoa > Chordata > Actinopteri > Spariformes > Sparidae > Lagodon > Lagodon rhomboides. The sequence continues at coordinate 1,728,917 of CM077807.1, forward strand.
TGTTCTCTATGCACAACTCTGCAAGACTGCTGATTTCCTCCAGCTATGAACTACCACTACTATGATAATTATTTGAAATTCTGCCTATGATGGTGGCGTCGCACACAAAATTCACAAGCAAGTTCTCTCCATTTCTAGGAGTGCAGTCGTGGGTGTACGGTGTGAACATGAGGGGGCTGAGCACACAGCCCTGGGGGGCCCCGGTATTGCGCACTAGAATGGAGGAGTTGTGACAGCCAATCCGTACTGTCTGGGGTCTGTTCGTGAGGAAGTCCAATATTCAGTCCCAGAGTGTTAAGTTTTCCAAAGACTTTCATGATTCAGATCAGATTGTGTTGAATGTTGAGATGATATCAACACATAGAATGCTGATGTAGGTGTCATTTTCAAGGTGTGTGAAGACTGTGTGGAGGGGCAGTGGATATGGCGTCCTCTGTTGATCTGTTCGTTTTGAATGCATACTGGTGATGATGCAGGCTGGCAGGGATGTTGTCCACTTCATCAGAATTAGGTGAGTGCAACAGGGTTATAGTTGTCAAGACACTACATACTTTGTAAGTACTTTGGATATGTTTTGCCACATATCCTTGGTGTTGTTGGTATTGCGGTCTCTGCCGATGTCTCTGCTTTGCCTCTTTGATACCAGCTTTCAGTCTGACAGTGTTGTATGCTTCTTTCCTTAAGAGCTGGGAGTAAGTTTGCAGGAGAAAAGGGAAAATATGGAAAAGAGACCAAAATTAGAACGGGGAAGGGCTCTATATATGGTCCAGGGTATTTCTCCCCCTGGTGGGTATGTGGAGATGCTGTTGGAATTTACATTAAAAAATTCTGAGGTCTGTTTGCATAAAATCACCAACAATAAAAAAGCCATCTAATTGTTTTTGTCATGTGACTGCTAAAGACCTCATACAATTCCTGCAGTGCATTTTTTGAATTGGTATCTGGAGGAAAGTAATCAGCAACAGTATAAACACGTAAATTCTCTGCAGATAATATGGTTGATGTGTTAACATTAAGAAGTTGGCATCTGGGAAACCAGAGTCAATCTCCCCTAGTCTTACTAGAGTCTTGTTTTCTGTTGCATTGGATCATGGTCCATCCAACAAGTGCAATAGATTGATCCAGGAGCCAGGCCACTGCAGAGATGTGGACACTCTCATTTGATTCAGCACAAGTCTTATTTGATCCATTTTATTGTTTTGCAACCAGACATTAGCCAAGAGTAGGCGGGGTAGAGGAAAGGCCTTTGGTCTAGTGTGGGTAGCTTAGTTCTGATCCAACTTTTCCCCCTCTCTTCCTGGGGTGATCATGCCACATATGGTAATGTTTCGTCCTGCTAGTCTGGCTTGTCAGCTGGGAGATGTCATTAGCTGAGACTGCCTCAAGGTCTGTTGTATTTAATCTGATCCCCACAATTTATTTTCTGACGTCGATGAGTGTATTTCATTCATAATCAGTATGTGTTAAGGCTTTAGGAAGGTGAGGACCCAAATGCAGACACACACACACAGGAGGCAGGAAATGGGGAACAAAAAGCGAGCTTTATTATAAAAAAGCAGAATGAATACAAAAAAACAAGGGAAGACGAATGGAATACAAAAACCAAGGAATCTAGACACAAAAAGCTAGTCAAAAAAAGACAAAGTAGCAACTAAAAAGCTCAAACAAAGTGCAAAGAAAAAGCAAAGTTCAAATCAAAAAGAGAAGCAAGAAACCAAAACCAGAAACATACCAAACTGGGGACATGAGGAGACACTGGAGGAACGACAGACCAAGACGGGGTAACATGGGATAAGACAGACAGACGGCGTGACCGTGAACAGCACGGAATGAACTGACAAACACATGAAGGAGAACAAAGCCTATATACACAGGGACACTGACGAGGGGATCAGGAACAGGTGAGGTGAGTGAGGAGGGATAAGGACAGGTGAGGTAATGAAGGGAAAAACACAGAGAGGGAGAAACACACAGGACAAACTGAAAAGCAAGAAGAGACACACAAGGGCATGGTTTCAAAATAAAACAGAAAACACAACAAGAAGACACTGAATTATAACAGTATGTGCTTCAGTAATTAAAGCAAAGAAAACAAAGAAACAATTAAAACAACACTGTACCAGAGTTTAAGGAAACAGCAGGAGCGACATCTGCATATGACTCTGTCACCATGGTCAAGGAAGCAAAAAAGAAATGGCAATGACAACAAATCTCTTTAGAAAAGGGACTGCTACAGGACAGTTGTAAGGTGGAATCATGTGTAAAACTATTGCAGCTAAACCAAATTCAGTTCAATATAGAATATAATTTGATTAAAATGCACAACAAACACCAGCTGCAGCACTGAAATATGCACTTCACCTTAGACCTTATGGTTTCCTGTACATATTGTGATCCATGACACCCCATCTGTCTGTCTGCCTGTTCGCTATGGCAGCTGCCATATAGGATTTGGATCAAAGCCCCGTTGGTCAGCGGATTGCCGGGAAATTTCCATGTTCTAAGGTCGGGGAGAAACTGTGGGCAACATCAATCCAAATTCATGAGACTCACAGGTGACATGGGACCTCTGCGAGGTGCACTTCTCTGTTTGCAAGGCAAGGATCACTTAGAGGTCAAGGAGAAGGAGGGGTGGACATATCAATACAAACCAGAGATGGTGGAAATACCTCTGGCAATTCAAAAGAAAGAAGCGGATAAAGAAAGAAGGAGGAAGATAAAGAATACGAACAAGGGTCAAAACACAGAGAGGGCTTACTGCATACCAAACATTTGGCAAACCTAAAACTTCTAAACTTATTGATATTTCTATTATGGTACAAATCACCTGACACCATACAAACTTCACAAAAATACATAATACATGTACATCCAGAAACAGAAATAAAGGGCAACATACTTTAAGATGTATATAAATCATATTCAAGATTCAAAAGTTACATTTCATAAATAAAAGTCAGCTCTTACTCATTAGCCTGAATAATGAAGGGAAGCACAGCCTTCATCTTGCTTACAGCTACACAGCTCTGAGGTTTTGTTACTGCATCTTCCACGGTTTGTGATGCCATCAGGTTTACTAAATCTGTCCACAGACAGACAGACGGACGGACAGGCATGTGAACACCTGGGGAAGCACTCAAAACGGCTTCTGTTGTGTTTCCTGCTAGAATGGAACACGCACACACACACACACACACACACACACACACACACACACACACTCAGAAGGTGGAAACAATAGCAGCTGGTAATGAATACCAGGGTGTTTTAAGATGGTCAAGAATTTTTGAGAGGCTCAACAGTGTGACCAGCACCTGACTGAATTCTGCTGCTTTACTACTGGACCATGGCAGCTGGCAGCTGTTTGTGCCGTCTGCCTAACTACGAACTTCACTGAGAACGCTCTCATTCTGTTCATTACTATGGGCTCTATCTTCCACCTGGCACAATGGGCGAAGTGTCACTGTTAGAGTAAGGCCGACGCAATTGCCATTTCCCTGCCCAGCGCCCACGTTGTATCAATAGCAAATGTGCTGGCGCCCACCTGTGCGCCCCTGGGCATGTTGGGCTTTAAGTGCGGTGTGGTCGGACGCAATCACGGTGCAGCAGCAGAAAGCAACAGTGCCATTGTCAGACACAAAGCTGATCTCAAGTCAAAGGAGCAGTGGTCTTCCTGTTATTTAAAGGGCAATTTATTCAGACAGTGAGATGTGCCGACACAGGTGGGTTCAAAACACACTTATATTATGATTAGGGAGGCTACTTTCACTTATTTGTAACATTTCCATGAATGCAGTGTATGAATGAATGTCACTGTACCAAACATAGCCATTTCATGGAGTATTCTTGTAAATTTAGAGTTACATACCAATGATGCTATATATGTGTGTGACATATGCATGAAATATAGTATTACTGTCTGTATTTATTTCAACTGAAGGGAAACTTGGAAACTGGCTTATATTAAAAACTAGAATATTTCTTCTGTTTTTTATCCGAGTGATATTCAAACAGACCTCCCTGTTTTCTGCCTCTGTTTCTTGTTGTCTTGATGTAGTCAGCATGAAGTAGCACCATTCCCACAGCACTCCCTCCATTAGTACAACAGAGTAATGTCATACTTATTATGCTGCTGCTTTCACTTTCTTTTTAACATTCATATTGTTCTCACTTATTGATTCAGCCCAGTTGCTGTTTTTGTTTGCTGTTTTCTTGCTCAGTATCAAACCGCTTCCAGTGACTCAATACTTCCATCCCAGATGTTTCACATTCAGCCTTCCAAAGGACGTCTTCTCTCCCTTTCCTGAGTTTGATAGGCTCTTAAGATGAAGCGACCAAAAGAGCTATTGTGTTTAACTGACAGTGGCTTAACAGCTATTATAAAAATGGAAAAGGAGAAGGTAAAGGCCTGTATTATCTCTTTATTTGCTTATGCTATGGCTCAGTTGATGGATTTACATAATGGTTTGAAATATAGTTCACGCTGAATTTAACATGTATGCTATTCCCACAGGTAGGTCCACCCCCTTTATGTTTTTTTTCTTCGTTTTTCAGCTCTCTTCTTGATAAGGGACCAGCCTTCATGTAGCAACACCCCTGGTTATTATGTGAAACTTGGTCATTATTTTAATACCTGCTTTTAACTGTGATTGCCCAGTTGCATTGTACTGTTTGTGATGGTTTGTACAATTTGTGTAATATTGTATAAAGAGTGAAAACTGTTTCATGAATTCGCCTACTTTTTTTCATCTTTGTTGAAATGATAAGGAATTATTTATTCATGCAGGGATTATGTGACAGTTATGTCAGCAGTGTTTTTATTCTATCATAAGGTATTTACAGACAGGCGGCTGTGTTCTCAGTTTCCGTATCCTTCAAATGGGCATGTGAACTTTTTACCCAACATTTGTACATATTGCGTGGGAGTTACTTTGCCAGGTGAGATAAATTCACACACAAACTTGTAGATAGTACATGCTGTTTAGGCCGGCTCTCTTTGCTTCTCAGTGTTTTCAGTGTCCTACTTTTGGATCCACTCATATTTTTACAGAAGCATCCTTCGTAAATTCCCTTCGTTTGGAAAAAATAAAAAATCCTATCCACACAACCGTCATTTAACAAAATATCTCGGTACACACGAGAATGCAAAAACACTTACAAACGGTGAAACGGAGAAGAACATTCTGAGCACGCTCACTGAACTTTTACCCCTTTGGCAGTAGTGACTTAAAAACATAAACAGTAGGAGCTAATTATTCATTGACTAAGTTATTTAACACCTATTCCTTTACCCTTTAAGTAACACCTTTCTCTCACACCGCTGAGGTGTTTCTGTACAAACCCAAAGCAAAAGGTGATCCATTCGCTGCTCAATTTTAAATGTGCACACGAACACACCAAAACCAGAGTTTAAAAATAGAAAATAAAATGCAGTGTGGAAGGAATTTTGAAGAAATCTCAGTGTTCAGTGACCTTAAAAGCTGTAATAGAGTGAAAGTATGGAAGGCCAAAGCACATAGAAAAAGCCCTGTACAGAGCCTCAAATACACCGAGAAGGCAAGACTAATAAGGGCCAGGTGAGACTTATAGGGTAATCAAAAAAGGAGGGAAAAACACAAAGACAGGAAGTGTAAAACAAAACATGAGGCATGGGGATAAAACCTACAAAATACGACAGGAAATGACTGAACTAAAAACTCAAAAGCATGACTGAACATTAGCTGTGGACCAAAATCTAAATCAGATTCACCATGAGGTGTGAGTCATCCAATATGAATACAATTCTTGCATAATGTAATTTTTAACCCTATGCTAATTTGCCCAACCGAAAGGTTTTGCAAAACATTACTTTCTTTCCTTCAGAGAGTTTAAACCTTAATCATCCTCACAGCCACAACTGACCAAGGTGAAGGCAGCTCGTAAAACCAAAACTATGTCTGGTCGAGATACAAGCAGAGTGGAGTTACCTGTTTCTTGTAATCTGGTTTAACTGACCCAGTGTCACAGAGTGTCTGAATGTGGAACTTTCCTTTAAGGGCATGGTTGGAGTGAGTTTCATCACAGAGTTTACAGACTGATGTCGTCAGACCTGGAGAGTAAAGTCTTACCTTTCCAGATCGTCCGGGGAATGTGGCGCAAATACACAAAGTCTCTGTGTGTTCTGAAAGCCTTAACTCTCAGCACCACTGAGCAGCGGAGGGGTGACGGGCACTGTTCACAGAGTATGGTTCTTTTACGAGAAGAGTCTGTAAAATGTTCCTGATTGGCCCTTTAAAGATTATGGATAAAACAGACAGGAAGAAGACGCCATCTGCTTCGTCTCTATTGCATCAACACAGACATGTCAATTCCAATGTCAAGTTTTCGCTGAGGAGGCCTCGTCCTCGTCTTCACGTGTCAACACCAGAGAGCTGGCTGCTCCTGAGGAATCCCATTGTCATGCCTCAGCGGTCCCTTTACTGCCTTTATGTATCTGTTTGCTACCCCGAGGCGACAGGAATTGTCTGTGCTTAAACACAGAGGAAGAGAGGAGTCCTCGCTGTCTCAGATCTCCCCCTCTCCCCCCATCTCTGTCTCACTGCATGTGGTTACTGCCACTGTTTGTCTAAATCATCAGAGGCGAGCATGTCCTCTGTGAAGTATTAAGCGCCACACTTCTTGCCCTCATCTTCTGTAAGTCTACAGGTCTGACAGTCTCTTCATTCTGCAAGAGAGCACACGGCCACACACTCCACCCGTCCACACACACTCCATCTACTGCTGGATTTACAGTGGGCTATGACTCGTGTCCATTCTGCCCAGATCTGATGCTTTATGCTGAAAGTAGTGGTCTTTTGTGCTTCGGTCTAAATAATCCTGATGATGTCACAGTAGTGCCATCGGTGTTACCTCAGCATGGGTTTGAATGATACAAATTAAAAACAGGAAGCCTTTGCTGAAGTAGAAGTGGAAGAGGGACATTTGAAGGGTGTGGCAATTTACCACGTTTAATGATAAGGGTGCAATATAAGATTATTGGTTGCATTATGGGAAATGTAGGTTCATGTGTTTATAGGACAGGAATCTAAAGTCAGGATTCATCAGCCTCTGCTGCTTTGATTCTGATCAAATGTACACCGTAAAATCTGACAAAGTGACTTTACTTCAAAGAAAACCAGGAAACCAATACACTCAATATATATATATATATATATATATATATATATATATATATATATATATATATATATATAGCCAGTGACAACAACACAGTCTCATTTCATGACCTAATCACAAATAGCAAATATATCGGGGTTGGGTCACGGTAGCCGCTTTATCCCTTTTTCCAAGGGGTCACAGGGAGGTTACTGGAGCCAATCCCAGCTGTCTCTGGGCAAAGGCAGGGTACATCCTGGATGAGTCGCCAGCTCATCGCAGGCCCTTACTGATGGCAGAGGCCAGCTGCCAACTGTATCAGGAGCAATTTGGGGTTCAGCATCTTGCTCAAGGATACTTCAACATGTAGCTCAGCTGGGATTCAAATCAGTGACCTCCCAAACACTAGTCAACCTGCTCTACCCGCTGAGCTGCAGTCTGACTTCAAATCGACAAATGTATCCCATGAGACTGAATTGAAAAAAAAAAGAAAAGAAAAAGAAAAAGAAAAGGCGTTTACCATCATACTTTTTTAATTATTGCCATATTTTATAACATTTTGACATAAATAATCTGGAATACAACAGCATGAGCAGATCAGCAGCACTTCTACTAAGACCTCCACTATGGCTGTACATCAGATGATGAAATTGTCAGTGACAGGGGAAAGGTCAAGTGTGTCATATTCAAACTTCCCCTGCCACTTGTTGCAGGTGGACTGTTGTCCTGCTGAACACTTGCTTTGGCTTGGCAGTGACATCCCCTCGTCAATCTCATGAAAGTCACCCAGTCATTCTGGGCCGAGCTGCTGACAGAAGCTGATATACACTTCAGAGGCGCGGAGGATACCCCCGACTGCTGAGGGTTATGATGTTGGGAGAGGGAATAAATGATGACGATATCAAAGGGAGGCCTGCCTTCTGCGGCGCTCTCAGCCCGCCTCATCTCAGGCTCCGACGCCACTGTTCAGTCGAGCTGTAGGCCTGTTTTCACTGACATGATGATGAGAAGCATGTGGGTCTGAAATTAACTTGACCTTGATATCACAAGGAATCCTATGAAACTTTAAAAGGTTTAGCATCCGTTTCCAGCCTTTAATCATTATCTAAATTTAAATGTAGCCTGTTGAAGTGAAAGGATATCATCGGTGGATTATGAATATTCTTGTCATTGCTTTTTTGAGATCAAATAAAACTTGTATGTGAATCGCATACAAAGGCTTATATCTATAGATTTACATCTTAGAAATCAGAAGTCATTACAGGGGGTTGAAAAGATGAAAAATTATAGAAAAAATGTTGAGCATCCTAATGTCCTGGAGCCCCAAATACATATCAGTGTGGGCTGCTTTGAAGCTGAACTTGACGACGTGTATAACCTGCGTGTTAGACAGGCTGTCCTCGCCGAAAAACAGCACAGTTGTTTGTATAAGTGTTTGAAATAACCTATATTTACTCTCCCACCGTAAAGCCTCTTGTGTTCATGCAAATAATGACTAGAATCAAAGGAGGAAGTAGCATGAACTTGTTAAAGCGCCACAAAAGCTGTGAGGCAGGAGGTCAGGCGAGATGTCTGAGCACACAAAGCATCTGACTTTAACTGACATGTACAGTATAAGAGTTTTGTGATCTGCTCTCACTATGGTAAAGGTTCACTTCACTTAACTTAAAAATAATACTCGTGCCTAAAACGCAACACATCCTCTTACCGAAACAACTGAATAGGTCCGAGTCACAGTGACTCCCAAAACACCATGACTGTCGCAGCGTACCGGGGACATGGGTACCATACCTTTGTCAACACAAGTCTTGCTACATCTATTTTGGAAAATGGAGTGTTGAGGATGAGTTCAGGAGTCTCACGGCCTGCTGGGTAATGAAGCTGCTGTGTAGTCTGGTGGTACTACGGCAGAAGGTGAACAGAAGGTGGCTGGGTGGATGTTGTCTTTTATTATCTTTGGGCTCTGTGCAGACATCTCACTTCACTTCACCGATGTCTCTGATGCTCTCTAGATGGTACCAGTGATGTTCTGGTGGTTTCAGTCACAAACTGTAGATTCCAGTCTATTGCTCCTCTGTAGAAGTTGACCAGAATGTGGCTCCGAAATTTAGCCTTCCTAAATTTCCGTAGGAAGTAGAGCCTCTTCTCTGCTTTTGTCACCAGTGTGGTGATGTGCGATGACCAAGATAGGTTCTCTATGATGGTAATTAAAGGAACCTATAACTGTTCACCTGCTCCACCTCGGCTCCAGTGATGTGTGTGTCTTTGCCCTTTTCTTTTTTATCATTTACAATCTAGTGTGTTGCTCTTTATATTTGACTTCCTCCTTTGCTACGTTATTAATTACTACGGCCAACAACAGATGTAAATATGGGTGGTGACAGGCTGCTTTCACATCCGACCTCCGTGGTTGTGTTTCTCATGAGGACAGGCTGCTGAAACGTTGACTTTAAGTACTTTAATTACATGTAAATTTCCCATCTAATGTCACACTACATTTTTCTTTCATGTTGTGTCAGTGTGAATAAACTACATATTTCATGAATTCATTAATTCACATTTACACATATCATGTGTTTATTCAATTATCGCATGTATTAAGTGGATTTTACATAATTTTATTCAATTATTAAACATAAACATAATGCATTTCAAATGAGTTATTCTGTCTCTTATAATAAATCACAAATCATAAATCACACATCTTGTGTAATTAATACACACTGACTTAACATATGATCCTTTGCATTGAACCCATGCAATAGAAGTAGGAATTTAAAAAAAGGGGGAAAAATGTAAATAGAAAATTACATTTAATTCAAAAAAATACTACAGTCAGTGTTTGAGGCAAATCATTTTTATTATTTATTGTTTCATGTTTTGTTGGACACCAAAAAACAAACAAACAAACAAACACTAAGCAAACTGACACTCTGCTTCTGTCTGGGGTTTCTGGGACCTGTGCTGTAAAACCTTAAAGACAATTTTTATCTGCTCAATATCTGTCATTGGTGTTGAAAGGACTTTTTACTGCTTTGTATGTGAGAAGCAAAAGGGAACTCTCTCTTTCTCTCCTTTCAAAGCCACAGATCACAGAGCTGAGTCTGCCAGCCCTGCTAGCTCTCACTTGTTTGGAGCATATACCAGAAAAGAGCTTGCATTTCGTCACCTTCATCAAATGATCATCAAATGTGCCAGTTTGTGGGTTAAAGCTTTAAAAAGTCAGATGTCAGAAATATATTAAAAACATATACAGAATATTCTTAATAACGGGGGAAAAATGTTGATTTTGCAATTATTGTAACTGTTATCATCATTGAGGAAGTAAAGCAACTGTCAGGGAAACACAAGGGTTCTAATCAAACTACAACAAGGGCCCCTATTGGGTTAAAGGAACAGTTCACCTTAAAATGAAAACTCAGGCAACATCTCCGCGCCCCGTGCTGATGGAAAGTCGGGTCCACAAACGATTCTGCAGCTAAAAACGGTGTTGCAGCATTGTGATGGGGACTTAACGTGAAAAAACACAACAAACAAGGGTAGCACTCAGTAGAGTGCATACCTCTGCTCAGCTTCCTCACTCGCAAATACCAGCCACCTAAATACGGCACATTTTCTCATCATGATCCAGTATTCCCTGAGAAAGTAACAGAAATGTAAAAAAGAAAACAAACTGCCTATCTCGCGAAAAAGTCCTGATTCTGTCCCTTCATCCCGATCTGCACCAAAGGTTAATGGGGTCTGTTCTGGGCCGAGACCCATCCTCCATCCAAGTCTTGTGGAAATGCGTTCTGCAGTTTTTGTGTAATTCTGCTGACAAACCAACAAACACAGTCAACCTCCTCAGCAGGGGTAAAAAGAGAGAGAGAGAAACATGATTCCATACAACTCTGAGATAACCAAATTGATTTGAAAAGGTTTTATGTGCACCCATTTTAGGACAAAATCTTAGCTGCCAAGCTCAAAGTGTCGACAGTGAACAGAGTCTTTTAAAATTGATTTGGGATCTTGGGGCTTCCCTAGATTTGGATTACTCCAGACTCCAAGACAACCGAAGTAGCTGGGGACTTATTGAGTGCTGCAGCGCTGTTCTGCTGTGAAGCTCCAGCAGTGTTCTGTGGAAACTTCACCTGAGTCTCCATCAGCATGGGGGGATCTCCTCCTTTAACCCGGCGCTGACAGGGCAGCTCTGCAGCCTGTGGTGCTATCAAACTATGACAAGAGTTGGACAAAATGAACTTTTGTCGGCATCACAGTGGAGTTAGTATTCCTCCCGTGTGTGAGGTTCAGATCCAGGTCTGAGGAGCAGCCGGTGCCATGCTCCATGCTCCGTGTCAGAGCTGCCACAACACAGCGGCTGGTTAAGGGTGATGGAGAGAATGCGGCAATCCATTGGCTGCAGGCTTAGTAAATTTCAGTCGGTGTAGTCCAATGGCAAGCTAGAGAGAGAGAGAGAGAGAGAGAGAGAGAGAGAGAGAGAGAGAGAGACCTGGTTTCTCTATCACTAATCTTGTCCTCGCAATACACTCGCTCTATGAGAGCAATTAGATTCAGCACCGTTTCCAGTGCCTCTGCAATGACTCATTGAAACATCCTCTGTGCTGATAAAGCCGCATCTCTATTCTCCCTCCACCACACACACACACTCTCTCACTCACTCACACACACACAGGCTGACAGACACGCGCGCACGCACAGGACGGATAGTTGGGCTGCCTTCAGTACATCGGGACTGCGCTTCTTACTTTGGATTTGCAGCGCGGCAGGCTGGACCTGGACTTTATTCTATTTTTCCTATGTGGTGTGTATTCCGCCTGAAGTCGGGACTTACGGCTCAGAGTGAGACGGAGGAGAGCCGGGCTGAGGTAAGTGCGCTGCCGGCTTCATGTGATGCTCAGCCTTACAGCTTTTGCCTCCCAGCGGGAAAACGGACTAAATTTATAGACAAGCGGCTTAATTTCTGCGCGTTTTCAGGAGCTGACCCCCCTCCTCCTCCTCCTCCTCCTCCTCTTCCTCCTCCACCTCCTCCACTGATGGCTTGTCCGGACGCGCTTCAGTCTTACAAAGGAGCATAATCCACAGGGGAATCCATCCAGAGACGTTTAGCCCGCTGTTAACCTCGGCTGGACCGTTTTTACAATCAGAACTTCCCTGAAAAAAATTAATCAAAAAATAGTAAACAGACGCAATATGGAGGTTTTCAAAAAAAAAAAAAAAAAAAAACCCTAAAAGCCCGCAGCAGCAGCAGCAGCAGCAGCAGCGAGGCTGATTCTTGCGCACTTTCATCCGACTCCAGTTGAGGTTTTGTTCATGTGTGAATGTTGATGGAGGACTGAGTGATGAGACCACAGCCAGCGGTGAAAACCATGATCACAAGTCACAGATCACACACACGCTCAGTCTGATCAGTGTGGATGAGTGTTATGTTCCTGCAGACGCTGCTGCTTTCACCACAACTCGGTGCCAGAGCAACAGCTCGGTTAACTTTACTGCGACAGGGACGACGGGAGAGCGGTTTGTGATCCGGCCGGCACAAAGCGCTCTCCCTCAAGACGGCAAAGCGTTTAAACCCATTTCACACCTGCGTTTCTACCGCAACTCTTTTGTGTCTGACCGAGGCGCAGCAGAAAGACGAGCATCTTCCAGCAGCTCTCTGCGCGCATCTCTATCCGAGCAGCCACAAGATGGTGGTGTGGATATCTGGATGGGGATTTTTAGGGGAAAAGAAAAAAAGTGGGGGTTGGGGGGGTGGAGGATTGAGAAGGGTTTTGTGCCTTGCATGAATTTTTACAGCTACACCGCTGCTAATGCTGTGATTTTCAGCTTGTATTCTCGCTGGGTGGCATTCACACCGGCTCTGGTTTAACATGGGATGACCTTGTGTGCGCTGTCATGCACATACCTGCTCCAAAATGAAATGAAAATGTTCAGAGTGGCATTCAGGTCCTACAAAGGAAAAGGGCACAGCAGGACACAGAACAGGAAATAAAAGATCTGTTAATATCTTTACAGTAATTCTGTTGTGTGTGTGTGTGTGTGGGTGTGCGTGGAAGAAGGGTAGGTGCAACGGCTTATGCATTCTAATCCTTCCCAGGTCTCCACTGCTCTTGTTCGAGAGGTAATAACTGATAATAACTCAATCTCCTGAAGGATTAAAAGTTTAATATCTTCCTCCAGCGCCAGCTCCATCACCAGAACACATGTTGGTGAAGTCCATTCTGCAGAACCAAAAATAAAAGAAATGTTTCTATACAGTGCAACTTTGTTTAGGTTCAGTTTTCAGTGTGTCTCTTGTCGCGCTGCTGTGCTTTTGGTCTGGTTAGGTTTAGGCACAAAAACCACTTGGTTAGGGTAAGGGAAATATATTTTGGCTTAAAATACCTGTTTTGGGCGCCACAAACATGGCTCGAGGTGTCCCGAGGTTTCTTTAAATACTCCCGGTTTTGTTGCAACAAAAAGAGCTGGAGGTGGCCCGAAGTTTCATTTGAGACACTTAGTTCTGTCACCACAAACACGGCGAGAAGTGGCCGGAGGTTTGGTTGAAACCACCTGTCATTGTCACCACAAACATGGCTGGAGATTGTCCCAAGGTCCCATCAGAAGCATCCAGTGTTCAGACTTGAACTGTGGTCAGTGGCTTGTGCAGCCATCTTGCCTCTAGCTCCACCACCATCCCCTCCACCTCGCACCATGAAAGTCTGGTCATTAACATGTAATGTGAACATGATATGACACATTTTTAGAACTCTATATATAGCTTATGAAATGTGGAAACTTGAAAGCATCTTCAGAAACATTAAGTGCCAACACTGTCCCGGTGACGGGGCTGCCAGCGCCGCTAAGCTTCGACTCATCCTGCCGCGGCCGCCTGTCGTTGCCATCTTTTGAAGGGAGGGGAGAAAAATGGCCGGGCAGGTGTTAAATTCTCTGTAGGATGACTGAGACAACATTTGAAGATTAAAGTAATTCTCAATGAGTTGTTGTCTGACAGTGATTGAGAGAGATGGACATGTCCTACTTTTAGGATAATATTGTAAAGAAAAAAAATTCTGTTCAGTTCTGTGTCCAATCACACAGTCATCCTCTTTCAATCATTTCCCTCTCCCGGATTGTGATTGTCCTACAAGATTTTTGTCCATTTTCAACAAACCGCACAGACACAATCATGTCAGTCAAAATGAAAGTCAAATATTTACGACATGCACACAACATGGCTCCATAATCCGCTGCTCCTGCATGTTCCAAATAAAACCAAGGATTCCTGGAAGCATGTCAGGGGACACGTGCAGGAAATTGTTCTTTGTGTTATTTCTAAGAATAATCTTGGGTGAGTGCAGGTGTCTTTGAAGCATCCACCCACAGTTTCGCCTTGAATCTTCGTTTTTTCCTTTCATTTTTAATTCCATGGATGTCTGAGCTCAGTTTTCCATGTTTGCTTTTGAGAATGCACAAATGGAAAATACCTGGTATAACAAACTGAGGCCAACAAAAATCTGGCCAAAATATTCCATTGTCAATGCCTCACAGTTTGTACAAAGGCACTCAGTAGAGTGCATACCTCCGCCAAGGCCCAGTATTCTGCTTTTTCGCTCACTCATAGATAGCAGCCACTGAAAGACACCTAATTTCTTTCATCATCCATGCATTATTCCCCAAGAAGTTCACAAAGTCCTGGCTCTATCCCATTATCCAGATCAGCACTGAAGGTTAATGGGGTCTAATCTGGGCCGAGGCCCATCCTACCATCCAAGTTTAATGGAAATCTGTTCAGTAGTTTTTGTGTAATCCTGCTGACAAACCAACCAGCCAACAAATGGACACGGTGAAATCATAACCTCGTTTGCTTCCGTAATGTCTTCATTTCCACTGCGGGCCCTCCATCACAGGGTACATCAACGTATTCATCATTCGTCTGTCAGGTCAGTGATGACATGCGGATGCTGAGCAAGCAGCTGTTTGCCGATCCGTCCAAATCATATGCGCACAAACACATAACTAACAGGTCGAACCGGCAGCAGAATGGTGTAGCGTGTTGTGTATGCCATGCTGGACTCTCCGCTACTGATGCATTTTAATTTGTGTAAGGAGAGCTGCTGGAGGTCTGAAAGAAGGGTTAGTGCACAGTTAGACACCCTGTTGCCTGTCAATTCCTCCATGATCCTCTGAGTGTATTGTGTGTCTGCTGCAGCAAGACTAAGAAAATGGCAGTGACATCACTCTGCCAGGTCTGTTAAATATAGGTTTAATCTTTGCCCATGTGAGCTGTATTTGGAAGAGTTAGGGGTGTTTTGCGGTCTCAGATAAGAAAATGTGTCAACACAATTTTTTTATGAATGAATGGCGCTGGTAGCACAGCCTTTCAACCAAGACCTATGTTTGGCTGGCTTACACTATTTGAGAGTCAGAGGTGAACCCGTCGGGACTCTACAAAAATGTTGAAATCATGTCCGAGTTTGGGTCGGTTCGGTCACACCACTTGGCATGTTGCTTTCAAGTTCTTTTAGTAGAAATATAAATAAAAACATCTAGTGACAAAATAAGTGATACGTGATATTGAGCGAACTCATGAGAGATGGGCCTACTATGTGTTTGGGCTAATTTGCATGGCAACACTTTGAACACATTTAAAAACATTGAAAAATGAACCGCAATAATCAACACAATGTGAAGCCATAAGTGTGACATCTGTGTATTGTGTTGCAGAGAATCAATTATCTAGAGAAGTTAGCATGCTAACCAGTTAGCCTCTATTCACTTTGTACCCACCAGGTGCCAGTCCAATAGTAAACAGCAGCAACACTTGCAGCAGTTAGCGATTACTCTGGTGATATGCTCCCCCTATTTGTTTGAAGAAATAATTCGACAGGTGGCCAAGTCTTGCATATTGCACCTTTACTCTAGCTAAGGATGAAGGATGTAAAGGAAACCTCAGAACTACTGAAGAGCCTGCAGGGAAATCAAAAGCATGGAGGTTTTTTGATTCAGTCATCAAATTCGACAGTATGACAGAGTAACTGCTTTCATTACCGAGGCTTGGACGTAACAAAGAGTTCGGGTCGGGCCTGCCCAGTGTCTAGTTCATTGTAATTTTGTCTCCACAAACTTGTTTAATAAACACTTTCCATAGACTTGAAAAAAGAAAAGAAAGAAAGAAAAGATTGATTGTTTATGAGACGGCGGCTCCAGCGGTCAGTTTCCTGTTCTGCTCTGTGGTCACACTGGAGAAAATGAAGGCTGACCTCTCTGTGTCACACCAAACACCGAGCACGGAAGTGTCTCATTTATAGTTCACGCATACAGATGAAGAGGCTGTCTCTCGCCTCAAGCTGTGAAGAACATCATTTACACACTTAGCTATAAGAGGGCTCTCATTTGATCACACGGCTCCTATACATGCACATGAAAAGGTAGTTTGTCTCTGAAGAGGTGCGTTTCCCTGCAGCGTTTTTTTTTCTTTCAAGTCACTGTAACTTGTTGTGAGCATTGTTGAGAATTAAAAAGCCCAGATGAGGTTTTTTCTCCATCGAGTATCTTACATTGCTAAAGATACATAATGATCTACAACCTTCCTCCACTTCCCCACATCGTGCCAGTGAGTTAGCATTACCAGAGCCAGCATTATGTATGTCACTTAAGCAACAAAGGCTTCTTTACATGGCGTCTCTTAAAGGTGCAGTATGTACACATTTTAATACGAACCTTCAAAAACAAACATTTTAACAGACTGTGAAGAAGTAAGAGTTTGTATTGAGGGGATATCTACTGAAGCATGCTAACCCGGCTAACCAGCCTGAAAACCTCTTTCTCCCAGTGGTCTAATGTTACTGTGCTGGCAGCGTAAAAACCAACCCTCCCCTGGTAGGGGCTAGCCACACGGCTAACTGAGATGACAAGTTAACAGTAGCTACAGTGGTGGATTTATAAAAAGAACCCAGGTGGCAGCAGTTAGCAGTTATTCTGTTTGTTGGGAGTATGAATTCAAGGTGGACAATTCTTACACACTGCAGTTCTAGTGTTCTGGTGTTGGGCTAATTTTTTCCAGGTTGGAGATCAAACTAAGCCAATCAGTGTGTCAGCATGATTCAGGAAGTCATCTCTCTCTGACAGAGCCCAAAAAAATATGTGTGTTCTCATTTCTTTGTTGTGTGTTGTATTGTGTTCTAAGTGAACTTACAGGCAAAAAACAACTTTTAAATCAACATATTCTAATTCTAATTAATTATTATTCTAATTAACATGGGGACATTAACTGCTCAAGCGACCACTACAGTAGCTGTAAATGACAGTGATGGGGCAGATACAGAAGTCACAAATAATGAAGTAAAACAGAAATGGACTTGCATGAGCAAAATAAAATGACATCCCAGTCTCATTATGAGGTTAGAAAAGGCTGCTGAAAGTGAGCTCTCATCAGTGGGAACTGGGAGGAAAAGGTGTTAAGTTGAAGACACGCAGGGCTTTTTAAATTTTAATTTGTGGAAGACATCACCAAGCTTCTAGAGGAAATGTCGTTAATTTGCAAGGTGGCTCGTTGTGTCGCCCCATCAAAACACAGGCCAGCTGGTGCCGTTCGTCTGTGGATGTTCTCGATGTTCTTCTGTGTCGGTTTGCATTTTGTCCTGGTGTTCCCTCCAAAGTAGAGCTACATACAGTTAACATACAGGTAACCAGGTCCAAACTTAGATGGATAGGTGATGTTTCTTAAGACCAGGCAATGTTTGAAATGAACAGTTCAGACAAGTGTATTTATGACCATGTTTTAAAAAAGGATGAATAGCAATAGTTACTGGCGGGTAAAGAGCCAGCTTTCATAAAGAGAGGCACAATGCAGTGAGTCTTTTAAACGAGGACAATGGTACACCTATTTGAAAAGTACATCCATTGATACATTGATATTCATGGTGTTCATGGAAAGCAAGAAAGTAGCTGTGTAAAGTGTGAATAAAAGAGAGCTTATATCTAAAGAGATATCTAAACCCAGCCTATTTTCATAACACAATTAAAGTGGGTCACGATTGTTAAATTGTCTGGGTTAAAAGATATAATGTGCAACAAATGACTAGACCTTTGACAAGTAAGTCTACTCAAGGTGGCGGTGTGTTTTACTCGTTCGCCTGCCACTAGTACTTCTGGTAGAGAGTCAGAGAGTGAGGAAGGAAGTCGGCAAATGAGACTAAATGCAACGTGACTAAAACTTAAACATTACCTCGTCCCTGAACATTTGTTTGTGGGTCCAATAGATGAATTATTTTGTGTTTAATGGCGTGCTCAACAACACCGAGGCGTTACATGTGCAAGGTTGACCACAGGATCCAGGATCCTTGTGTTTACAACCAGATTACTGTACTTTAGATGTAAGCTAGCAAGCAACAGCGTGCACAGTGGGGGCCAGTTACTCTAGAATTCCACTGGATGCATGTCCGTTGCTGAACAGCTCCAGTACGGTTTTGCTCCATTGTCCAAAGTCCGGCAACCCCCACCGGCTGCGTTTTGAGTCAGGCATGGGCGCAGACAGCTGGAATTGCAAAACTGAGGAGTTTCGGCAATAATTACATAATCACGCGCGACCACGGTTATAGACGACACAAAGTGTTCCCAACCAAAGAGTTCTTGAATTTGTCTCTTTTTTCAAATTTTTGTGCTTATTATAAAAATGAACCGGATGTTATGTTGTTGTTTCGGTGTGGGACTTCCGGTCTGCTCTGTGCTGAATTTGGCTGAATTGTTGTGTCATGCTCCAGCATCCGGCAGAAATAGAAGACTGTCAAGCTGCAACGG
This sequence comes from Lagodon rhomboides, assembly GCA_039737535.1. Taxonomy (NCBI): domain Eukaryota; kingdom Metazoa; phylum Chordata; class Actinopteri; order Spariformes; family Sparidae; genus Lagodon; species Lagodon rhomboides. The sequence continues at coordinate 1,747,829 of CM077807.1, forward strand.
AGCAGATACGCAAGGCAGCGGAGCGGTTGGAAGTACACACATAGACGAGAGTGAAACCTATCAGCTCTGCTGCCCTGGTGGAGCTGTGACAGAGTCGGGCCGAACACGGATCCAGTGGAATATAGGGGTTAGGGTTTTCCTGTTGGCAGACACTGCATCAGAGCAGAATCCGATGTGACTCCGGATGTTTATTCCTCCAGAGAGTCTAGCTCTGCACCCAGCTCTCTCCTCTAGAGCTCTGAGCAGCAGCTCAACCTAAAACCTTGTGACAAGAAAAATACTGTTGCCAAATATCTACTTACTGTGGTCCGCCAGCATCACCAGCACCACCAGCACCACTAGCTCCGCGTTGAGAGATGCTGATTGGCAGGGGACCAAACCACTGTGAGGCATATCGCGGGGGGGAACCAATCTTTAGAAACTTAAAAATACATTGTTCCACATCTTTAATTAGCACAAGTGTCTTCATTGCATATTATTATATACCTTTGAATTATATGTTTTCACTGATAAAGTTTATTGAGGGAGACAAAGCTCTCTTTTTATAAGAAAGGGGGGGTCCGAACCCCACTGCCCCCCCTGTGATTTCCACCTATGGCTCACTCTGTAATCTTATTAGAATGTCTTGATGAAATAACTGAAATAGTGTATTTCCTTCCCCTATAGTATTCATTTTGCAAGAAGACTTCACAACTCTCTTTCTTTTGTATTCCATTGCTTTCCAGACATGCACAACATGCATCTCAAACAGCCCAGCAGCAGGTCTTACTTAAATGTGTATTTAAGTTCAAACTATTATAGCGTAGGCAGTACACATCGAGTGTTAGGATACAGTGTGCACATTTGAAAGGAGGAATCGATACAGACTTTTGTAACCCTGGCAGTTGGTTTAGTACTTCTGATCCACATCATGGTCCTTATTATGCTACAGATGCTTTTTGTTCATGACAGGAAAACACACACGCAGTGTGAAAAAACGTGAAAACATATACACAAACACGTCCTGACATGTGCATGTAGCTTACCATCAGCTGCAGTGGTTCAAAGTGTCGGTGATATTTTATAGTTCGGAGGACGGGCGCCTCTGACAGGATCATTCTATAGTGATTGAAATGCAAATGACAGAGAGCACCTTCATTGATATTCATAAGACTTATCTCCTATTATCATTAAGAGTGAGAACAATGTTCGCAATCTCTCGTGCGCTCCTGCCAAGGAGAGCCACGGAGCACGCTCTGAATTCAGCCCGAGCCATTTGAAGGACGCTTCATCATAAAATGCCACATTATTACAAATACTGTACACCGCGGCAATTTATCACAGAAACATTTACAAGCATATAACCTCAGTGAACAATGACCAACAATTTCGCCTGAGCAAAGCCTGGCTGCTTTCACCCCTTTTACTTTTTGATGATTTCTGTGCTGCCATGCAAGCACAGTCACTCATATTCTTCATGTAGTAGTAAATTTCATCTCTATATAACTGCTCAGTGATGAGCAGCCTGTGGTTGTACTCAAACACCACACAAAATGATTTGCTTAATCCAATCCATCTCCTGTTGCTACGATATATATATATGTATACGAATATAATTTCAATACAGTCAAAGGTAAGGGGGCTACAAAATGCCCCACCATAGTTACCCTGTTACAGTAAAAACATAACTGGAGCTGTTTAATGAATCAGTAAACACACTGCAATACAAAATAACATGTTTATGTCTTTCCACTGTAGGTATTAATATTTATCGATGTATTTATTCATTAATTATTATTAGTACCCTCCAAGCGTTTAGGAGTTTCAAGAAAGTGAGTTTTCCTTATTAATATGTAAATGTGTATGTCACGTATGCACATTTGCATGTTATTATGTTTTATGCTATTGCACATAAAAGCTGTGGGGTGCATATGAAGAGCTATTATGTTCTGTTCTTTATGTTCCTGTGTTCAATGCATCATGGGCACATTAACAGCGAGCAGAGACTTGTTAATGTGAGTTAAGTGTAGTTTCATTATGGCTGAAGACCAGGGCTTTTCTGCCAATTGGGAAGTGTAAGAAACCTGGCAACAATTTTAAACTCCATTATTAAAGGATAAGTATGGTCTTTTTGTATGCCTTTCTTAATGTCAAAAAATCATATAAAAAGACCAGAGCCAGCAGTGTGTAGGTCCGTCTCACAATATCATCTGACGTCCCTACACAGGCTGTGGCTCTCTGCTCAATGCCCATGTTGTTGACAGTATTTTAAAGGCGGATTGTAGTATTGTAGAATCAGTATATTTGAATATTTACTTTGAAACAAAATAAATATCGAAAGGATTCTTTTTCTTCGTAATTATATTCCTGGCAGGGAGCCTGGACTACCAACTGGTCATAGTGTGCGACTGCCCCAGACCCTTAGGGAACCTAAAGGCTTCGAGTCCACCAAGCAATTAGTTTGTGATACACCACTAAAGCACATTATCAGCTGCATACCTGCCAACACACCTCCCTATTTTTTTACCCTTTAACCTCCTGCTGAGCTCCCAATTGGTCATTTCTTCCATTAATCTCACGATTTCATAGTGATCAAACCAAACGGGGGGTGTCTCTGTTTCTTGTGGGATGTGTTGTGGTACCTGGCAACCCAACGAAGCGACAGGGGTGAGCACACGCTAATGACCCTGCCTGATGTGCATGGCTTGACACTGCGTTCCCTAAAGCCCTCTGTTCAGTTTGCTGCTGAAAATGGATGGAACGGGTCCGAAGAAGAGCTAATATGCTTTCAGATTCTCATATTCTCTTGACAGTTGCCTTCTGTCTCACTCCTGTCCTCTTGCTTTCACTCTGCACTCCTTTTTGCTAGGTCTTCCTGGCAATAACTGCTCCTCAACACAGACACACACTCTCTCCAAATGTTTGCCGCATGAAGGGAAGGCCGATACCACTGAAAATCTCCCTCAGCCAGCATGTTGGCAGATATGCAACTGAAATTATAGGGACCTTGAAGTAAGGCCTTTGTTAGCTGAGTACATTACAGTGATAACAATTACTACATAAATCTTTGCTTTATCAAGCTACAACAAACTAATTGCTTAGTAATTGGTTCTCAGGTAATCAGGTATTAGTCCTTGGTCTCCTACTAATATTTATCTGTATGCTTACCGTTATTTTAAAAGCATCATATCAGTTTGAAAAAAAAACAAAAACACATTAAACATCCTTAAATTGAATATTCAATATTCTCAAATTTTTCTGAGGGAAATCTTTAAATCAGTCAAACCTGTCTGAATCAATACTGGGTCTTATCCTGATCCTGAGGAGGAAATCAAAATAAAGCATTTGCAACACTGCGTGCAGTCAGCCAAAACCTCTTGGTAAACCAGCTGTACCGCTGATGTCTGTCCAAGCTACCACAACAACTGTTGTAAGTATGAATTGGGACACCCTTTCACGCTTTAAGGAGTGTTTTTCAAATCTTCCCAGTCAAAGATTGGTATATATATAGCTCTATATGATTCCTCTTCACACTGGGAGGTGTGATGGCACCCTAGTCCCCTGGTGTCACCTTCAAGGAGAAGTTCCATTTTTGTTTTCATGCAATTTTTAATTGCAAAGTACTCGGAAACACTACTGACACTGCATAATGTAAACAGAAAACAGGAATTAAAACAAACAAAAATGGCATTCCATCATGAACACCTATATATTTATAAAATCAGAGCGGGGGCCCAACTGTAGACCCCTCATACAGTATGCAGGTTTGTTTGTTTTGTCACCTACAGACTGAGCCAAATGAATGAAATACCCTTTCAAATGTCAGCAATGCGTGTGTGTCCATGGAAATTCAACACTGTGATGTTACTCTACAGTCAGTTCAATCAATACACTGTCCCTGTTGGAGACACTTTGTGGAGCAACTCTATTAACAATGTACTAAACCATGTTGTGATGGATTCATAGCATGTTATCTTGAGTTTCTACAATCCAGCAGCTGTCATTCACATTAATACGTATGAAACAGGACATATAACATGAGAAAGGTCCTCTGGGATCTGTTTGTGTCCAAAGAGACTCTCACTGACAACACATGATCCTGGTACACAGTGTAGTCTTCATTATGGCTCTTGTTAACAGCCTTGTAAGTGCAGACATGTAAGGTAACTTGTACCAGGGCAGTCCTAGTAAAGAGATTGTAATGAGCTTGAGAGCTCAACATTCTTATGGCCTGAAAGTTGTCCCTGAACCTGGTGGTGTGGGAACAGATGTTGCAGCAGTGGACAGAGCAGTTTGTGGTTGGGCTGATTGAGGTCTGTGATGATCCTGTGGATCTTCTTACTGCACTGCTGGATGTAGGTGGGTGCAGAGGTTGTCCACAGAGTACCACAGGAATGAGTTCTAAAATCTGAAAATAAGTTATTTTTGGCACTTCTGGTTCCCTCGTCTGGAAGCCAGTTGATGGGGTTTTGGTCCAATGCCTGGAATAAAGTCTGTGAGGAACACAAGCTTAAGAGAATTTCAAGTTTAGTTGCAAATGTTCTAACTAAATTCTAGATTGCTCTTTTTATAGTAAAGTATGTACAGTATTGTGTCACTGGAATCATGGTAATTAAGCAACACTTTCAGGGTTACGGTTAGGGTTATGGTAAGTTAAGGTCAGCTTTTTATTTTGGGTGATTGCATTTACACTTCAAACATCATAAAAGTCCTGTTCATCTGTGAAGATTACCTCACTGAACAAGATGTGCAAGTGTCAGAGCACCACAGCTTCTGTTTTCCGCAATAATCAAAATCCTATTGAACAATCCCAGGCTTTTTGTCAAAGGAACCAGAGCGATGCTAACTTCCGGGTCGACCTCTGAAAATGATTAATCCCTACAGTAGTCTACTCCACTCTCTACTCTTGCTGGCAGCTTTGTCCTGATGGGGCAGTTTTTCACTGGCTGCAGCAAGTGATGCAGCCAGTCAGCATAGTTCCATCATTATGTTCTTCATCATCATCGCCATTACGCTAAACATGTAATAATAAATAAACCCTTTGTGGACTTTGGACATCTCAGAGGAGTAAATAAAATCTTCTTATCCACTGTCTTAACTGTTTAACTACACCTCACATGTATGAGGGGTGGCTGTGTCTGCATGTTGAAGTGTCCTTAGGAAAGATACTGAACCCCAAACTGCTCCTGATGTGCTGGTCAGCACCTTGCATGGCAGCCACCACCATCAGTGTATGGATGTATGAATTACTGTAAGTCACTTTGGACAAAAGCATCTGATAGATATCAATCAATCAAAGCTTTATTGTCATTTTGCTGTACCAACAAAGTAGTGCAACAAAAATGAGATTACGTTTCTCTGGGATCCATAACACGAACACAATAAACACAAACAATGAATAAATATAATAATTTAAAACTAAAACTAGGACGAAGGCTCATGAAGTGCCTCGGTGCGCATGTTCCAGATCAGCAGTTCATCAGTCTAACACCTTGTGGAAAGAAGCTGTTGATAAGTCTGTTAGTTTGGTCTTTTTGACTCCAGAACCATTTTCCTGATGGCAGCAGTTCAGAGAATGTGTGCAGAGGGTGGGAGGCGTCCCTGATGATGTTCAGTGTCCTGCTCCTGCAGCAGCTTTGGAAGAGTTCTTGGACAGAGGGAGGGAAACTCTGACGACCCTCTCAGCTCCTCTAACTATTTTCTGCAGGGCTTTTTTTGTCCGACATACTGCAGCTGGAGTACCATGTCGAGATACAGTACATCAGAACGCTCTCCACCACACCACTGTAGAAAGTCCTGAGGATACTGATGGGGATGTATGTTTGCAGAGTTAAGAGGATGCGTGTCTGAAATGTAAACTGAGCCCAGCAAACATCAGCCAAAGTATAGATTTCCAGCCTCAATACTGAAATTCTGTAGCATCACAGTGAAAGTTGAGCCATCTGTAGTTGACCACAGGTGTTTACAGCCAAATATCAAAAATAACGTATTATGGGTGTAAAGGGAGCAGGATTGCACTTTGCTGTGTTTGTGGGGATGTAATTTTCCTGAGAAAGGTCTATTTGTCTAATTCTGACCTATTTGAAAGCTGTGGGCAGGCTGCTCAGCTTCCTCTGAAAGACAGCTACAAGGAGTATTTTCCCCTCAAATATCATTTGAAGGGCTTGTGTACTGAAGTCTCGAAGATGCATTGTCTTCCTACTGCCCGCTCCAGGAACATTGTCAGCAAAGCAGAAATTACAAGACATTTTTCCCCTTGGTTTTTGCCAGTTGTCAGCAGGTGTCATTGATTGTTACCATGGAAACACCACTGCTAGCTCTGAGATGAGCCTGGGGGGAGGATGTCAAACTTCTAGTTTTAAAGGGTCAGTTCACCCAACTGAAAAAAAATAAATACAATTTTGCCTTGAGGGTGATTACAATTCAGGGTTGCATTGTTCCATAAATTTGTTATCATCAACAAAACCCAGGAATAAAACCAAAACAGATCTGTCCCTCAAAACTTTGAAACTTCCCTACCTTGCTCATCTCCAAGGTGAGAGGATGAATCATTCATTGTCTCAGCTCCAAGCCCATTGGTTCCTACTAAAAACATAATCATTGCAGTTTTAAAGAAGGCTCAATCATTTTCTCAAACAGCTGGCTGCTGTAGTTTGTAAAAAATGTTATTGCAACAGGAAGACATACTTGTTGTTGGGGACTCTTTGGATTGGATTGATTGGATTAATACTCTAATCATCCAATTTGGGGCAGCAGGACAGTGTATGTGGGATTAAGGAATAAAATAGCCTACATCAGTATTTGAATACACATACAATACTTTTCACATTGGACTAATTCAGGAGTAAGAATAAGATATTGTGGTATAGGCCAGTCCGACCAGCCACTGAATTCTCTGACAGCTTGAAGGCACCCTGTGGGCTACAGGTGTTACATAACATTCAGTTCTCATCAAAACTCTGTGTGTTGTAGTGACTTAAAAACATGTTGAATGCATTTCTTTTGTCATGAAAGACTTGAAAATCTAAGATTTTGATCATGGAACCTGCACACTTGGCACACTGCTATTTTTTGGCCCTTTACCGCTATCCAGAATGTGAAAAACACAAAGACATTACAAAGACGTGATGTCTGCTGTCTGCTTCCACTGTTAAAACAATGAAGCCAAAATATCCTGGCTGCACGCTCCGCCATTTGCGCCTGCAACGTCATTTGACGCCAGAGTCTGGGCAGTAGTGATCAGGCAGTGGAGCCATTCATCGAGGTACAACCACCCAACTCAATCAAGTCAACTGGAGGGCTCAGCTGTCAGCGATAATGTCACACCTCGTCAAATATCAAATTACTTAAAAATGACAGAAACAGTCTTTGGGAAAAATAATTTGACACGTACTTTGAGTTTTTAGTTTGGCCCATCTGCTAACACTGAGGGTGAGGACTTCTGCCTGCACCCAAGGGGCAATCGAGATATTTTGGCTTCACTTTGGGCAGGTTGTTTTCATATAAAGTCACTATTGTTGACGATAAATGGAATCCATTACATATATACAATCTCGTAGGTTTTGTGTAGTGTGCTCAGCTTTGATGATGACTCCAAACCAACATTATAAAACATTCTTTAAGTCACATGAAAGGTCACTACTATTTGCCGACACATAAGTTAAGCTTTTTCTGCTTGTTTGGGTGATGGTTAACTCAGCCAGTTACTGTGTGTTGCCACCCTAAAGCAATTTCTTGTCTGAGCTGATGTGTTCCCAGGCCGACAGGCCTACATGACAGATCCTAGCAGCTGTAATCAGGAACCTGAATCCTTTCTGTTCAGCTTCACTAATCCATGTTGGAAAACTGTTTAGTTTAAAAAGCTTGCTTGCAAAGATTGACATGTACTTTGACTCTATTAGCAGGATTCCGCTTATTTATTCATGCAGCCTTTTCATTTATATTTGATTTCAGAGAGTCAGTGCTGGTCAGCGCAAGACTTAATAATTGATTTGGCCTGACTTTGAGTGGCACACACTGTTATTTGATTGAGAGGATAATTAATCAACACTTTCAGATTGAAGCAATCAGGCGTGAGATTTCTTAAACCAAACCACTGAAAATATAAAATATAATAATATACATGTAAAAATTTCTCATGACTTGGGGGCAGTAGAATGAGGTGAAAGCTCCAAGAGGAAATTGAATTAACAAGTGGTGTGCCATCTAGTTTCGACACAAATGTCCATGAGATGCCTCAAAGTCCAAAGAGCAAAAGTTCTAATTCACAGGGTTTTCTGAAATTCCTTTACAGAGGAGCCTGAAAATGAACTGTCATCTTTTTAACCAAAGAGTTTTTGAATAAACAAATACCACAATTCCACAAATACAAACAAACAAATTCAAATTATTGATTGTCAATCTTTCAGGCTTCAGCATTTCAGTTGTGAGATGATCTGCTTGCAAAGGGAATAGCAAAAAGCCTTTTAACTAGACAGAGAGTCTAGAGTAGACCAGTTATTTGAGCTAAATGCAAACATCAGCATGCTAATATGCTCAAAAAGATATTGGGAACCTTGTGTTAGATGTTTAGAAAGTATTCTTCCTGGAAAGGTCCATGGGGAGGTTACTAGAGAAACTATTTTGGCTGAAATGTCTGGTGCTCGGCAGAAATTGCATGAGTATCATAAAAAGTGATGCACCAGCAGCACTTTTAAGGCTTTAGAAGTGATATCTAAGTGGGCTGAGCAATGATAATAGCATTAGTAGTATTGACTCGATTAAGTCATTAACCTAGATCTTCGTGGATGAATGATACACCATACCAATCACTCTAAGAACGAGACTTAGCGCTCTGTTTTCATGGAAAATGCTGGTTCTGGTTCTGTCCGGACACTCAAAGAAGTGCCCATAACTCGTGCCAGTTATCATGAGGTCTATGAAAAAAGTGCATAATGAAAATGTAATGTTTACCATATTCATGCTTTAAATTATACAAGTAACCTAAGCATGCTAATATTTGCTAATTAGCACTAAACACAAAGTACAGTTGAGGCTGATGGAATGTCATTAGTTTTGGAGGTATTGGATCATAAAACCAGTCAAGACTCCTCTAATTAAGACAAATTAACCTCCTGACAGCACTAGATGAAAGGTTAAGAAATCTCTTAAGTGTGTGTGGTGTAGCCCGGCTCCAGCTGAAAAGTGCCATCAGATAAATTGCACTATATAAATAAAATTGACTTGACTTAACTAGTCACGTGGGGAGCATGAATGTCTTAATCAATCAAATCAATTTTATTTATATCGCACCAAAATCACAGTCACATTGCCTCAATGGGCTTTACAATTTGTACAGTGAATGATATCCCCTGTCCTTAGACGCTTGATTCGAGGATGGAAAAACTAAAAACCTTTCCAAGGAGGAAAAAAAAGAAGATGGAAGAAACCTCAGAAAGGTCCATGTCTTTGGACTTGAAAGAAAAAAAGTTAACACATAATTCAATGTGTTCAAACTAATCTATTCAAACTAAACCCACATAGACAAATTATAATATATACATACACTGTAGAAAAACAATGTTAAATTATTCATTGGGACTCCACTGCCACACTTGAGTTCACTCAAAGGCAGTTGCATTTTTAAAAGCCACCAAACTACCTGACCTTATTCCATTCCATAAACACATCAGATGGTTTGGTTTCAAGATTATTCTTACAGCAAAACTTGCTAGTATCCTCGATTTCATATTAATGAATAAAACAACAACAGCCCAGTTTCTTGAGGGCAACATGTCCTCAATGGAGTCAAAATGCTTTTTATAAGGCAAGACCTATTGTGCGAATTTTGAGGATTATCTTGAAAGTGTGATGTGGTTTAAATTCAAAAAGTTAGTTTTTTTTTTTTCTTCACTTCACTCACTTACTAAGAGGAAAAGCAACTAAATCTGGTGTTTAACTATTATGGTACAGATGCTATATGAGCAAATGGATTAAACTCTATTTTATTGTCTTTCAGGATATCCCATCAAGCTGGAGACCGGTTAACGAAAGAGCGTCCTAGGCTCTTTCTTGCTCTGGACTGGAGAGTCGTACAGCAGCCGCCCATCTCCATGCAGGCTCTCGGAATGGGGAGCTCTGAGAAATCTGCATTTTTTGACTGGGGCTGCTTTGCTCAGCTCACAGCCTGAGGAGGAGCAGGAAGCATCTCGGTGGAGGGGCAGGGGGGGCGCAGAGGACCCGAGGGTGGACCATAACCACTACCTGCCAGGCTAAGGCTTAGCACAGCAGGAGCATGTCAGCACCTGGAGGCCCTTCATGCATGTGTCGCTCCACGGCCAAGGCCTACCTTCTGCTGTGGATGGGGCTGGCGTCCATCTGTGTGGCCGCTGTTCAGGCCCAACAACACCCTGTCGTCACCACCAATTATGGAAAATTGCGTGGTGTGAAGGTAACATTACCCAATGAGATCCTGGGACCAGTGGAGCAGTATTTGGGGATCCCGTATGCGCTGGCTCCAACGGGGGAGCGGAGGTTCCAGCCACCGGAGCCACCCATGTCCTGGCCGGGCATCAGGAATGCTACTCAGTTTGCTCCGGTTTGTCCTCAGTTCTTAGAGGACCGCTTTTTACTCAATGATATGCTCCCTGTCTGGTTCACCGCTAACTTGGATACAGTGGTAACCTATGTGCAGGAGCAGAGCGAGGACTGCCTTTACCTGAACATCTATGTCCCCACAGAGGATGGTAGGTCAACTGTGTCTCTTGTCTTTTTTTTTTTACCTCTTCTTGGATGTCTTTATGTTGTTTGCTTGTGTACCTTGAACTTCGAGGGTTGGGATTCAGTCGCACAGTCATTTTCTAATCACAAGAAATGGTATATGCCTTTGTACTTGAGATTCATCCTTAAATGAATATAATTTCTTGAGGATTACAATTATTATCTGTATAGATGGCGCCCACTAACACTATAACAAAATCATGGCGTGTACTTTTAATGTCATCATCATTTGAAGGGAAAGTTGTTCTAATCCTAACTCAAGGATTAAAAGGATTACTCCTTCTAAACTTGTCATATCAGGCCTTCTACACAAGTCTGGACTGCTGATTGTTGATGATTGTTAAATTGCCTGGGAATAACCACACAGAAGTTCAATACAAGCAGAAATGATGGGCCTTTCTGTTTTTATGTCTCCGTGCCAGCAATAGCCGTGGCTTGAGGCATTATGTTTTCAGGTTGTCCCATTCTTTGGAATGCTATATCTCAAGTACACTTGGGGAGAATTTCTTCACAACAGTCCATTTGGACTCAAGGGTGATCTGATGTCGTCAAAGGTCAAAGTCACTAACTGCATGGGGTCCCATTATCAGGAATGCCATTTCTCAGAAACGCTTTGTCTTCAAATTGGCTAAAATTTTCCACTTGCAGGATGAACTGAATAGAATTTGATGGTCAAAGATCACTGTGACCTCACAAAACAGCTTTTTCACCATTAATCAACAAACTGCACAAATGTCAAATAGGATAAAATTATAAAGTTGTGACGTCTTGTATCCAAAAGGCCAAAAGGCCAACTTCACTGTGACATTGTTTATTCAATGCCACAGTTCAGGAAGAGCAACTTAAGGCGTGTGCTGAGTGGAGGCATACAACTGCAAGACGGTATTTCTAGTCTCCTTAAGCAGACGGACAACTGGCCAAACCTGATCATTGGAACTGCTAGGCCACCAGGAAGCCCCAGCACTTTGCAGCTTTGTCTTATTTTAGGACCCTGTCTTGTGAATGGACCTTGTTTAAAATTTATTTTGAGAGCTTATCATTTCAGTTGATATAATGTTTAGATATATTTAGTTTGACATTAAAAGGCAGCAGTAGCTATTCTTGTCTATGTAACAAATTAAAAGCCTAACATGAAGAGGATGGTTCATCCTCTTTGGGAAAGCTTGTGTTTCCAAACATCAGTACAGAAAGTTAATTAATCTGTTATTGTTTTCAATAATGGCAACTTAACTGAGCAAAACACATGCTCGAGTGAGCAGTTATTTTTACTAGCCTCTTTCATGCATGAACTATTGAGTGAAGAAGTCACATTTAGTGTTTGTTGTTGTTCTTGAACAATTGGAAAATCATGTCAGTGACGTTTTTTTTAAAATGCGTTATTTTGAAGGAGTTATATAAATGTCCACTGCAGTGGACACCATGCATCAGCAGTATAAAAAGTGTTTTAGGAATAACTGTTCAATCCTTTTATTCTCAGAAAACTAGACAGGTAAAATAATATATTTTATCCAGATGAAAATAATATTTTTCTTGTATCTCATTCCTCTTTGAATGAAAAAACATCTGTCCCTCTGTGTACATCATGCACCAACGGGTATATCTGACTATTGGGACTATATTATCGCAGATAGAATCTACCCTTTTGCTCTTAACTTCCGCTGAAGTGGACAGATGTGTTTTCAGTCACAGAAAGAAAATGTTGTAGTAAATTCTGGATAAAAGTATCTTATGACTTGAATGTGTCTTTTAACCCGAGAATAAGAGGATTTAACAGTTATTCTAGAGGAACATTTTGAATTTATGATGCCATATCTCAAGATGACCAAGATAATAATCAGATGGAAGGAAGAAAGCCAAAATCAATTGTAAAATTCATAAATGTGCTAAAAATGTAGCAAAGAAATTCATATCTTTGAAATCAATTAAAAGAAAAGTCAGAATATAACATTATGTCTGTCTCAAAGATTACATTTTCCAATCCATTTGCAAAATAAGCAAGCAAAATAAAAGCATTCAGGAAATATGCTAGATCTTTATCATTAGCTTGTACTGGATAATTTTGGCAAGTCAAACAAACAAAGTAACAGTGCCAAACCAGTTTTGGATGGTCAGAGTTCCCACTGTGGTCGCTGAAGAAGCTGACTATTGAAATGCTTGACTCTTTGATTCTCTTTGGGTCTGTGGAAGTGACCCTGAACCCTGACCTATGCATAACTAAATGTAGGCACTTTTGCCCAGCAACTACGTGACCCCTATAACCCTGACTTGTCTTTGTAAGCTTTGGTTTCTGTCTGTGTCTGCACATTCGCCTGGAACATAGTTTTATTTGGGTTGTATTGAGATAATAGAAAGTTAATACAGTCTGTGCTCCAGTGTTTGTGGTTAACACTTGAGCTCTGCTAAGCTACAGTCTGGGCCTGTCCCCCCTGTGCTAAATACAGCAAGCTTATTTCCTTTCTTTTCCAAGCTTCAGGGACATGGGCTCAACCAACCCACCACCCACACCTCACCCTCTGTGGATTAGGGGATTAGGACAGATGACCATATCCTGTTGGCTTTACAGTGCAACTTGCAGACTTGTGAACTTTTAGGGCCGTGGTTCACCGGTGTTGTCAGAAGGCCACGGTTGTGTGCAGTTTGAGAGAGGGGGTTAGATTGACCTCTCATTCACAAAATTGTGGGGTTTTTTTTCTAACTGCAATACCAGCAGATAAGAGGTGGGATGCTGCTTGTCTTTAGTGAGTGCAGGGCAGTGAAAGAGGATAATGACAGTAAAATCGATATTAAAACACTGTATAAATTACAAACTTACGGAATAGTATGCTAAGAAAGCCAGACTTTTCCCCGACACCCTGCTGTTTGCCACACTGTGCAGGGAAGTTTCCTCAGACAGATTTCAGTGTGGGTGCACCATTAGAGAGCAGAAACACAGAGGAGCAGAGTGGTCAGTATGACACCACTCTCTTGTTGCACTGATTGAATTAGTGCTGTGGAAATAGCAGGGTAGCTGCAGGGTTTGGCTTAAAAGGCACTGAATTTAGTTTCCTAAAAAACATCCGTTGAAGCTATTAAAAGGTTTTACATTTTATTTTCAAAAGCCTTAAATCTTGTCTCCTGCTTGTTGTAGGCAGTAACGTGAGTGCCTTAATGTTTCTGTGTGTGATTGCTGGCTGTCAGGAGACGTTACACACCTATAAACTGTAAGTGTGTCAGTGGATTGTGCTGCAGGAGGCGGTTCGCTCAGCACCATCAGAGCTGCAGCACACGCCGCCTCCCTTCTGTGGAAGCTCATCCGTTCTTTTCACCGCAGATATTTGGACTTGTCAAAACAGAAAAGCACAGGTGGAATTTCTAACATTAATTATAGCTGCATCCCATTTAGGTGAGCTTGTTCTAAGACTCTGGTATTGTGCGTGCATGCTCGCCCACTGACATGACTGACTGGGACACTTAATAGAATGGAGCCATTGTTAACGTCACTAGTCACCGTTGCTTTTCCTGCTGTGACACGTCAAACTGTCTGCTGTGAAAAGGGTCTGCTATTTTATAAAGACCTGGATAAGGTAAATGATGATTGCGCATGATGATTTAACCATTTATAATTGGTTATTCCATCTGTCTTTTCTGTTGTCTTTCTGCCACTTATCTGACTCCAGGTTGTACGAATTAAATTAATAATATCAATTGAAATTATTGTCATATAAAGCTGTGAAATATTTGAAAAATGCGATATTATGAAAACATTATTCTAGGCCATATCATCGCTGCAGGTTTTTTCATCATGCTGAACGGTAAGATGATATTAAATTGCATTCTATGTGGTAAGGATCTTCAAGTCTTAAGTATAACTTGGTAAAGCCTGCAAGAATCTTAAGTGGACATTGCACTGAATTTATCAACAATGAAGGAAATATGAGGAAATATTGAGTCCCATTAAAACAGGAGTGGCTCAGAAAGCAATACGACTGGAATCGGACTGAACGTACTTAAAATCGCGAACATTGGAAATAAATGCCTGTCTTTAGAAAAGTCCATTTTAAATAAAGGCCTAGGTTTCTAAGAAGTTGACATCAATTTATAGTATTCTTTGAAAACATGCAGTGGGATCATTTTCAGCCCAATGGCCAGAATTATGTTAGCCAAGTACATTTCTGCAAAACCACAAATTGTAGTTTTATGTTTCTTTATGTACTTGTGTGGGTTCATTTTTTTATTTCTCTTTTGTCAGAATGCTGTGCTTATGTTCTTCTTAAGTTCAGGCATAAAAACCACTCGGTTAAAGTTGGGAAAACATCATGGTTTGGTTTAATTACTTGTTTTGGTCGCCACAAATGCGGCTGGAAATGTCCTGAGGTCTCCCTTAAAATATCCAGTAGTTCCACACTTACACCACGCCTCGCCTGTAACTCCTCCACCATCCCATCCACCTCCTGATGTGAATGACAGGTCATAAAAATGTCAACGTGCCGCATTTTGTGGAAACACAAAAAAAGCCTATGACATGGGCTTCAGTCTTATTGTCATATTTTTTATTGTCAAGTTACATATTCCCTTTAAAATTACATCTGCTCTGTAAATCACAAGTGATCTCAGAATCAGAAATCAACGGAGAGACTTTTATAGTTTATATGTTTTTGGTTAAATGACATGTGCATTAAAGGGGCACTACGTAGGTTTGGAGAGGAAATTTTAATGTTTACAATATGAATTAGTTAGCTAGTAAGGTGGCGGGGTCCGCAGCATATAAACACAGCAGTATGACATTGTGTTGTCCTTTAAGGTCAGTTTGTTTATTCAGTCATGGAAACCAAGAAGGTTAGTTTGTTTAGGCAGAAAATTCAATCAATGAAGATCTTTCTCCTTTGATTCAAATCCCCCAAATTTACAAAGTGCACTTTTAGTTCTCCATCTACAGATATGGAAACTTTGCAGGTTTCAGCCTGCCAGCTCAGCTGTCAATCCAACACTTCAGCACACCTCTTCAGAGGCCTGGAGAAAAGCCCCAAAGAGCTTTTGTTCTTCCTTTGAAAAATTAAAGAAAAAGTATTAACAGTACATTTAAAAAATCAGTCAAACCACTTTGACATGATTGAGCTCTTTTCATTTGGGATTGTAGTTCGACGTCATTGGACAAAGAAGCTTTATTCTCAAATGCAAAGGCGTGCAACAGCTCATGCATGCCATTTCACAATGCAATTGTATTTTCTTTTCCACTGACTAATGTGTCATAACCTCCTTTTTCCTTTCTCTTGAAGTTGCCAGCAGTCTGATGAGTGAACAATGGTTTGTCCAAACGACAGGAAGCACAGAGCCTCTTGCCACAGCGCTCTGTCATCCATGTTGTTTGGTGCTACGACCAGTGTTACTTTCAAAATGCAATGTATTACATATTAATAGTTACCTTCATTTTAAAGTCATATATTACATTACAATATTGCTGTCTGTGTAGAGTAATATATTACTCATTACACTACTGCTTGCTTCAAACAGAATGCCCAAATAACCTATATAGAACAATTAAATAGCCTAGATCATTATGAATTAAACAATGGCTATATGGATATATTATGAGGTAAGAATAAATTATTATTTAAATGTAGGCTCAGTCATATGAAACACAGACCTATACCTTCTATAATGTAGCCTATAATGACATGACAAGAATGTCTTTTTCTATGCCTTTCTATTTTAGTCCACAGAAGAAGGAATGCATGGACATATGTGATTCAAGAATGTGCGCTCGGAGGATTAGGCTTCATCATTAGGCTACGAAATACAGCTCATTTCAGTCACATAGAGACTGAAGAAAGAGCTTACAGGCTCGGCTGTATTAGATACACGGAGCCTATATTAATATGCTGATGTTGGTGTGGATAGATTCTTAAAAAAACAATAAATGCTTCACTTGGGTGGGTTTGTTTTGTAACACGTTACCCGTGACTATGACTGATAAGAGTGCTTTCGCCCAAGAGTGATGTAATCGAGAAAAATAAAGAGAAGCACAGGATGTAAGGTTCTGGATTGTTCTCAGGTTCATCCATTATGTGTTTTGCACTCGGCTGTTACAGCGAGCACTTGTGATTTGGAGTGGGTGTGACACTCATATCAGCAGTGCACTTTACCCATTCAGGTCGTGCAGTAGCTGCCGTGTACGGGACTCGGTGTGCGTTTTGTACAGCGTGTGTTGAACAGAACCTGGAGTGGCCGGAGGTCGGGGAGCAGGCTGGCTGAGCTGTTTTAGGAAGCAGCGGGGCAGTGTGAATGGCCTCTGGAAGGATAGCGGAGCACATTAACGTGTGTGTCTGCTGGAGATCTTTGACAGCTCGGCGCTAAATTTAGTCTGAGCTCTTCAGCACATGGTAGATTAAAAAGTGCAGGAAAGAGATAATCTCACAATCCTGCGTTGTGCGCAATTGTGGGCTTTTCTCAAATGCCTCCCAAAAAAGTTATTGTAGCCGAGCAGAGACTGAGCTCAACAAATCAGTGGCCAGCCGCCCTGCATGTACGGCCGGATCCAGTTCGTTCTGTGCTGCCTGGCAGCAGCCTGACGGTCTCCTCCCTGTCTGACACAGATGTGTGGCTGCACTGGTGACTCGGCTTCTAAAAGGCTCTCTGTGTTCATCTCTCTGTTGTAGCTCCTCACTGAATCAATGTGTTTCTACATTTAGCTTCGCTCCTGTGTTTCTGTACTGTCACAAATCAGCCTTATTTGCTGTCTGCTGATTTTTTCCAGCCATTTCAGAGCTCTGTTAAGTTACTGCTGTTGCTGTTATTGTGAAGAAGCTATAGGAAATGCAGTGTGTCACCAAAATAGTGTTGTTTTCGGAGCGGGTCTAACGGGTCCAACCAACTATGGACATATTCTTTGCAATTTGGTCAGTAGATACATTCAAAATGTTATCAGGAAGAGAGGAACAAATAGAGACAGAAATAGGACATGCTCTTCATGTGGTTTGTGACCAGAACATCTCCAACACGTCATCCAGGTAAACAACTTCACCAAACACTGCCCCCACACCTGTATGGCTCCAACACCTCCAGCCATTCACTGCATGGCTCGGCACATCTACTGTACCAACCCCACTATGGAAAAGATATGAATCATGAGCATCATATCAAGCTATGGGTGGTTCAAAATCACCGTTTCCGTTTACTTTTTACAACACTGAAGTAAATATGGACAGCGGTACATGTCCATTTGTCATAATTACATAACCTCAGCAGCACTGCAATGAGTTCTGAAGAGGGGGGGCGTCCAGCTTTGCATGACGTAATGGTGAACTTTTCCACGTCAACATCCTTTTAATCTTAGTCTAGCCTGCCGCTTTGGACAACTCAAATATGGTACAAACTGCATCACTTCCTCTCACCATAATACTTTTAGTTTCAAAATAGTAGGAACTGCTTTCTTTTTAAATGTTTTATTGTTGTGGTCCTCCAACAGGCGGACAAAAAGGTTTGACTAAAAACGGGTTGTCTTGGATGCTGTTGATTCAGGAACTTCATGTTTTCACTTTGAGAACCAAACCAACCAATCTATCAATGAGTGAAAGTGAATAGAGTGAATGTGTCCAATCACATACAAACAGATAGCAAGGTTCAGTCCCTGAGGCTTATCTTACAAAGCAACAGCACTAGAACTGAGATGAGACCATCGTCCAACCTGTTGCCTTCTTCTTACAGCATTACTGCAAAACATTGTTTCCTCCCTCTGTCTTGGCTTTATGTAACTATAGACAAATAACAAAAACAACAAAATCATTGGCGGAGAGTCAACACTGAGCTGGTGCTTTCAGAACCATGGACAGCTCTGTTTGGTGCGCGTAGAGATTTTGAAACCTGATTACTGTTGTTATTACAGTTAAATACATGATTTTTCTGTTATTTTCTCCTTCTCATACACGTCATCCTGACTGATATTATAGGAGTACTCCAGGCAGCACTGTTTCTTGTCTTGTGTCTACATGATCCCCTCGCTCTTCCATGACAACCTGTTGTTTCCTATCACTTCCATCATGAGGGTGACACTACTCTATATAGTGTATATAGGCTATAAATATGGTAGAGAATTGAGTGTATAGTTTAGAGAATGTCATAGATCCATGACAAAATTGATAGGAGGTCGGGGCCTGAGAGAAAATCAGGTTACTTAAGCACCACAGACAGCGTCATGGATTCATCGACGCACAGCACGTCTCAAAGTTAAACAAGAGAAATTCACTGTGGTCAATATGACTGCATATGACCGAAATCATTTTCAAGTTCTTGATTACTGAACGAAGACGAGCTCAACTGCTTCACTGACTCATCGTAAATCATGTTTCATGTGTCTTGTCTTCCCAAAAGTCATCCTCCTGGTCAGAGCCACTGAACTGCCTCCACATGTATCTCCTGCCATCCAACTGACCTCAGCTGGTCTTGAAGACGATGTCCAGTCCCCTTCACCCATGGTGACTATAGCTGTGATCCGAGACCCAGTCCAGGCAAACTCTAGGGCCACTGGCTCCACAGCTTGAGCGTGATAGCTAAAGGTGACTAGCAACAGCCAAGGATAGCTAGCAAAGAGCAGTGGTTGTTGGTTAATTAGGTAAAATGATTCCTGCTATGTTTTTGGAGCTACCTTCGAATTTTGTCCATATACCAGAAATTACACCTTTACACAATTAGATAATCATCAAAAAGTTAGAGATAAATTATCTGTCAGTCGACTAATTGATCATTGGCTATAGAATTACTTGCAAAACATCAGGCAGTTTGTCCTGAATGCCAGTTTCAAGGTCTGAAAAAATTCCGGAAACGCTGCTGTTCAGCACAGCAACTCAGACTTTATCCATTTATCCAACAGGGCTTTGAAAGGTTTTCATCAGACCAGGCATTGTGAAACATGATGCACTACATTAGTCCAGGCAGCACTATGTCTCTAAGCTATTTTTAATGGATTTTTGAAAGCAGTGGGAGCCAGTGTGTGCTTCCAGATGAGGTGAACCTGTAGAAAAACACACCACTGTGACTTCAGACTGTTTGTATAAACCACCCAGAGGAGTTCTGAAGTTTTCATCCAAACACAAAAGAACAATGCGAGGCTTGTTTAACATCCGTAGTTTGGTAAATGAACCGTTGGAATACATTTTTTCAGATGCAGATAATGTATCCAAATAGTCAAATTTTTGCATCGCATTATTTCTCATTAAGGCAATTAGAGAAAGAAAAGTGAGAGGAGTGAGAGAGAAAAGAATTACACTAATGTGTCTGTACAGTATGAGCTCAGCAGGGAGTGACATGTCTATCCCAGTTAGAGCTCCCCTCGCTGCCCATCATCTTTATATCCCCTGAGTTGGCCTTTTCATAAATCCGGTGTAATGTCAAAATATCCTGCCAGCCGAGGATCAGGGAGGGATTTATAGTTTTACTGCACCTCAAGTGGGTTGACAGATTAAGCGACGCCTATTCTTTTGTCATCTGATTTGGAGTTGAAAGAGGAAATCCACTATGGCCAGCACTGAGCGTGCCCAAATGACTCTATTGTCAGAGCCCTTTAGATTTCCCTCCGAATCCATTGGCCGAGCAGACAAGGTGCTGGCTGTCTGCAGCTGAAATGCCCGAGAGCTTGTGTGCATAAAGAGAGAAAGAGGCTATGAGGGTATGGATGAAGTGTGGAAGAAGAGAAAGAGAGGCTAGTTGGGGTAGTGCCTGTGTGAGTGTTGAGGCAGTAAAGCTGGCTTTATCAGCCTCTGCAGTAGACGGACTGGGGACGAGGCATGCAGCTATATAGTGAATTAATCAGAGTGAAGATGTTTCCCCGGGTGGGTGGGGGGGGGCTCTCTCAGAGGGGGAGACAATGCCTCGGCTGCCTCGTCTCCATTTTTTAATTGTCGACATCTACCGCATTACGTCTGTTTTACTGCTCGACACTCAACTCAGATGTAAAACCCAGTGCAGTGTTAAAGCCGCCTGTTCCCTTCATATGCCCTTCCACCGGCACAACCAGCGGCTTAATGTTTCAGCAGCAGCAGCCCTCATTTATTCCAAGCGGCCAAAACCAAAAGGCATTTTTCAGCTTTCTGTGCAGCGGCGGAGCAAGCTGTTCTCCTCAAATTAAAATACACTCTGTGAGATTTTATAGGGCAAAGATAAAGTAAGGTAAACCGAGGTAAACACAGAGAGAGAGAATGGCTGTAAGACTGCATTTTTTCCGAGCCACTGCAGCTCAGTTTTATTTACTTGCATCTTGATGCCAAACACATCAAGTGATTATGTAATTTTGTAGGGCGTAAAGTCAGCACTTCCCCTTTATTTGCTGTAGCCTACAGTCCAAATCTGTGCTACACTCAGGCACAGACTGCCGGCACTGTTGTGGAAATAAAATGGCCTGAGATCCGCTTTGTGAGTTCCTAGTTTCTATTATTTTTCTAGATCTTGTTGCTAATACTTTGGGGGAAAAAACAAAAACACATTGTTTTCAGCTTCTCTCTAATACTTCCGCACAGTGACATCAGCTGCTATAAACACTTGCATAACACTGAGTACTGAAGATTTATAACGCCCATATAAGGACAAATCTAACTAAATGAAATACAATTCACATTGTTAACTGTATTTCTGTTTTATGTACACATTTACTGTTAAGGTATATAATAAAATGACATTCATAGCTTTTTCTCTTTAAAGGATAAGTTCACCTAAAATAGAAATTCAGATATGATCTCTCCTCATGTGACTATAAAGTCAGGTAAAGTTTCCCTGTCCACAAAACACTTCTCTTGCTGACATGAGCCGGTGGCAGCAACAACACACAGCCTTTCTATTAGCTAATGCTCGCTAACACTTTCTAGCTGTCAACATTTTCCAGTTATGGTGCCAAGATGATCCTGCTAAGCGTCTGTTTGTAGAGCTTCCCTCCTGTCCATCCAGCTGGCTACCCCACAGGAAAATGTTTTCATTCGAGTGGCTGTTGGTAACACCAAGTAACACCAAGCCCCACCCCCAAGCCGTGATTGGACAGATAATTGTTTTCTCATTTGGCACGGACAGCGTCCCTCTGTCTTTAAAATGAGGCTGGATGTGACTTCACTGTGACATGAAAATGTCACGTCAGAGCGAAAAACAAAGACAAATAACTCAACAGTCGTCTTTAATTGTAATTATGACAGTCAGTGCATACATAAAAATGGATGAAGGGAGAAAGGACGGACAGAAGGAAGGAGTTAAGGGAGGAAGTAAGGAAGAAATGAAAGTAGAAGGAAGGAAGAAGGAAAGGAAGGAAGGAATGACACAGGAAGAAGGGAGGGAAGAAGGGAGGGAGGGAGGAATGAAATACAGTTCATTTCATTTCTTTATTTGATTTGGTTTGATTTAGGCATTTAAAATCTGCCAGACTGGAGATTTAGCTGCAGTGAAAAATGTTTCAGCAGCAGCAAAGATTTATTCCAAGCTCCCAAACTGAACAATATTTTTTTTCTGCTTTTTGTGCACTGATGTGTCAATTAGTTTCACATAAATAGATCCACTGTAGAGTTATGCAGGACTTATCAACAGTAAGGTGAAAGGAAGGACCCTGGGTGAAAACCTGGTTTTAAATAGAGTTGTTTAATCAAGGGCCTCTCTGTGACTGTCCTCCGGCCAGGTTGTATTTTAGCACCAGAGTACTGGTTGGCTGAATAATGCAAACGTGGCGGCAGCAGGACACAGAGGGCAGGAGGGCAGGAGGCGGGGGCAGTCAGCAGGAGTGGTTGGGGACAATCATTTTTTACAAATAATCTACAGTATACAAAGTGATGCAGAAGGCCAGTTGGTTGAAGACAGACATGCATTTTGTTTATTTAATCAGTACAGAATTGGAAAATTGTGGCCTAGACCTTCACCCTGTTCTGTTGTCTGTGTGTCTGTTAACACAGCACACACTGTAGAGGAACAACAAGAGGAACAACAACCCACCCACACAGTGGTGTCAGGAAAAAGACACCACTGACTATAATTCTTCAAATTAGACAACAAACATAGAATAACTAGACTTAGCAAAGCAATCTGAGACTGGATCCTTTATTCAGACCCTCCACTGCTGACAGAGTTATTGGGATGTTTGGGATGATGCCTCGGTGCAGTTGAAGGTGTGATGGAGCCACCACCTGTGGACCATTATAGGAACCCCAGCTTAGGGACACGAGCTAAGTCTTCTGCTTGTTTGTCATATTTGTCAAGTAAATAGGAGTGGAATTAATTTATCAAATGTATTCTCAACTTGTGTGTATATTTTCGTCTTTGAATCATTTTAACAATCAGTCATTTGACTTGAACTTTTTATCTCTGTATTGTTCTTCTCAGCATTTCAAGTAGTGTCTGTAACGTCCGTGTCATTATCAGCTATGGTTAAGATTAGCATAATTGTGCCTCAGCATGACTTAAAAAACAGTTAATTATCACCGATGCACTGATACACCACCCAGGGAGCATACTAAATGGCCCAAATCAAACTCACCCACAGTGTTGCATAACCAACATGCTGGGTCGAGCTAAAACACTATGCTAACCTGCTCGCGGCCGATCCTCCAGTCGTCACTTTCATGTTCACTTAGATGTGCGAGGCCTCGCTGGTGTTTCTGATAATCCCAGATGTGTCGGCGATTGTCTGGAATAAGTGGATTACCTGGACACTAGCTTCCTGCTGCCCATGGCGAGTTTCATGTTTCTGCGTGAGGCCACTTTTACACTTTATCTAATAATGGTGTCATCTCAGTCCAGCTGCCTTTCAAGAGGTTTTAATCGGTTTTGTCATATCATGTATTTAAGATATGTTCTCTGAACAATTTCATACATGGGCTTTTTCTTTAATGAGTGTTGCTTTTAAGGAGCACAGCTTCACAGTGGAACTGTCACGTCTCCCTGAAAGCCACTGAAAGCTTGCCAATGGTGGAATGGTGCTCTTTGTGGTGTTGGGCAAATTCCTTTCAACATGCAATATATTACATATTACTAGTTACCTTCATTGTAAAGTAATATATTATGATACAAAGTAAGTGTCTGTGTAGAGTAATTGATTACTTGTTACACTAATTTTAGTTACTTTCATTAAAATGTCCGAAATAACCTCTATAGATCCATTAAACTGCCTAGATATTTTTTAAATAAAGGAATGGTCTTGGACGTGGGGATGAGCAGGCAGGCAAAGGATCACACACTGATATATTATGAGATAGGAAGAAATATCTTTGATTGTAGGCTCAGTCATATGAAACACAGTCGACCTATCTATACCTTTTATGATTCATTTTCATTTCATTTCTTCAGGTTCTTGTGTAAATATTGTCAGAGAAAATGTTCAATGATGGACAAAGCTAAAACAAGAAAAAAATAGAATCACAGAAAAATAGTTAATAATGTAAATATACTATACATTTTGTTCACCTTTCACATACTGATATGACCGAGAATGACAATTGCACTCATAATTGTAATACACACAATTGTAATATACTTAAACAAGATTGCACAAGCTAGTGTAAATA
Organism: Lagodon rhomboides; assembly: GCA_039737535.1. NCBI lineage: Eukaryota > Metazoa > Chordata > Actinopteri > Spariformes > Sparidae > Lagodon > Lagodon rhomboides. The sequence continues at coordinate 1,772,068 of CM077807.1, forward strand.
TGAAGTATATATTACGTGTATGATAATCCTATAAAGAATATTTGCTAAATTCATACATGTAAGGATACATACTATACTTGATTTGATTTGGTCGTACAGCAGCTATATTTTTACGTTCATGACTTTTAAATGTGGAAAGTTTTGCCTCGCTCTTTTTGTTTCGGCTACAGAACATGAGGTCAAAAGCTCAAACGTCCTCTGAGCACTTTCAGCCAGTCATGTTCCGGTTCTAGATTTACCGGTATATATTAACAAGTGTCATTCTGAGGGCCTTTCAAAGAGGAGAAAAATATTGTCAAACTTGGGAAAAAAGACTCCTTCGTGACTCCCAGTGTTCTAAGGATTTTGCTGTTACCAGAGCTGTGATCTTGTGGCCCTCTTTTTTCAGCACTAAGCGGCCGTCAAGTGTTCGAAGTGCCTCTGAATGCAGCTGCCATTTTCTCTTTTATTGCATGGGGGCTTATGACAGGAATATAATACAGGGAGAGGCTGTAGGACTTCAGACTGAGTCACGACGCAGCACAGCGACGGAGAAGTGGTATCTGTTTTATGACTTCCCCTCCTCTCAGTCCGCCTAATGTTGCGTCAAAAGCAACAGATATAACAGCAGCCGGGATGTGACATTTGAATCTGTAATCTTGTGACATGCAGCGCTTGGTTGCCATCAGGCTGTCTTCAAGGTAGCCCTGGAAAAATACAGGATGTCACATGATGCGGAATGACACATATCCAGACGGAAAACAGTTTGGACACTTCTTCACTTCTGTTTCTCTTGAGGAGCTTGTTTTCAGTGTGACGGCTGTCAGCACACATGATACAGCTATTGTTCCTCTGTGGCATGTTTCCTTTACTATGACTCAAAAACATACCATTAGTCTATCAATATGTGCGTAATGTAATTTTTTTTCCAGCCCAATTTATTTTCTAGCCTGTTTTCCTCAAAGACTGTGTATCTTACTGTCAGTTGATTGCTGTCAGCAGCAATTACACTCACCACACTAGCTATTAAGACTGGGTGATGACAAACGAACGGACTCAAATGCACAACTCGACACAGAGTTCAGGTTAAAGTAAAAGTTTTTACTTAGCAAGGTTCGGTACACAGGAGGTCAGTCAGAGATAGGCAAACAAATCCGGCAGGGAATAGGCAGAGGCAGAGTCGAGGAGAACAGGCGGGAGTCAAAAACCAAAAAACATTCAGTCACTGGGAATAATCACTGGAACGCTCATTCTGAAGTCCAGACTCTCTGTCCTATTTTTGCCCAAGAGTCATGAATGATTTGTTTTTAGGTTGTGTTACGTTAACAGGTTAACAGATAAATGACATAACTAATGCAACACACTTATGTCACTGTATGTAACTTTGAGTTATATCTCTCACACTGTATAACCCTGACCTGATTTTACAAACTGAAGGTAGTTATTTTAACCCAAAATATGACCTTTTCCTAAACACACCCAGGTAGTTTTGGTTTGTCAGCATGCTTTATTCGATATTTCTCAGTATGTTTTGTTAGTAGCTTGACCGCAGAGGCTTTATTTTAAATGTATGTTTTCATTTGAGTATAATCACCTTCACCCAGGCACCAGCGCTTCATGGTTAGGTTTAGGAAAAGATCATACTTTGGGTTAAAATAACTACATATAGTCTTGTTACATAGGGTTAGGGTTATGTTTACTAAAATGACATAAGTCATCATCATCATGTAACATAAATTAAACTCTCTAAGTGTGTCACAAGTTCTCTCATTTACATATGTTAATTTAATAACCATTGTTATTTGGAAAATGTCAGTTCAGTCATTGGGGCTAAGAATAAGGTGGAAAAGTTACATCTAAGTTTTTTACAAGTTAGACTGTATATAATAATAATAATATATGAATACATAAATAAATCATAATAACTCTATTGGTCCCTTCAGGGCCATTGTATGTATAAGTTTGCACCTGTACACACAACAAACCTTATTTGAATTTCAGAATGCTGAGCTTTGTCAACTGTCTTCATGCTGGCCATAAAGTCAGCCACATGTTTAATTCACTCCCTTTGCATCTAAAGCACCTCAGCTGATACATTACAATCAATATGGTTCCATAACAAGCAGAGCAAAGGTGATTGTAAAATCAGCATCCGAGCTCATGGCAGCCACATACTGTACATTTTACTTTTCTGAAACGGAGGTTGTACGTATACATCTTTAAGTATGTTTTCTCATTCACTGAGGCTGGCATGGATTTTTGTGTGTGTGTGTGTGTGTGTGTGTGTGTGTGTGTGTGTGTGTGTGTGTGTGTGTGTCTGCGCGTGTGCGTGTGTAGGTGTGTGCGCATGAACAGCCTGAACAGATGTGGTTGTTCACGCCTGGCCAGGTTACACTGACATGGCACTAGCCCGTATTTGTGCAGCTTTCTCTCCCAGTGAGCAGCTATATTGTGCAAACACTCCAGCATCCCAGCTATGCTGCCACATTATGTGCCTGTTGAGACCGATTCTCCACCATTTGCTGATCAGTGAATGCTACAGCACACATCATGGAGGTGGGAGCACAATGAGATGAGCAGATGATACATTCTGAACAGTGTAAGAGTTCAAGGACTATTGGGCAGCATGGATAATAAGCCATTTCTTTTTCTTTTTTAGTAAAATCACTCATTTATATCATGCCTGCTTTGTTTTATTACAGCGCATCAGCTCTTGCAGCAATAAGCCCATATTATACCTCCCATTTTAAAGATACACTCCGTAGTTTTGTTTTGGCGGCCAGTAGTATTATCAAAATGATCACATTCCCTCTGAGCTCACTGGTGAGGTTTCAAAACTCACCACAGCATACAGACCACCAGTTGCAAGAACAAGTTGAGGAAACAGAATGGGTCAGCATTTTGGAAAATACACTGTAGTTTCAGAAGATTGATATCAGTATCATGTCTGCTGAAGTCAGGATGCAGTTAGCCTAGCTTAGCACAACCGCTGGAAGCAAGGGGAAACAGCTAGTCTGGCTCTGTCCAAAAAACATGTTGCTATCTTTTTGAAAGGGATTCATAAAATGTAAACGGAAGTTGATCCAACCAATCATCTGTCAATCTTTACAAATCCAGATGCGGTTGTCTAACAATAGTATAGCCATCAGTGATGAAAACAAACTTATAATTTAGAATCGGTTTTAATTAAAGATCCTATAATGACACTAACCAAATGGATATTCTGCAGAGGGCTTTGAGTCCTATAAATTAGAGATCTCCAGCCCAGTCACCAGGATATAATGTTAGCAGTAACGTTTCTGCAAACCACAGATGTGTCCAAGGTTCACATTAAATGCTCATTAGCAGACTAGACATCAGGAGGTGGAGGAGACAGAGGAAGTGCTATTATAGCCAGTGAGGTTGCCAAACAGCCAACTGGAGTTCAAATCCCATCAGTGGATATTTCTAAGGACGCCTGTGGCATCTTTCCAGGCGTCTTTGTCGCATCCAAAGCAGTTGTTTTTTAAAGGACACCTGTAAAAATTTCCAACCGTTTTGGTGGTGACCAAAACCGACTATTTTTCCAAGAAGTCGGACCATTCTCATCCATGATCGTGGCGACCAAAACAGGTATATTAAGCCGATGTTTCCCTCACCATGTGGTTTTGTGTCTGAACCTGAGCAGCGCATGAGTACAGCGTTGTGACAAGAAAGACAGAGAAATGTCCCATTTGAACTTGTCTGTGGTGTTGCAGAAACGTTCTGAGCTAACATTTATTCTGGCGACTGGGTTGGATATCTCCCAGCAGCTGTTGGTGAGCAGTAGAAGAGCTGAGAGTTCAAGATGAAAAGTTCTTTTTTCCACCATTTACAACAGGTTAAGCTATTTGTCTGAAAAGACAGTGGAGTGAGGTGGAGCCTGAGCTAATATCACACTGCTGTTTAAGTAAAAATGCTTCCGTCTTATAAGCTAACACTGCTGCCTGCTGCCCATTCCTGTCCAACAGGTCAGTGCTATCTGACAAGATCAAGACTGAGGGACTCACACCTAAATAGGTGATATTTTTGAGAGCTGTTGTGTCTCAAATGTTGCTGTTAGTCCAGCTTGTTTGCTGCTGTTCATGTTTATTTGGCAAGCCACCAGCTGGCAAAGAGAGCTCCAATTACAGGCCCTGTATCTACAACTAATGTCCATCACCTCATGTTTAACATCCAAATACCTCTCTGGGTTGGAGAGCTTGATAGAGTTCTTAGAATAAACTTACTAACCCCAATCCTAACACTCATTATTTTGATCAACATCTGTAATTGAAACCACGCACAGGTATATGTAAATAATTGTATGATTCCATAGTAACAGTGACTGTTGGGGGTGTTTTTTCTCTGATCTGACATTACTGATCTGCCCTTGTCCACCAAAATCAGACACAACAGTTCATGCTCCCAGCCTGATCAGAATTGTATTTGTACAGACAGCAATTTGTGTGCAGTACAACAAATATGCTGTGATAACACTCCCAAAATCATATTTACCCCTTCACTTTAATGGTGTTTCTTCATGCAAATAGATATGGTTTGATTCGTCCTGGTTCTGTCTCTGACAATTCTGCCTCTAATTTAACAGTGTATTGACAAAAGAAGAACAAATCTGCAGGAGCATATATTCAAGAATCAGATGCCAAATAGACCCAGTGACTACTACTTTTTATTTCCCATTTTAGACCATGCCCCATCAAAAGATACCTGAGCCTTTATTAACATTATTACATCACATTACCTTATATTACATTATATTAGATTATATCATATTATGTTACATTAGGACAAGTTCAACAGAACTCTATCACTCAGACTACAAGTCAGTATGAGCGCCGCAGATAAACATTTAACTTAAAATAATTAATGCATACCATTCAAATAAGCCAATATATCAATAGTATTTATTTCTAGTGATACTTTTATATTCAAGGCATACAGACATAAACAATCAAAACAAAACAAAACAAAACAAAACGTTTCAGGCACTTTAATGGAGCCTGGTGTTAATGTTGGGACAGACAACCAGAGGTAAGAAAGCCACATCACATATGATGCTGTGAATAGAGCCAGTGCTGCTGACTGTGACTTTGGATTGGTTGGTGGGCTCAGATTCAGCCCTGTTAGACTGTGTTGAGCTTTGAGGTGTTTGTTGGCAGATTTCTTTGAGCTCAGTTTGTACTGTACCCTCTGGTCACCATTTCTTTTTTTTTTCTTCTAAATACTGAGCTCCTGAAAAACCTCTGAGCCAGAAAATATAAAATCACATTTTGTTGCCATGACAACCAGCAAACGTGAGTCTTTAGCTGTTGACACATTATTAAAAATGCTCAAATAGAATCGTGCTTAAGGCGCCCCAGGGTGCTGCAGCACCCATTAGGGAACCAATGGCTTAAAGTGTTGATGTGTTCCTTTTATTTAATTTGATGAATTTATTTTTTCATCATTGCTTTGTTTGTTTTTTTACCTTTTTGGAAATAAGTTTTTGGTACTGCTGTAAAATGTGAACTATATAAAACTAGGACAATTGTTTTTAGTGTTGTTCGGTTAAACCAACCAGATACACTGTGTATGTAACCAATCAGATAGAGCACAGCTTATGCAGTAAGAGGCGTCTGTTCCAGCTGTTTGCTATAAGCACTGAGCGTTTTGCATGCTACTTAAGCACCCTGCTCGTCTTGCATTTTAGACACACTCTGAACAGAGTTTGAAAAAAAAAAAACCCTTTAACTCAGAGCAGAAAAGCAGCCATCATCACGCCCACACGGATCACTGTGGCCTTTTTGAGGAACAGCCTCAAAACAGTTTTAAAAGCCACAGCACTGCCCAACTGTTGTGCTTCGACGAAAACAGCAATGTGGTGCGTCTCTCTGTCTAATTGAGACCTAATTTGTTCATGAGAGCGAGGCTAAGCTAAGCTAAGCTAAGCTAACCATCTCCTGGTTGTGTCTTCATATTGATTGTACAGTCATGACACTGGTGTTATCAATATACCTCATGGCAAGAACGTGAATAAGCATATATTCCAAAATGTAGAACAATTATTACAATTATTAGGAGGAATTTGGGAAATTTGGATGAAGCAGCCCTTTAAATACCTAAAATACTAATTCTAAATAACAGTTAGTGACTACTATTCATACATAGGCCTACTAGTCTACAGTAATTATATATGAAGGGGAAATAGTATTTGAATAAAAACATAATAATAAAACTTTTCCTCCGTGAAATACAATATGTACTTCACATTTTGAAAAATTACTTACGGATTAGCGACAAGAAGATTTATGTCAGTCTCATGTTTGTGTGTTAATTAGGCAGCTGTCAGGACTGTGACTGTCACATCTGACAGGAATGCTTCTGACCTGAGAACATGCCGTCTTTGTTGCTTTGGTTTGAAAGTCTTTCAGAGAGCATCCTTTGAGCGATCACCACATCCCTGAGAAACACCAGCTCTTCATGTCAGACTGATGGGCTTGCTTTGATGCTGCACGCTGATTGTACAGTTACAGTTAATGAGAGTGTGTATCACACCAGTGTGGCAGATTTGTTTCAGCTGATGGAACTGTTTGGTCACAAATTGCTGTTTTGGCCCTGCTGGGCTGCTGTTCTGCTGCTTGTTAGTGAAAGACTTCATCACACCACAGCTTTTTCAGCTCACAATGAATCTGTTTTTCCTCACACAGCACCCCCCTAACCTTTTTCATGCATTTTTAAATCAGTTTTTCTTCTCTTTTTCTTTTTTTTTTTTTTTGCTGAAAAAAAAGATTTTTTTCTTTTTTCTCTATTTTTTCTTTTTTAAATGTCTCCCCTTACTCTACTTTTCTCCTCAACACCAGGGGCCAACTCAAACAAGGCGCAAGGCGCAGATTTCAACAGTAATGATGGTGGCGGTGATGAAGGTATTTTTCTCTCTTTTTTCCCCTTTTTGACCAAGAAAATAAAAGCCTGACTCTTGTGCATGACAGCAAACCCGCAGACTTCTTTCTGAATCAGTTTCTTTTGACCTCCCTCTCTTTTTTACCCCCTCGAGGTGCATCTGCGTGCACTCGTCTCAGCTCCTCATTTTTGTATCAGCCTCTTTCCTCTTTGGAGTCATGTAAATGAGAGGATCTTACCTGAGGTGAGAGGGCACCTCTGAACAGGAAGGAGGTCCCAGTAATCCTTATCTCACCTGTCGCTGCCGACTCAGACGTGATCTGAATTCAGCTCTGCATGTCATTTTGACTCCTCTGATGAATTAAATTTTAAAAAGCGATCATGCCCCTCTCCTCCCTTTCTACATTTCCTTTTTTTTCTTCTCCCATTGCTCGGTGAAGCATGAGCACTAACCCATGTTGTTTTGACAGTAGAAATTTGCTCATCAGTGGCTTGGAGAAAGACTAAAATCTCTGCCACATGTTTTTTTTCTTTTTTCTTTCTTCTATTAACACCTCGTTTCTCTGCATGAAAATAACCAAATGGAGCCGCACTTTTTCTTGACTGTGTTGGGTAATCTGTGGGGACCGGCAGATGACTGGAGGTGAAAAAGCCATAGGAGACGTTTCAGTTAAAGGGCACCATTTGTCTTCTGGCGGAGAGACATGCAAGTGCCAGGAAAAGCAGTGACATTTCTGAATCACATTATTATGGCCAGTTGTTCAGTTTTTACGGATGGTGCTCGAGAGAGTGATATTTGACATAATCCTCAACACGCATTCTTCTACACGAGTAAGCATTAGCCAGGCAGCGCTGGGTGCTGTGGATAGACCAGAAACCAGTCTTTAAAACAGATGTTTCTATTGGATTGTTCATAGAACACAAATATAAGACGTGATAGCGTGACTGCACCGACAGAATGGATTGTACTTATGGTTAAATATAATCATAAATAGTGACAAGCTTTGAATAAATCAAACCTAAACATATGAATTCATTGGGACTCTAATTTTTCCTTAAGACATATTCTGTGTCATTAATGCTCTTTATGCAAGGAGTGCTGCAACTCTCCACCTCGACTCCATCATCCAATTCATCCAACTGAGGAAATTACATATAAATTAGTCATCTGTGGGTCAATAATAATAATAATAATAATAATAATAATAATAATAATAATAATAATAATAATCATAATCATCATCATAATCATAATCACCAACATCATCATCATCATCATAATAATAACTGCAAATTATTATTATTATTATTAGTAGTAGTAGTAGTATAAAGTAAATAATATAGCAATTAATAATCAAAATATCTGTTTGTTTGTTTGTTGGTTGGTTGGTTGGTTGATTGGTTGGTTGGTTGGTTGGTTGGTTTGTCAGCAGGATTACATGAAAACTACTGGATTGATTTTCACAAAACTCAGATGGAGGATGGTTTGAGATAAAGAGACGTATCCAGCATTTTCTTGTCTTACTTTCTCTAATATCACAAGATAGGACATTTTTTGACATTGTTGTTAATTCCTCAGGGAATAACATATCGATCACGATGAAAAATAAATCGGGGCATTTCGGGTGGCTGCTGTCTTTGAGTGATGAGGTTGATGAGGATCCTAGATCTGATGATCTTCAATTATGTTGAGCAGTTATGGCTGCTTTAACACTGACAGTTAAACAGACTATTACATTTCAGATGGGTTTATTTTAATATAGGTATTTTCAATCTTCCATCCTGTGTTGTGGGATGGAGTTTTATAATAACAAATTATAGAAAAAAATTGAAAGTCACACAATTGATTAGTTAATTTTATTCCCAACAACACTGCAGGCAGGTTATAGCTGAGTGTGGCACAAACACACAAACACAGAAACAACCTAACAAACAAATATGATATAAATAAATACATAAATTACTAAAAGTTAGTTAAGCTGGTGATTATCAACTCACTGATAACCTGGTCAGTTCACTGCAAACCAGTCGAGGGACAAATCAACTTTTTTAAATGTCGATTTGGTGAATTAATTGAGGTTCATATCATTTGCAAAAAGTTTAAATATGAATTAAAGGGAAGATGATATAACAGCTATGGAAGAGGAGACAGGGAGTTCAGGGAGTCCTGTTATTAATTAACCCTGAACATTTAAAGAGGATAAGCTAATGATGTAAATGTGCATTTGGCTGAATGTCCCTCTGTTTTGACTGCCATGTTATAATTTAGTGAGTAAAAGACATTTTTATTCTCCAGTGACGTAAATGTCTCTGCTTTATTGTTATGCAGCATCACATTATCCCTCCTGTTCTGAGCGAGGTGATCTCAGATAAGTCCTCCACCGACCTGCTCCACCTGCAGAGCGATGCCGCTGTAATGAGCTGCTGTGCTGGTAGATCAGATGCTAATTACATGCAAAGTCTGAGCCCAAATTGAGTGAAAAGGCTTTGCCCTGTGCTATTACATTTACATTTACTTTACATATTACATTTGTTGGGGACTATTTTCAGTAGCAAATTAATCTACATTTGGTGCTCTAGTGAGTTTTTCTGGCAGCAGGACGGTGTATGTGGGATTGAATCAAAATAAACTGCAGTGTGTGTGTGGGGCTTCATGGTAATGAAGGAACAGTCACGTAGTGGAACAGTGTGGCTCGCTGATGTATTTTTAATAGTTTTCAGACAACAGTGACGCTTTATGGGCAGTCAGTGCAAACCTATGCACAACTAACAGATCCGGCAGGAAAGGTAAAAGTTCAGCTTTACATGCTGTCAGAAACAGGCAGATCAATAGCAGGCAGACTTGGAAGATGAAAAAATGTGTAGGGCAGAGGGTCCAAAAGGCAAGCAAGGTTACAGATAAACAAGGATCAGGCAAACAGAGATGAAAGCCGTAACGTAACTGGCACACTCATTAGAAAATCTGACAGCGACTGAATAACAATGGGCTGGTGTTTATTGTATGCTGCGAAGCAAAAGGGAAATGGGAGCAAATGTGCTGTTGAGCAGGGGAGGACGGGTGCTGGGAAACGCAGGGGTTATAGGAATGGTTAAGAAAATGGCAGGATGTGAAATGGCAGGTGAGCGTATAGCAACATGTGATTAAATTAGTTTTGTAGCCTGTCGTCATCAGAAAAAAATGACCACATAGGTCGACTGTGAATGCAGCTTATTATGACCTCTATATTGACGTTTGTTTTTAGGCGGCCAATTCTGGCAGTGTTGTAACTTTACATTTCTTTACGTTGCATTTTGACGTTTCTTTAGGTTTGATTTTGTAGTATGTGTTCGGAAAATGCAGGACAAATGGTCTGGTCAGGTTTTGGCCAGAGACCACTTGTTTTGGCTTGAAATACCGGTTTTGGCTGCCAACACACAGTGAAATGTTAACTGCTAACATTTATTGGCACCTGGACTGTGATAGGACCACTCATGACAGGTGAAATGATGTTTACATGTAGAGCCCCTTAAATCCCCAGGCTTGGTGGTTTGTTGCCTTTGAGTGCCCTCAAAGCAAGGCACTAAACTCCAAAATTAAAATTCACTAAAGGGGTTTTGCCGATTACAACCAACTGAACACCCCTCATCTAACCGTTAGTTACAACGGCCGCAAAAAATGTGAGAAGCACTGTGAAGAGCCGTTGTTTGGTTTGGCCTTTCTGAGCTACTGTAGGAACATGATGGCAGACTCCATTGATGAGAAAAGGCTTGTTCTAAGGTAACAACATTGTAATGTTTTGTTTATGTTCATTATACACAGATGAAAACATTATTATGAATGTTACATTCCATTTTGCCAATTAATCCTCCTAAATCCTACACACTGGACCTTTAACCCTGTAAGACCCAAATATAGAAAAACCTAAAAAAAAAAAGTGTTTAACCTTTCAGATGTAGGAGGCCTCTGATGCAGAAATTAAAGAGTTTTTTAAAAATAAATGTTTATGTAAGTTTTTAGAGAAATGTTGTAATATTGCAACATTGGTCTTTGGTGGGTACAGAATTGTGTTGTACTCACATTGGCTGAACAACAATTCAGAACAACTAAGGGTTCATTTTATAGGGTTTTTTTGCTTACTTAGCCCCATAAAGGTATATAACCTTAATAATAATCACACATTAGTCAAGTTATTAATTTAAAAAAAAATACACAGGATAAAAATCTAACTTTTTCTAGCAACGTCTTCATTCTTTTTCTTTTGATGACTGACTTTCATTGGTAGTGGAAGTCCTAAAAAGACCAGAAGATGTACCAGCGACAAATTTGATGGGGATCTTATATTTAGGCTTCTCAACTTCAGTGTAGGCTCTGGTGGCTTTGTCCCAGCATTGAATCAGGTGCACAGGTTCAGGTCCAGCAAAGGATGACACTAGTGTGACGGCCCTGTTGTCATACCATTTGACAGCATAGATGTTATGAATCCCCTCAACTCTGATGTCATGGCTTCTTCTCCCCTTTTTCTTCAAGCTCCTCTCATCATCAATGTTACAGTTGGGTAGGCACACCTGCTCAGCTGTTCCCACATATTGAATTCCCCGATCAAGGAGCTTCACTAATAATGGAACACAGTAGAAGTAGTTGTCTGCAAAAAATGTGTAGTTCTGACCTTCTGGAAGTGTGGAAGCAAGCTTCATCACAACATCACCTGACAACCCAAGTTCAGATTTGACTCGTATTCTGTTGACACTGCCTTGTTAGACATCTAAGTCGCACATCATGCCAGAGATTCCAGATCTCACCCTAAGTGTAAATTTAGATGGCTTAGCCTATGCTCTCAACTTATCATGCTAAATGAAATATGCATCTCAATCATTAGCCATTTAGTCACACAATACTGCCTTCACAGCTTTTATGCCCTCTACTTATCATGCTAAAAGATCTATGCATCCCAATCACCAGCTATATAGTCACACAATACTGCCTTGACATGACAATACTGCTTGTTAAGCTCTCTAATTATCATACTAAAAGGAAAACATGTATACCCCCACTTACATCTACACCCAACATTCAGGAACATTTTCACCTTTCCCAGAACTGAATTGTCTGTTGATCCGCTTTGTGGACAAAGTCATGGAATTTTAGGTCAGTCTGATCAAATTAACTACATTTTTTAGAGATAAAACTTTTAAATCAGTCAAATTTGACCAGAACACAACACAAAGGTAGTATGTATACTGTCCATGTATAAAGGAAACACTCAGTGGTGTAGTGGAGGGAATACAACCTGTCTGTGCCCACTGCAACAAGCCTGCTATTTTGACTACCACACTCACCCAGTGTTGTAGAATTACAACAAAGATATAACAAGCTCTAAATGAAATTTGATGACTCTATTCCACAATAACTACATATGTACATGTTCTAGACATTGTAATAACAAAAAAAAATATAAAAGACATTTTTCTTACGTGAATCTGATGAATCCAGTCCAATGAAATAAAGAGATGTTGTCCGAAGGAAACCTTGAGAGGTTGTGTGAGTTCATGGCCATAAGGGCGGGACTTCTAAACAAATTTACTATCCAATAGCATTGTGAGACTGAACAATAGGACCCAATGACTATGTAAATGTGGTAAAAAATAAGATAAAATATAACAGATCGTTTTTTAGGATGGCTAAAGGTAACGTTGTAATGTTACAACAGTGGGTCTTACTGTCTGCGAATAAATGCATTGAGGTGGTACACCAATGTTTAAATCTTCACCTTGCAGACTTCTTTTACGGAAGCTGAATGTTTCTCTTCACAGGAGAATGATCTCCAAATTGAATTTCTGAAGTGATACCTCTAATTTTCTTTTGGAAACTGTAATTTATTTAGTCTTGCTTGGCCCTGATCCTCTAAAAGCTTGAATTTCCTCTGGGGTTTCATAACGCCAGTTAGGAAATACCATCATATATTGGATTTGCACCTAACAGATGTAGTATAGTTTACCTCAAATTAGAGGGGCCAGGTCTTTGGGAGATGGTACTGTGTTGTTAAAACCGATTATAACACACCATCTGTCCACAGCTGTTGTGGAGATAGACAGCATCCACCTTGGAATTTGAGGAGTAAACCCAATAGGTTTGATTATGTAAGCAAACATCCTACTCAGACATTATTAGCACAGTTTTAGTGAATAGAGATGAGAGAAGCAAACAAATGCATTTCAGCTTTTGGTGATGTGCTGTGCTACCCTGAATCTACAGGAAAAAGACCAACACGTTTCTATATGGCACACACACACGTCCTACATGGTGAAAGGTCTGGATAAAGAGTGTGTTCAGGCACCGCCTTGGCCTGCCTGTGTTTTGAGGCGAGAACGCAGGATCGATGCACTCTGACTGTTTGAACATCTGCAGTGGCAATGAATTACTCGTGTGGATCCCCTGTGGTTCCACCTATACCTCAGCGGCTGCTGCAGAGAAACCTCGCAGCACTGCAGACAACCTCTCTCAGACCTTGTGCTCAGTTGTTCCTTCTGGAAGTTTGCTCTTTACCGTTAAATGAGCTTTTGTCAGAAGTGCTCGCCTAGAGAGTTCTATTTGAATCAAACGTACCCTCAATTCTAATTATTTAATTATGTCCCCAGAACAAGAAGTGTTAAGGGCATTACTAGAATTGCTTTTTGAGATTTTACTGTAATTACTTTGCTCCTTTGAAAAGAGACACTGTGGAAAGAAGATTATGGTGCATTCAAAGCACAACTACAAAGCTGCATGTACAATATTCAGTATACAAGTGTTTTCTCGTACAAAAATCAGGTAAGTATGAAGCACCAACATGTTCTCACTCTGAGAACAAATACAATCGCTTGGTCAGTGACCTTAAGCTTCCCCTTTAGCATCAGATTTGCATGTGAATAGCTCTGTGGTCAAGTTAGCAATATATATCCATATATTATGTTAAATAGTTGTATATCTTACCTATGTTAATGAAAATGTACAGTCATTATATGTATCTTAAAATTGATTACCTTAAATATAGATCACTATATTTTTGAATATACTGCTATATATTAATATAGAAAAATATATGGAAAGTACTGGAAAATACATGGTAATATTTTTACAATGTATATAAAATGGCAATGATCTGTTAGCAATGTTGAGAAAATATCTGATATATGTATTGCAAGTACATCATTAAATATTTACTTCAATATATATGAGAGTGACACTAACTGACACACTGTTTAGTAGACACAATAGGTAACACAACACAACCGCTATAATGTTAAGATATTAAAAAAAATGTATTTCATTGCATATTGGTATCAATAAGGCTAAATTTGGCACATGGCCATTCTAACTGGCTGGCAGTTGTGGATTAGTATCTAATAACCAGACAGTATGACCGGACGTCTCTGACGCTCTGATGGTGTGCTGCTCTAAATGTCAGTGAAGCTTGAAACATGCGTGTGTGTGATATAGAGACGTGGTGTGTACGGCTTGGAGAGGGGAAGACGGACGGCGATGTTAACATGTCTGTGTGTGAGCAGGGGAGAGAGAGAAGCAGCCTGTATGTGAGCGAGCGAGAGCATTATGCCTCTGTGCAATATCATGTGGCAGCACTATGAGTGTGCTCATGATTATTAGCTGTTAGTGAATTGTCTTTTTTTTAATGTGCATAGCCAAGTAAACAACAGTTTGTTAAGATCTCTTGAAGCCTCTTGAAACATACATCTTCATTTTTATGGAGATTTTGCCTCGTGATGCAAGCAGCAGGATTACAAAATGCAAGATCAAATATCTATAATAATTATGAGTTGTTCTCCCTGCTGCCGTTTGGCGAGTGATATAGAAGTATCCACTGCTACAGAGAAGCTTTTGTACTCAGGCTTCTGAACTCATCCTCAACACAATGATTCGATTTGTACTGTATATCCTTTATTTAAACAGGTCAAAGCCTCATTGAGGTTAAAATCTCTTCCATATCCATTCAACTGTTGTGCACTACAAATGAGTGATCACAATATTTGGCTAAAGTGCAGTACAAGATCAGAAGGAAAAAGCAAAACCATTTTTGTGGAGATTTAATAACAATCACATTAACCAAGAGAACTTTTTACGCTAAATTCTGACAATTTCAGGTCCTTCTGTGTATCATTCCAGGAATCAGGGGTAGTGTACATAAATCTGTTTTTGCCTAATTCTGTTCTAACTCTGGGCACCAACATCTGTAGAATATTGTGAGAGCGCAGGCTATATTGATTTTGGTTTTTACAGCCCAAGGAGGGATTTATATGAAAACCGACCGATGTGTACACAGGGATGGGGCAGCAGCAGACAGGCTGCAGTGGTGTGCCAGATTTCCACAGCTAGTAATAAAATCAAAGGCACATTAATAGACAGTGTCCAACTTCTCCATGCACTGGTCGGGTGCATTCATTAAGAACAATTAAACCAATAACGTTAAAAGCGTTGTTGAAATCAAGCATTTCCTTGCCTAGAGTAAGAAAAATGATTTTTTTTTCCAATAATAGAACCGAGTTTAAGTTTCAGCTTGTAAACAAGGTTTTCAATGTGTGGTTGAAATAACAAGTTCTGATTAATACTAATACCCAAATAATTATATAAAGGTACAAGGTGAAAGCCAGTTTATTCCTCATTACAAGACACAAGGTTGCATATACAAATATACATAAACATGTAGTGCATCATTTGAATCTACGTCAGGGTGTATGGAGTCAGCAGCAACAATATGGTGATGATATTGTCCATCAACTTTGACTGTGTGTGAGCACCAAGCATCAATGTTATAAACACAGAGTCCACCTCGCCTCGTCCAGCTGTAGCTCTGCAGGACAAGTCTCTGTGGGCACAACAGTCTCTGATTTCATGTTTTTATGTCCCATTTTGTCCATTTCCTTTTCCAGCAACCAGACATTAGACAGGAGCTACCATAAAGCCCACTGCATTCATCCAAAACATGATTTCCTCTCCAGTGATGATGATGACAGTATTTTCTGCCATAGGCAACACGTATTTCAGCTATAAAGCCAGTTAAATGACAGTTAAAAAAACAAAAATATAGCAAAATTTGGAGGAGCTATTGGCTCCTGCATCCTTACGTGCTGCTGTTGCCACAGCACATGGTGCTATAATCAACATTATATGTTATGAGCATTTCATCCCCATGAGCAGCTGAGATCATAGGAAGAATTAATGGTTCATTTTATCACTTGAAAACAGCATGAATCTGGATTGTCCTTTATATGATCATACTATACATGCACAATTGTTATGCCATATACAGGCTTATATGTGACCCATTATATCATACATTATACAAAATGAAACATTACAACTTAATATTAACACAAATAGTTTTTAATTAGCTTATACTGGATCAAATTAAATGTTCATTTACTGCATACACTACTGTATATAGTCTCTATATTTGTGACCACATTCTTAATTTTGGGTTATTTGACTATATACTCAACAGCCGTTTCTCACTAGTTGTGTGGCTCTTACCGACAGATTTTTGTGACTTTGGCCAAACAACTAGTATGCAACTCTGGAAAGAGGAAGCAGGCTTTTTTTTGGCATGTCACTAGAACTGTATTGAACAGGAAGTAGGTTGCTGTCTGTAGAGAGCATCCAGGGACAGGGCCTGTTGATGGCAGTGATAGTGGTGGAGGTGGAGGCAGCAGCAATGGGGGACGCACTTTACATTGCATCCATTAACTGCCATTTGTATTCGTCCCACTAACAGTAGAAAATGCTGAAAGCAATGGAAAATTCAGACAGACCCCCTCGAACAAGCTCCCCCGTCCCCTGAACACCGCCCCCTGCCTCCCCCCACCCCCCTCACCCGTATAAAGATGAGTAATGTGTGCCACGCCGCGCAGCCAGTGGAGGAATATATTATCCCCCCGGCCCGGGTGGCAGTGATGAATGTCCGGGACAAACTCGCTGCACAGTCACCCAGGAAGCTCCAAAGGCCCGAGAGAGCGCAGAGAGCGAGAGACACGCAGATATTAAGACAGAGAGAGAGAGAGAAGAGCACTTGAAGCAGTTTGATTTCTTTAGTTTTAAGTGCACTCCACGCTGACAGGATTGGGACACGGTGCCCCGAGACCACCCTCTCCTTCCCCAGCCATAAAACACGGCTCTAAATCTGCAGGGCGTCTTTCTGTTGGATCAAAGTGCCCTGAGTCGCCCCCCCCCTCCCTCCCTCCTGACTTCTGACTCCACGGCAGCACTACACAAAAAGAGATGGGTAGTAACAGTCAATTTGCCTGTTTGTTTGATGGAGAGCCAGCGGAATAGTTTTGTCTGAGCCCACAGAGGCCTGCAGTGACCATCAGATGCGTATCAGTTAGAGACTGTGACAACTTAATGGCACCGCTCTTGTTTTATGTGCATCTGCCTCTTCAAGGTTGTTTCCGCCGCCCACACTGTTCCACCGGGCCTTTCATAATGCAGAACTGAATCACAAACAGGAGCTTATTGACACCCTCCTGCCGTCCTGCCTCTGTAATTAGTGGGCCTGTGTTTAACCGAGGGACTCCGTCTGGTTCCGTCCAGGATGTTGACCCCAGCTCCTCCTCAGGTTCTCGGTTTGGAACCCCTCCACCCACCCCCTGCGTGGTCGCAGGTGAGGAGTTGTGAAAGAGATGCAGGCACATTAGTAAAGCTGAGGCTCCCACTCAGAGCACAGCGGAGATTAATAACCTGTCTTTGTGGGTTGCTTTCCACTCCTCTGCCTCGCCGTTTTCTTTTGCGAAGGAGGAGAATGATACACTCCTCCTGCCCTGCGCCTGCCTGCCTGCCGCCCTTGTCTGTCTGGCTGGCTGGCTGGCTGGCTGGCTGGCTGGCTGGCTGTGTTGCTTTCTGCTAAGCCCACTGAGGTGCAACATATGAAGTACAGCCAGCGCTCCAGTCGCACACTGTCACAGAATCTCGTCACAGCCTGTGGCAACAGGAAGAGAAACCAATAATTGGTGTGGGCAGCAGGCATCCTTTTAAAACCAATTACACAGCACAGACTGGAGCTCTTTAGATTAGATTAGATTAAACTGGAGCTCTTTAGATTTTTTTATGGCACCAGAAATCCAGGCAGACTCTTTAAAAGTGGAGAGATGCTTTCAAGTAACATTCATATTCCTGAGCGTATGCTAAAAGGAAAGTGTTGAATTTCAGTGGCGGCAGCTTCAGAGAGATAGCGAAAATTGAAAACAATTGGTGAATGGAAACACTAATTATGTCAGAAACAAACAGCGGCAGAGTGATGAGTTTGACCTGACTCTGTTGTTGCACTGATGCAGTTATTGTTTTGTTTGCATGAACAACAAAATGAAACAGTATCAGAAAACAGGCTTTTCACGACATTATTATGAAACAGGAAATTAGCAATATACTCATGGAAGGCTCTGCAGCAGATGATTAAAGCCACCCAGAACATCACCGCTGCCCGTCTACCGCCAGTGATTCTGATTAAGTGAGGTGTCGACAGAGAGCCCAAAGGATACTAATAGGCAACCTGCCATCTGGAGAAAAGATAGAGCAGTATCAGCTGCCATACCACCAGACTACAGAGCAGCTGAGACTCCTGAACTCATCCTCACCACTCCACCATAAAGAAAACTGTTGTAGAACCTCAAAGCCCCCCTCCTGTGTATTTTGGTATCTTTATGATATTTCTTATTTTATACATAGTCCATACTCCTTTCTTGGCAATGTCGATGAGCCACTTTTGACAAATACTTACTTATGTGCTCAAAGTCACCAAATGTATGCTGTTGCTTGTATGGAATAAAGATGTAAGTATGTATGACTATAGTAGCATCTGGCAGCCATATGTCATCCTCTAATAGGGGTTATAAAAGCTCCTTTAAGAAACAGAGCAGTGTGTAGTGCGTTGAGTGGTTGAGCAAAAGAAGAAGTTGGAGTGGCAGTCTGGTTGTGATGTTAATAACTATGTATGACATTTAACCACGCCCCCATTCTCTGTTTGACAAGGAACACTGACCGTGAGACTGGAAGAGACACTGACTGGAGGGGAGCTTTAAATGGAAGACAGTCTTAGAATTTACCCAACTGGATCTCACTCCCACCTCGTCATATTCAGCAGCTTGGTCAGCGGCCTTAGCTTCAGCCCGTGACACTCTACCTACCCCTCTAGTGTCAGGTCTGCATGTACAGAGCTCCCCGTCAAGGTAGTAAACATACATATGCAATGTCCAGTTATACTTTCATAATAAAGCTTGCTTTATCTTACAACAATCTTTCAGTGGTTATTTCCTCCACCTCGGACATTATGTTTCGGTTTGTCAGCAGGATTACTTAAGTAAACTTTGACGGGGGATGGGTCTCAGCCCAGATTAGACCCAGGAAACAATGCATGGATCTTGAGGAAAATAAAATCAGGCATATTTAGGTGACTCATATCTACAGTATGAGTGAGCACAATTTGATGCAGATCCATGTAAAACTCCAGATCTAGTGGTTTTAAATATGTTTTATTTCAATTGGAAAAAGGGTTGATTGAATTAAAGGGGACTATTTGGCCTTGGCAGAGGTATGCGCTCTAATGATTATAGTTAATATTGTTAAATGGTCGCGGTTAGGTTTAGGCAGCAAAGCTTCTTGGTTAGGTTTAGGAAAAGAGTCAAAATAACTATGTTTTTTTTGTAATTTATGTAAGATACAATACTTGTGTAACATAACTTTAAGCAAATCAGTGTTGACACTTGAAGTTCAGTCTCCTGAAGGAGAAAGTCCTTTGTATGACCCATTCAACCACCAACCATGTCGTGCTCTTTATACCACTGCATTAGATGGGCAAATGATGCTAGGTAGATAACTACAGTACCATACTTAGAAGCGTAGGGCTAGTTAAAATGCTGCTGTATTTAATGCTTCGGGAGTGAGAACAGGCAGAATTAAACCATAAGCATAATATCATGGCTTTAAATATCTCATATAGCAGCAGGAAAGCAGGCCAGCTCCTCTTTCCCCTTAATATTTTCCCCAGCAGACGCTGTCATCCGAATGACATTTGAGAGACTTCCAAGCAGCCTGGTCGGCATGGCCAGGGATAATGGGTTCGTTCAGCTGTTGGTTCCAGGCAGCCGCAGCTTACTGTAGTGCAGGAGATGTGAGATGCTGGGCCATGCGAGGACAACAATGATACGGATTCACTTCTTGGGTTAAAAGGAGTGAAATGAAACAAACATTTCCAAAAACACTTTTTCTGCGACAGACTGCCTGTTTTTATGTGTCAGTAAAGTCAGAGTGCATCTAGAGGACTCAATGTTAAAATCAGCTGCGGGCCTAAAATGATGATATATATATATTCTGCCAGCTGATTTATTGTGAACCCTTTTTGTTATGAGGATTTATATCTTCTCCTTACATCTTCTTTCATGCAACGGGCCCACTCTTAATTCATAATCACCACCTACACATGTACTAATCACCCAGCTTAATCACAACTGGAGAGCCTCATAAACAACGTATTCATCTGGCCTAATTGCAGTGTTCCCTGCATATTAAACAAAGAACAAATGAAGCAGGCTGGGGAGGAGACAGATGTAGAGATTGCAGGGTTAAAGCCATGGGAATGGAGCCATGAAGTGTTCCAGAAAATGTCAAACCATATCTCTAACACCATCTATCCTTCTTTTTCACTGTACTGTTAAAATAGATGAGTGTTCATGGTCAACCTTATTGGCCTGTGGCGTAGACACTGATACTGTTAAGAGTTTGCTTATTGTTTACTACATCAAGAATGAATGCTGTCAGTGTTTCCAATTTATCGGGATTTCGCTCCAAGCTGCAACAGATCTTTATATTGAAGACTCAGACTGTAGTGGCAGGAGTATTGGATCTGTAAATGAAGACCACTACATCTCTGCCTGGGGAGTGCCCAATTGAGGAATTAGCTGATCTTTATATTGAATCTGATCCCTAAATACATAGGTGTCAAGGCACATTCCTCAGAGAACCATAAAGGTCGAAAAAGAAAGCAGATCAAGCTACCCATGGTCAAATTTGTAGTTAGGCGGTGCTGTTGACACTCTTGGGCCATAAAATGCTTACCAGATGCTGGATAGAATTAGATTTAATATCCTTTTCTTTTCATTCTTTGCAGATATCCACGATGAGAACGGGTTAAAGCCAGTCATGGTTTACATCCACGGCGGCTCCTACATGGAGGGAACCGGCAACATGATTGACGGCAGCATCCTTGCCAGCTATGGGAATGTCATTGTCATCACGATCAACTACCGGCTCGGAGTTCTGGGTGAGTTCACGCTTTAATCAGTTTTGAGAAGGCTTATTGAGTCTGAAAGTGATTTATTGATTTCATGATTGATCGAATGACTAATTGGGTCCCAAATTGTTTTTGTAATTGTTTTACCAACCAACTGGTCTTGCTGTGAAGTAAAGCTATGGTGGATGACATTTATTTACAGACAGGGAGGTGGACAGCGGAAACCTTCTTAAGCTCTTTTTGATTACAATGTTCAATCCTTAATGCCTTTAATTCAACTGGAATCGCTCATGATGTGTGTGTTATGATGGAGCAAATATATACCGAAGCAAATCAAGCAGGTTAATCCACTCAGACTCACATACACACTGCAGAGATATCTGATACACTATTTCACAATTGTGCGGATGGTTTGTGGGCTGCTCTGCCTCCAGCTATCAAGAGTTTTGTTTTCACAGTGCCAATCAGCTGCTAATGGTAGCGTGGGTGGTGGTTTGCATTTTTCAGCATTCTTCTCTTTCCTTCAAATGGTTGTATTCAGACGCAGCCTTGAATGACCCCCGCAGCACAAGATAAGCGCATGCAAATTAAACGAAGACTCTTACATTCGTAGCATTTTCAATTACTTTAATCATTCCGCGGCATCAAACATCAAGCAGCCTCCCAAAAATTCCATGCTGGGAAAATTGATCCGTTGTGATCTGAGCGTGTATCTACACAACAGTGCTGCGCATCTGATTTTGTTTCTGTCTGCAAGATGAAAGTAGTTTCTGGCTTGCACAGGGATTCTTTATCTTGCCTTTGACATAAAGGTTTGGCTTCTGAATGTCTGTTGCCCAAGAAAATGTTTGAGTCTGAGAAGATTCTGATAATATGAAGCATTTTGAGGCAAAGAGTTTTAAGTCACTCTATATCGGAGTCCTTCAGGAGTGGGGAAAGCTGTGGCCATTTTGCGACAGAAAATCTCTCATGGTCAAGTTGAACAAGTGTTTGCTGTAGAAACTTTTTTATATATTTGCCAAAAAAGAAACCTGTGAACCTGTCTTTCTCACCTTTGTCAGCAGCCTGAAATGCCTAATTTGGCCCAATCCCAATTCACCCCTTACCCCTGCCACTGAGCCGTCAACTCTGCTTTGTGCATTGACACCGAGTAGTTAGGGTGTCCTGACTCGTGTTAGAATAGGCTTTGAGAACTTATATGGTCATATCGTCCTTTTCTTTATGAAACTAATGAGTAAGCTAACATTACATTGTTATTGCTGGTTTGTGCATGACAGCCCCGCATTTTGACACATTCCAATGTTGCATTCCCCCCCATTAAAGGCATAATACACAAAATGTAGCCAAAGTCCTGCAGTGGAGTTGCTGTACTTAGTACTGCTCCTCTTATATCAGTACAGGCTGACAGGGTAGGAGCACAGGCTGCTAATGTTAGCCTATTAGTAATGTAGCAGTGTTCTTTTTATTTGATGACTTGAAATGGGATTGTGCCTTGGTGAAGGTTGTTTCACTGGAGCGGGATATTTATGAACATCAATGATGGAAACAAGAAGTTGAGTTCATTTGAATCCACTGCTGTGTTGAGGCCTGGTGCTGGGCTGTTTAAGCTTGTACTTGTTTGAAAAGTGAAGATTGAGAGTCCTCAGCCACCAAGCTTGAAATGTCAGTTAAAGAAGTCATCAAACATGCTTCAGAACTGCACTCACTCTGCCTTTTGCGAGATGGAGGCTGTATGGGAGGAAATAGCGGTTTGAAAATGCTCTCAGCTCGACAGAAACCTCAGCCATAGCATTAAAATATTCTCATCACTGCAGTCTGGCATGAGTCGGGAGCTTGTAGAATGTTCTCACATTCTCCTCTGGAAACATGAATAGTGCTGTGTGATCAAGAGACAGGCAGGCCTCTCTTTTCTCAAATATCCTCTAACAAGCCAACAGTTCCTCCTACGAATGAAAGCAGATCCCTGTCTACACAGTAGCATCACAGACTTCACACCAGATTTTCAGTTACTTGTGTAACTTTAGTAATAAATGTACCAAGGTTATTTATTTACATAACTCACAATTGACTTTTGTTTTCAAACTGGACACAAACAGTGGTCTCCTGAGTGAAAGTCCTTTTTTTGTTTTGAGCCGACCATCCTTCCAGACCTCCGTGCTGACTTTGTCGCTCTTTATACTCCTCCCTCCTTTGCTGTCATAATAATTACTATGACCACTAAAGGGCGCCGCCTAACAAGAAATTTAACCATGGGTCTTTTTCTGGTGATGATGGACTGTCTATATAAATATATATATATATATATATGCACTTATTTTTTCACCGCGGAATCTTTCTCACTGGACGAGTTTCAGGCGGACCGATTATACTGGAGCACCAAGTAGCGTTCATGACTTCAAACAACAACAAACCACAGTGAACATGAAGGAAGAAGCTGATGAGACCGCTTTGGTTGGCCCCGTGGAAATGTTGTTTTAAAAAACAAACGGATGAAGCGTCGATAAGAGCATGGTTGTGTGCAAGCTATGCAACAAGGAATTCGCATATCACCGCAGCACATCGAGCCTCAAGTATCACCTCAATGCAAAACATATAGCAGCTAGCGTGGACGTTAGCCCGACTCCGAATACAAGGAGCCACACCCACTTCCGCTACACTTAATGGCAAAAATTGCACTGGTCTGTTGGACTTGGTTGAGCAAAAATAAACAATATTTTGTTGCTTAAGCTTATGTATTCAGTCATTATTCAATGGTATACTAAAAATCCATGTGAAAAAAATTACTTCTCACTGTTCTCAGGTCAAATATTTATATGCGATTAAAATGCGATTAATCGCGATTAATTAATAGCAAAGCCTCTAATTAATTAGATTAAAAAAATTAATCGAGTCCTGGCCCTAATATATATATATATATATATATATATATATATATATATATATATATATATATATATATAATAATTTTCCAGTTCTCTGCATTGAAAATGAATCCTTATGCTGTCCAGTTATAGGCAGATTATATTTGTCTTGTTATCGCTTGAAGTTTTTAGGATCCTATTTAAAGGCGAATGTCCTTGTGTAGGCATAGCCTTGGTAAATAGCAACACACCCATAGAACACTCTCCTGGCATCAGGTGTAACTTTCTGTTTACCTTCATTATTTGCAGTTTTAAATTTAATGCATCTGCTGTACAGTTTGCTTATTGTCTGTGAAGCCAGAGTACATCCTTATGCTCCTGCTACCACCGCTGCTGCTCCGCTCTGCTCTGCTTACCATTTGTTATAAGGCCGAGCTGTCTGCACCAGTCACTAAATTTAGTTGCCTGAGAGCCGGGGGGAAAAGGTGTTCTGGAATAGTGTGCACTGCAGAGAGGAAAAAAGAGATGAAGGGAGGGAGACAGGGTGAGAGAGAATGCAGATGAGAATACAGATAGAGACAAACAGAGAAAGACGAGCAGAACAGCGAGAAAGTGACAATGTAGAAATGGTGATCTTGTTAGGCTGCGGATTCTGATGTAAAAACACACCCGTCTACAAATCACAAAGTGTATGCGGCTCTGACGGGGATGAGTGTTCCCTCGCCTCTAATTGACACACTAAGTTCACGTTGCGTGCGCATATTAAATTCTTGTGTCGCTGCAGTCACTGGAGGGAAATCATCTGTGCACAGAGAAGTGACAAAAGTTAAGACTCTAACAGTGTCTGTCCAAACAGACGTGGACTGGTATCGTTTAGCATGGCAGACCAGTGTTGTGCCAAAAGTGGTTTTGCCAAGTACCTGTCCCATGATGGTGTTTGTTAATTTGGGTGAATAAAAACTTAGTAATATTTCACCGTTGCCTCTAGGGCTGTAAATCAAATTTTGGGTGTCTCAATTCGAAATTGGTTACGCATTGAATGAATAAAAAGGGGGCGCTCACATCTTTTCTCCCAGTTTACTGCCATCAGCTGGGGTCCTTAGTCTGCTGGAATACAATATGAGACACGGCCGGAAATGAAGATAAACAATCTGCAGCCTTTTCATTTTAAAGTTAAGTGCATCAATTAATGAATTAATTAATTTGAAAACATGCATGCCTGTTTGTGGATAACATAGTAAGGGCTGTGCTCTGCGGTGTTACTAATGTTGTCAGTCCAACAGTGAGAGCAGCCTCTCTGCTGCACTGTTAGCTCCGGGGTCCATCGTTGTACAAGTTGTACTTTATTTTTGCTCACCACAGATTTAGCTTAACTTGTTGAATGCTGCAGTGTGTGTTTTTTAGCCTGTTAGCGGTTGTCAGCTATTCTTGTTTGTTACCGCTGATCGCTGCTCCGCTCTGTTGACCTTATGTCTTGACATCTTGCAACGGACTAAGAAGTAATCGCAAACAGATATATGTTCATTCAAATTTTAAAGGAGAAATGTACAAATCCTCATGTTGAGAAACCCTGTGTTCAAACAAACTGCAAGGACTTCATTAAAGTCCTGATGTCAAAATTACACCGACACCACCCTCAGCCAAGTGGTTGCAAAAACACAGGCAGAGCAGATGAGGGAACACGTGGGTGGTGCCTGTTCAGGCTTGTAAGAGGCAACCAATCAGAGCAAACTGGGTTAGAGGTGAGCCATAAAGAGACACTGATTGCTCAGACAGAGGGTGAATAGAGGTGCTGCAGTAATGGAAAGAATAAAATAAATAAGTAATGTAAAATAAAACATTTGCATAATAAGGGACCTTTAAATTCAAAGGCAATATTTGCAAAAGCTGGAACAGAATTGACGTTCCCAAGTGAAAATTCTTATATTGTCAAATTAGAAGTGTGCATTCATTTAACAAGATTTTTTTTTGTACAGGATGTTCCTTATGAACTAACGTCGAGGTCATAAAGCGCACACTTAGATTCACACTTAAAAGAACAAGAAAGGTCTGCTGAACATATCAGTACCCTCACAAGATTTCTAGGTGTTGTGGTTCAGATGATTCAAACAGATACCTCCAGCTGCTGCTGCGGAAGGTGCTAATGTGCGACGCTGCTCGGTGCGGTGAGCGTGTGAACAGTGCGAGGCTGGGCCGAAGCAGACATCTTGTGTAAAGAGATGACGAGGCTCTGCAGGCTCTCAATAGTGCCTGCGCCGGCAGGCTGGTGGAAGAAGAGTGTGAGTGGAGGGAAGAAGCCATCAGACACTCATCACCCTTCGCCACTTTAACCTCACACATCCCTTTGGACAGTCAGAGGCTGGATCGCTTACACCCTTACCCTCAGCTCGCTTTCCACGGGTTGATCCAAAGGTACAAATGTGCTGCTGTATCCAGCCCCTGCATAGAGGGATACAGTGAGGGGGATGCCAGCTAAAGTTACTTTCTCTTCCCTCTGAATAGAACCGAATATCATCACAGTGCCATTAAAGGGAGAAATACTGTACCTAACATGAAGGTTCCTCAGAATCTTGTCTTCCTCTTGATAGCCAAGGGTTATTTATAGTGACATCACTACAATGATGATGAGTAATGAAAAATGATGGTCTGAACCATTGAAGGTCAGGTCATATTTAATTATAGTGCTTGACAAACTGTTTAGTTCAAAGCTGAAACTCAGAAAAACAAGGCAACAAAATAAACATGCTCTCAAAAGAAAATTAGCTCGACATGTTCAAAGTGCTGCGTGACTCAGCAGGCTGGAAGAATCAGTGTGGAGTCAGGTTGGGCCGGTTACATAAAATGGAAATTATAATGCTGTTGTCTGGTATGGAAGACTGAAACAGCCAAAATCAAAAATAAAGAAAGAAATGATTAATGGCGGGGGCGGCTGTAGCTCAGCGGGTAGAGCAGGTCTAATGATTGGAAGGTCGCAGGTTCAAATTCCGGCTCCAGGCTGAGATGCATGTTGAAGTGTCCTTGAGCAAGATACTGAACCCCAAATTGCTCCTGATGTGCAGTTGGCACCTTGCATGGCGGCCTCTTCCATCAGTGAGGGCCGTGCGATGAGCTGGCGACTTGTCCAGGGAGGACCCCGCCCTCGCCCGGAGACAGCTGGGATTGGCTCCAGCAACAAACCCTGCGACCCCATAAAAGGGATAAAGCGGTTACGGACAATGACATGAGATGATTAATGGCTCAATAAATATGCCATTAAATGCACCAACATTTGAAAACAATACATTTATAAAAGTTTGCATATATATTATTTCTGTTTTTTGATTCCGTATTATTAACTTTTGATTAGTTATTTATTGTCCCATTTTATTTTCCATTTTACTTACTCATTTGAAAATATATTGATTTAAGTTGTTTTTTTTCTAAATCAATGGATTAATAAATAAAACTGCAAAACAAATGGTAAAGTAATTGAATGGGGTAATGAATAGAAAGGCAAATAAATACTTAAGCAAATTAAAACAGGAATATCAATATGTATTTAATGGCATTTATACTTATTTCATATATTTCAGTCCACCACGATAATTATTATTAACCAGTATTAATTAATTACATTTTTTCTTCTTCATATATTTTATTTATTATTATTATTATTATTATTATTATTATTATTATTATTATTATTATTATTATTTCTCCACTCACATAGCTATTATCAATAAATTCAAATAATTTAAATGTCAATTGTTGAAATCCTCCTGGTGGCCAAGTAGAATTCTCCATTCTCATTGGAGGGTGTGTATTCATTTCAACTGCAAAACTCCAACCTTTTATTTATATTCAACTAATGTGCAACAACCAACACATTTTGTAGGAAATGTGATGATAATAGATGATGATAGATCATAAGTTGACACACGACTAAAATGTTAATTTACAACGTGTTTCCTTTGTTAGTATTTTAACCAAAATATCCAGTCTGCAATACGACAACATTATCAACCTTATTAATATTAATCAATACTCTCACAGAGAGTTCCAGCTCATTGTTTAGCTTCCTATTCAACGACAACTGCCACGGTTTTCAGTTAATAAAGCTCTGATAAACCCACTGCAAACTACCTGCTCAGCACCTGGCAGCTGATGAGATACAGTTGAAGAGTAGGAAGTGAACAAAGTGGGGCATCTAGCAGCTAAATGGCCACTAGTTCCCCTCAGGAGTTGGAGGAAACCAAGGAGGTGGGGATTGGGTTTGAATTCTCTCTCAACTCCAAAGAATGAGAATGTTGCTCCTTAAATGTGAGATATCTTTTTGAGCAAGTGTTTCCTATTAAGTTCACCATATTTAATTTACGTGCACGTACAGTTTAAAACCAAACCAGTCAAAGTCGGCCCCACCTCTTTGGCTCAATTAAACTGAGAGAGAAACGGTGGTCAAGCAAGCGAGACAGTGAATGAAGAGGGAAAGAGGTGTTAACATCTGGAGCACCTGGCGAGTGATGGCGTTTACACCACTGGCACGGGGGCTGTGGACTACAGGGAGGAGGAGTTTAGGACTGGTCGCTCCACGGCTAACTAGTAGCTAGTCAGCTACATTAAGCAGCTGTTAGCGGTTACTCTAACAACAAGTTAAGCTATTTGTACACCAGTAAAAATCACCAGATTGAGGCAGAGCAGCAGGAGGACATCAAATGGAACACCAGAAACACATTTTTTCTTTGATATGATCCAGATCAGATAAGCTGTAGCTGTAAAACTCTATACGACAGTGATGTATTAGCAATTGCTTCAGAGCAATCCAAGTCAAGTCTTCATAAGCAAAGTGGATAAAGCTTAAATAGGGGAATGTTATTTATATATGATTTTTCAGGACTGCTGCAAATAACATGGAAATTATATAAAAAATAAAAACTTATTTCAAATTAAACTGAATGTTACATTATATGCTTGCCTGTAGACAAATTACACCATTTTCATGTTCAGTGCACATCTCTGTTGAGCACTGACAAGACTTTCTGTGCTATGCTAGCAATTATTGGAATTAACTGGGAGTGAACCAATTGATTCTCTATAATTACTACCAAATAACACAGTTTCCAAGGAACTTCTTGGACGTTACTGAATTAAAATGTCACAAATTGCAAATATTTAAGGTCCGTTAACAGAACATCAAAGTCACACAACATTTTGCATTACTCAAACTACACTAATGGTGAATTTTACATTGTTTTGACAAAATATCAAAAGGAAATGAATCATTTAATAGACAAAGTGTGTAAGGCCTGCCGTCAGCATGTCGCTGTCATGACTTTTTTGTACTGTTCTCAGGTTTTGCCAGATGAAAACTTGAAACCTGGGAGGGTTTTGGATTCCAATTCTCAATTAAAACCAACTCAGGTCTCAAGTTAGTCAAGTTTTGTGACAACCTCAATTCGACTGCCATGTTTCCACTGAAATGTGCAGCTCAGCTCCACTCAACCTAAAGCTCATTTTGGGTTTTCCATTGAGAAAAGGTTGTGGATAGGACCTGGTATTATTTTTTTTGCCTCACCTCCATCAAGGTTCCAAGCATGCTGAGCTGATACTTAACTGTGGAGTGAAAACACTTATTAGAAAACAAAACCAAAAAAAGTACCAGGAATCTAAAGGGTGTTGAGTTGACCCAACCTGATCCATTGATTCTGTGGAAACACAGCTCTTGGAATATCTGGAGCTGCTCAAGAGACACTCTGCCTCAACAGTTCAGGCTGGGGGCCAGGTCACATTGTAACTTTGTCTCTTTTAGGCTGGCTCTGCTTTGCCCACTTGTACCTCTTAAATGAGAGAGTGACAAAGAGGAGTCCATTACAAGCCAAGGTGCTTTCTCTAAGTGGTTATGGTTTTCTCTCTACAAGTGGGAAGCTCAGAAAGCAATATTGGCAGTGAAAGTGCATCCATCCACAGTGCAACATCAAAGATGAACAGAGTGGAGGGCAGTGCACCAATCCTAGGTATCTTAGTTAGGCAGTAGCATGACGTTTTCAAGGCCAACACATGCCATTAGGGACAGACAGTGATGTATCAGCATCACACATCAACATGGCCATGATCTAGGTTTCCCTCTTTAAAGCAAAATGGCTCACAGGATGTAGCCTGCACTATAGCTGCAGTGGGTCATCAGTGAGTAAAGATTTCGGTTCCAGCAGTGGGGTGCTGGAGGTACCAGGATGAGGCCTCTTGGATAACACTGAGTGCCATCTGGCCTCAGGAAGGTGTCACATGAGCCAGAGTGATGGTGAGCTTCATTACGCTGCAATGGGATCTGTCAGCGGCACATGGCACTCTCCATTTTCTCTCCTTCAACCCCCCAGCCCCCCAACCCCAACCCCACTGCCCATTGTGCCCAGACGTGAGACGACTAGTGATGACTGCCTGATGGAGATGTGTTGCTGCTCTGCTTTCTATCCAAACCAGTGGAGGAGAAGAAAAAATGCCTGTAACATCTAAATTCAGCTTATCCGTTATTTGACTGAATGTATTGATTCATTTCAATTATATGAGGTCCTTCACAATCGAGAAAGTGTTTTTGGATTCAGCACTAAATCAAATTTGATGAATAAATATTTGACCTGAAAAAACTTGAACCCTCTATAGATTTATGAAACTAATGTAAACACTGTTCTGTTAGGGTTGAAGAAATGTCCCTCTCAGTTTTATGTCTCCACCAACTCAAACATTTGGCTGCTGAGTGCTCTGCTCTGTTCACCTTCTAGTCTCTACATCTCATTCTCTGGCTGCTGTTTATCAGAGCTTTGTCACTAAAACCAGACCCCTGCTGAAAACAAGGTTGATAAAAACAGAGTTTTCATTCCAGAAAACCAAAACACAGGTAAAAAAAAGAAGCTGAAAGCTGTTTTGCTGCTGCAATAATTATTATGGCCACTAGATGTTGCTGAAATATGGAAACATGGGTTGCAATAAACTGCTTTCACAGTCGACCTGTATGGTCGACATAGTTGTTCCAGAACTCGTCCCAGTCTCCCCAGTCTTCAGATGTCCGACGTTTGGGCCAGTGTAGAAACACACTGAAATTATTGGTTTTAATAAGCTGCTTGCACAGTCAACCTAAATGGCCATTTTTCTGATGAGGACAGGGTGCTGATTTTGCAACAGTTTATACTGTTAATACTATATATCTTTGTGCATTTGTATCTGTCGCTCATCATTTATTTTATATATATATATATATAACCACCACATTACTCTTCACTTTACTTTCTACACTTCTTGTTACATCCTAAACTGCATTTTATTGTCTCAGCACCTGTACTCAAAGACAATAAAGTTATATCAAACAGTCTGTTTGGGATTGGACAATTAACCTACAAATGACAATAACAGCATAAAGAAAACCACTTGAATTTAGCTTTTACTGAACGTTAGGATGTATTTATTTACACAGAATAAGGCCTGTGGGTTTGTATTTCATTTCTCATAGTGGACCTGCATTAGAAAGAGATTGCTTCAAAGCCAGTATGGAACGAGATAGCACTTTGATGAACACATGACATAAACAGTATGTGTTATTTAAGAAAAGGAAAAGAAAAAGAAATTGCATCATATTGATGAAAATAATTTGTTCTGATGATCCTAAGCACCAAAATGTCTTACACCGCAATCAGCCTTCCACAGCCTGTCAGAGTGTGATGGAAAATAAGATATCCTGCTGATATCCTGACACTGACGAGTTGAACAACAAGCTACTTTTCTGTGGTATTACTTTATGGCACAGTAAACTGCTTGCTTAGTATGAGTCCGTGACCCTGAGAGGGAAATCTCTCACAAACAAGACAGATGTGATGAATCTCAGAGAGAGAGGCTGTCAAACTGCAGCTCACCAATCAGATGGAATAACCTGCACTCTGCCTAACCTCAGGGATTATTAAAGAAAGAAGACATTTTCAAGAAAACAAGTCTGTCTGTTCGACAACTTGGTTTCTTCAAAGCGGTAAACGGCTGACAGTTTTTCTTTATAAAAGGCATAGGGCTTCAGGAGGAAAATGATAGGAGAGGAAGCCACTGGCAGTTAAACCATGAATGTCTTTAAAACTAAAATCAGCAAATCTTGAAAAAATGAACCTCTCCTTAAATGAATATTAGCCAGTAACAATTGCTTGACAACAGCTAGTGGCCGGCAAATGGCAATTATTGGAAAGAGTAAATGTGGAAACATCGTATAATAGTTTTACAGAGTCAAGAGTTAACAGACTCACTAATCGATGCTAACATTACCAGGCCCGCACCAAAATTAAGACTTCAGAAGTAGTCTGTTGAAGTGACAAAGGGTGTGTTGCATTTCTTATACATTCAGCTCCAGAGCCATCTACTGGCGGTAGGAGAGCTCGGAGGTTGCTTTTTACATTTGGGATTAAAATGTGGATTTATCTTCACTCTTGTTTATCAACCTGACTGCAGCAGTGATCAGCAGAGGTGATCTACATTGTCGGTACAGAGAGGAGACGGGAAATGAAGAAAGAGAACCAGTGTCTCTGGTGAGTGCTGAGTTCAGGGATCGGTTGTCCTGCATTCAAACACACGGACACACCCTTGGTGCGTGCCATTGCTTGCTAGTTTACAGCTAATGAACAATAAAATCATCTAGCTTTCTGAGGCGAATTAACTTCAGGATTGAACAGTTGCATTGTTTTGGTTTTCCAGTCCTCAAACTGACACCACAGTCAAAGCTGAAGAGCTGCACTGTGTGAGACATTTATCCTCACCTGCCCTTCTTTATCCATGTTATTCTTTTCCTTTCCAGTTGTCTTTAATTCATTCTGCATCATTCTGTTCTATTCTAGTCTGTTAGTGGCCTCTAGTAGCCAGAGGGCAGGTACTCAGCCTCCCCTTTCTTTATGAATCCTCAATCTCTGCAAGGACAGCTGTAGCTGGGAGGAGGTCATTACCACTCCAAATTCCCCCGCCGGCAGTGGACTGACGATAGCACGTGAGGAGTGAGAGGGAAATGTGTCGTCGCTGTCTCACGACAATCGTCAGCGGCAGATATACACTCCAGTTGTGAGTCAGAGGATGAGGTGATGTCTTCTGACATTACACAGAAAGGCAGAGAGCTGCAGCTGCAGCTCAGATCCTGCTGAAAGAAACACAGAGGGAAAAAACACCCTGCAAAACATGCTTTTCCTGTTGGCCGGCATACATGACGAGGGTGAGGGGAGGAGGGTGAGCAGAGTCATCTGTCGCTTTGGCAAAACAGTCATTAACATGACAAATGGTGCTCTGTTTGTGTTTTCGTGTGCCACTGCCATGGTCCTGACTAATCAGCGGTGTCCACTACATCAGGCCTTCTCCTCTGCCTTCATGTGACAGCATTTTTTGATTTGATTCAGATTATCCTGTTAGAAAAATGGTTCCACATTTTGGTCACCGGTTGCCAGTTCAACACAGCACTGACACACTGTATAGACACGAGCTGCCATTTACGCTTACATTCACACGCAGAGGCAACTTTAGAGTCGCCAATTAACCTTCATGTGTTTGCATGGTGTAGGAAGCCGGAGCACCCAGAGAAAACCCACACAGACATGGGAGGAAGATGCAAACCCCACACAGAAAGGCACCAGCCAGCTGGCGGGTTTGCCCTCTGAACCTTCTTGCTGTGAGGCAACAGTGCTGAAAACTGCATCACCACAGTGCAACAAACACACAGATGTCCCTGACTTCTTAGCAGGGCTGTATTGGCAAAAAAAGGTGGTCAAAAATGAAATGGATCTTACAACAAACGTTTATCATCACCAAAAGTAAAAATGTGTATTTCTCACAAAGGGTCAGTGTCCAGATGCATGATAATTATCATGTTCATAGGATCATTTTGCCCTTGATGCACAACCAGCAGTACCAATGTGACACGTCAGTACGTTTACATGCAGCAAGAAATTCGAAATTCTTATCGTATCAGATAATGACATGCATGAGACTGGATCGCTGGTCTGAGTATACATGCCGTTCAGAGAATCGGATAAGTGGCCGGAGCATGTCTGACTCCGTACGCTATGTGGCGCTGTAGCCCTCTCAACAAAGAGCCACTTCCGGTTGACCTCTACTTACCTCTATGAACCCTGCGTCTGCCATTGTTTTGGCAATCTTTTTAAAAAGGTCGGCATTCCTAGTTTTGCGCCCATCCATAAATTTTAAAATGTTCAGAAGTCATGTTTTCGAATGACCTTTTCCGGCAACAACGCCACTATTTACGTCTCCTTTCACTTCCGGGTGAAAGCCCCAGCGGAAAATCTCGAGCATGCGCAGAATGCAAAAATACGATACGATAGCAGAGCCTCCATGGCGTTAATATGCCGACAATGAACGAATTATCTAGGTGTTCTTATCCGATTTTGAGATGTCCGTTGTGGTCCGAAACAGGTCTGAAGTAGGTCGGACTAAGGTGTTTACATGCATTTTAAAAGTCCGAACTAGGTCTGATACGATAAGAATTTTGAATTTCTTGCTGCATGTAAACGTACTGACTAATGTACCCCCTAGGGCTAAATAAAACTAAATAAATTAAGGTTACAATTTAAGGTACAAGACTGGGCTCTTTTAGGTACAAACCACAAGGGTACAAATCGGTAACCAATGTCCAGGGTACTGCTCCAGTGAGAAGCCGATGTACTCTAAATGTACAAATATAAACCTTCTTTTCTGATGGTGTAAAATCCACTAAATCCTGGATCTGGCTTTGTAAAGATTAACCAAAAACACAATACAGTGTATTAATCAGTAAGCTTGTAAGGTGTTAGACAGTACATTTTTGGACTTTTGCCTGAGCCAGGCTCACTGTTTCTATTCTGTAAGGGGCTGATCACACAGAGACTCATTAGTGGAGGTGTGGCTGAAACGCCAAGGAAAAGCACGTTTTGGAGAAAAACATCCTGTAGTGTAGGCGAGCTGCATGCGGACCCAGCCTTCATATGTAA
The DNA here is from genome assembly GCA_039737535.1 of Lagodon rhomboides. Lineage (NCBI taxonomy): Eukaryota > Metazoa > Chordata > Actinopteri > Spariformes > Sparidae > Lagodon > Lagodon rhomboides. The sequence goes on from CM077807.1 coordinate 1,807,021, forward strand.
CTAATGCGAGATGTGGTGTGACTCTCGCTGGTGCTGTAAAGTTCAACACATTTCAACTCAACGTGCAGTGAGGAGTGGAGCACATCTGGCACATGTACCGTTGGAAAACAATGGTTTTGCTGGTGACACATTCCTGGTGATGAATCTCTGTGTCATCCTTCCCTTAGGCTTATCAGGTACAAAGTGAAGCTCCATACATGATACTGATATCCACGTATTCCTTTTTGTTGAAACAATATATGAGGTAAAACAGGAACAGTGAGGAAGGGGTAGGGATATATACATTTTACTTCTACCTACGCCTTTTTGGACACTGTTACTTTTGTTTTGTTAGTTTTGTCTTATGTTGCTTTAGTTTTTGCTTCGAAATAAAGTCATTCATTCATTCAAAAAGGCACTTCTGTGGAGTCAGTGACCCTCATTTCGTTGCAGGAGACTGTGGCTCTTTCTCTCTGTGGATCTCTTACTTCGCTCCATTTGCTTTTAGAGCTTATTGGAAAGTTTTTCCTTATATAACCCTGGCCTCTGTGTTTTCTAACCAATCCTGCCTTTTAAAGGTCAGTGTTGTCATTGCCCTTTGCTCAGCCTTCACTTTGAATCCAAACAAAAACCAAAGTATATTGATATTCATGTTGAAGTCGTGTATTCTCTCACAACTCGGCTGTGTGAAATGACTGGTAGGGGCAGAAAAACTGTTGGATCACAACAAAATGCTACTTGGAGGAGTCATTCTTGGCTCTGGAAATGTTGCAATATCAAGCATTTATTAGCTTTGGGAGCTGCTCTCCACACAGACTGTCATGTACAGAATGCAACAGATGCACTGGAGGGATTTGAGAGGCTTGAAAAGTGCCCAGATGGTTTTTCCCTGAGAGGAGATGGATGTTCCTGCTGGCCTCAACCTGCACATGCACACGGCTGTGCCACGGCCGGCTGATAAAGTGTCTGATAAAATGGCCGAAAGTAGGATGTTGTTTAGAATGGGGTTTTTTGGTCAGCGGCTGTGTAAATCTCCATGATCCGAGGCTGTGTTGTTTTCTATCTCCCTGGCCGGCACTCCAATGACAGATGACGACTGTAGCAGCAACAACAACCTTTCCACCCCCCACCTCCCGTCCTGTTTCCTCAGAGAATGTGTTAGATGAGAGTGATATGCTTTCCTTTGACTAAATGCTGTTATAAGCAAAGGATAGTCAAGATAATTGCGTGCCGCAAATGAATTTTCAGCAATTACAGTTGGCGAGATGGCAGGCTCATTTTGCCTGAATTGAAAAGCAGCGCAGCAGGTCTGGTGGATAATGAAAGGGAACGGCAAACAGCTCATCCAAATGGACATTCTGACAAAACAAAACACACAAAAATGTCCCCAAAACATCTAAATCAGAGATGGCTTAGTGGAGCAGAATGACAGCAAAGATAGTCGCATTAGCTTTTAATCTCTGATAGCAGTGTGTCAGCCAGTTGATTTGTTATTCTGGAGCTCACAGAGCTGGTGTCTTCATTGGCTTAGCAGTTACAGTCACTCAAAGAACATCAGCACGGTCCATTTCCCCCACTGCCTCCTGGGAGGATACTAGTCACTTCCTGCGACCCTCACCATATTTCAGTTCAATCAGTGCCTTCTAATGGAACTTTTCTTATTCCATACAGATGCCCACATACACAGTAATGTCCTCACAATAGCATGCAACGTGTTTGTTAATATGATGGGCTACCTATTGTGATTGTGCTGGAGCAAGCACACTGTGGGTAAGTGGCAACCATCGCTGTAAGTATATCAGTTTGTAGCACGATTGGCTTCTGTATGACATTACTACATCTACTGTAGACCACTGGTCAGCACATGATCTCAGATATCTAAAAGAATTAACACTAATTCTGACCCAAGATAGGTCAGCCAAAACAAAACCACTAATGAATTTAAAGATGCAATATGGAAGAATTTAAGTTGAGTTTGGTGTGTTTCACAGATCTACTGAAATTAGCATGCTAACTAGCAAGCCGCTTCCAAAGCTGCTGTGCTAGCAGTGTAAACAAGACCATCACTCCCCAGATGCTCCGAGCTCTCAGTACAGACCGCTAGCTGCACGGCTAACTGAGCAAACTAGCAAGCAGCAGCTCCAATTATGGCGGTTTCTCTGGTGATATGGTGAAAGTAAACAACAAGTCTCTGGGTTCTTCCATTAAACCAGATGACCCCCAGCGCTCTTCAGCAGCTGCTTTCTGTATGAAGTTAAGGTGGCTACATTAAATATTAAACCCATCAATTAGCAAAATCTCAATCCATCAGTATAGAAGGGTACAGTCTAATAACATCATGTATAGCCTTTTCATATTTTCTCTGACTCTACTGTTTGACCTACTGATGTGGGCCCTTGCTTGGTCACCCATACAGGCACAGGTCCATAGGATCTGTCATGTAGCCCGCTCCTCATTAGCATTAACTTGAGGTCTAGGCTACTTTATGCACATCCGGAGCATCCTGTGTGACCAGCTGCTGTTGTAAAGATAAAATGAAGACAGATTCAGCAACTGCATGGCTTATTTCTTGAGAAGGTTTCTAAATGAGCAGCCATGTTGGTCTGGTTTGAAATTCATTCAATGTGGCCAACACACACATCAATAACTGCTATCTCAGTCATGTAGATATGATTCTGTGATGCTCAGCCGTGCTTTGATTCCACCAAAATAGCAGGGAGTGTTCTTCTCCGTTTGTCCTGCGCTCAACCTTTATCTTCAGTATTTTCTTTATAACAGCTGATATGTCACATTAGCATTTTATTTTCAAAGGACATTTGTCTGCACAGTTAAAGATGTTACTGAGCCAAGGCCCCAGAATCTGAATGACAGCTGAGGTAAAAGCCATAATAGGAAACACTAAACTGCGTTGAAGAGAGCTGACTAGCTCAACAGCTTTGTTCCACATGACTCAAAGGTGTCTGTGAATATACAGCTGTCATTGTGAGGTTTCAAATCACTCGTGCTCTCTGTTATGGCTGAAGAGCAGAGGCTCAGTAAACCTTCATTCAGCTCTTGAAGACAGTTAGCACATCAAAGACAGCACTTCCTTACACTTGCAGAAAGGAAAAAGCTGCCATCAGAGGATATTACTGAAGTTCTCTTATCTGTAGGCTGTCATTTTCTGTATTAAGGTGGAAGAGGCATGTGAATAAGCGAAATGGAAAGAGATGAGGATGGACATCCCTTCTCATAGTTTAGGGATTATATGATCAGCCAGTGAACTGATAGGTGGGATGGGATAGTAGACACAAGAGACCCAAAAAACAGTCGCAGTGGCATCAATTTGATCTTTTATTGGTGGTTTTCTTCCTGTGGATAACTGGTCAATTGTTCATGATGTGGTGTCAAAGTGAGACAGCTCTGCTCTACACTACTATAGAGTCTGATAGCTGAAAATGGTTCGGAGATCTAAATCATAAACAGTAAATGTCAGGTTTGGGTGTCAGAATCAAACAGGCATGGCTTTTTCTCAAGGCGTTGTTCTGCACTGACATTTAGCCATCACACAGGCAGGAATTCTCCACCAGCCACAACCCTTAATAAAACAGTCACATAATACACCGTAATATACCATATCAGATTTAAAAAACTACTTCCTGTTCATCTAAAGTGCATCGTACCTTTCAACATTTAGCAAATGATTTCACCATTTACACTAAATTTATGAAAGAAGACAACATCTTGTTTTATAGTAAACATGTCAAGTTAACAAATACAGTACAGAGTAACCAATATAAGCTACTTCTTTGTCACCCATGGGGAAAATCCCCAGACGCGTTTAAAAAATCACTCAATTTCATGAGTTGTTGATTCAGGACAAAACTTTTCAAACTTTATGAAATACTGTCTCCGACAACTTCTCAAAGCTGCAGTCTGGAGTTTTGAGAAAAAAGTGGACTTAGCCAGAAAATTTGAATGAGCACAGCTCCCAGGTCAGTCCTTCTTCCTCCCTGCTGCGCTGCAGCCCGGCCTTCTAAGCCCCTCCCACAGAGGAGCCTGCCCTGCACAGAGTGGGCTTGTAACCACGGTAACAGAGGAAGCCAGATAACCAAGATGGCGCATTCAAAATACCAACAACAAAATAAGCCCATATTGTTCTATTTCTGATCAATACATCTAAATCACAATGACGAGTGCCGAGTCACTGTAGATATCCTGAGTAACAAACAATATTCCTACACATCGTGGTACACAGAGTTACCAGGTTATTATTACCCGGTGCAACATTTTTGCCATGCTGCCTTTCTGAAGCAAGAGTAACGTTATTTCTCTAAACTAATTCAACCAATTCAGAGCGTCCTGAACACAAACTAACATTAGAACTGCCTGGTCACTTGAAAGACACTTTAGCTAACCAGTAGCCATAAAGACAAAGCTAAACACCGGAGTTAGCATACAAGCTAACAAGCTAGATTTAGCAACAAGCTACGTAGCTCGACTGCAACATCGTACGGCAATATGCGCTATTGCGAGTATTACTGTAACCGCCGCCACCTCAGCCTTGTGGTTAAAACATAGAATGAAACATTCATCAAGCAGGGGTCCTTACTTGTCCAGCAGAAAAAAAGCGGCCAACTCTGCTCTTGAGTCCTTACAAATCCTGCAGCTACCTCCACCTCTGAAATGACGCTTCGATATTTATCCTAGTTTTCTCTCTGGCAAGTCCAATTCTTTCTCTTTACACTGCTTTTCTTCATCAGTCTTCTTATTTCTTCTCTTTGACGTGGGCAATGGTGGGGCATCTGTTGCCTCTCCGCCATTGTTTACAGTTTGAGTTTGAGCTTGAACCAATCTGACCAGGTGAGAGCCGGCGCTGCACCTGCGCGGGGGAGGGGCACTGCCCAGTACGCGCTGTGCGAGGGAGGGGGCTGCCGGCAGCGTATGCACGAGAATGATTGACACTTCTCTGACACGCCCCTTGGCTCTGATTGGTTGTGTTGATTCGGGAGCGGTGGATTCTTGCAAATCAAATCACGGTCACTGGGTGGAGCCACAGACAGCTGACCTGTATCATATTCTACTGTCAGATCATAATGACAATTTTAGCAAATATAACAAAAAAATAGTTACAGACTACAGCCAGCTTTAATCATTTTGGCCTTCTTCTAAATTCTGCATATGTTCTATGTGAAGCTATTTCTTACTTTGTCTAAAAAACATTGTGTCCTTTTGTCCTAGTCTAGATGTTTATTTGCATATAGAGCAGTGAAGTCACATCCAATCACAGCGCTCACTTGAGATCCATGTTGAGACGCATTCTAAGTAGTGAGTAGCCATGTTGCCACTTCAGGCGGAGGATGGTGCCGCTCACATGCTTCCTAGACATGTGAGAACAGTTGCTGCTGTTGCCCAGTGCTGTGTGCTATGCCGCTGCCTGCAGCAGCTCATCATGGTAGTCTTAGCCTTCGTCCAAGACCTTTGGGCAGCGGCTCAAGATGTGATCCAAGGTTCCTCAACCAGGGCAAAGGGTCAGTGTCTCTCTCTTGCCCCAGGTGTGGAGGATTGCATGAACTCAGAAACACAATGTACACAGCCTGGAGCCATTTTTAAGAACAATTCACATGCAGCTCACAAATGGCGGCAGCGTTGCTCTTCACAAATGTTCGTTGCTATAAATGGCAGATTATGCTGTCCTGCAGGGTGCTCACATGCTGAAGTAAAGTGAGTAAGTAGTGATAAATAAATCATGTCAAAATGAACAGGAGTATGTGTAATGTATGTGTGGGACAGGAACAAGGAATGATGTAAGGTTAATAAGCATCAGCTGAAAGAGCTTCTCTCTTTTTTAGTTATAGTATAAATAAGTTATTGGATAAAAACGATACGATACTGTATACAGACAAAGTGCATCCTGTGTGTGACTTGCTTCAGCTGGAAAAACTATAAAAAAAAAAACGATCTGTTGTTGGTGTAAAATGAAGAAAGATTGTCTTCATTTTAACCCTTCAGAAAAATATTTTGTTTCCACCATGTTGGCCCACTTTGAAGCTGCACCCACCAAATGATCTGCAAGTAAAATCAGCGTGCAGGATTGTGTTTCTTTTGACTTTCGTAAGGTTCACTGAGTTTTTAAAATAGCTGTATCAAAGGACAACATGAAAGCAGCAGGCAGCTGATGTCAGAGAAGAAGCTGTAAAAAGCCACTGTACCCTGTAGCATCACACAAACAGTAGAGCTGGTGACCATCATGGACACAGGAGGTGGTAGGGACCAAAAACGGAGCTAAAAGGGCGTGAAAATTAAAATATGCCCCCAAACAAATGACGATTTTGCTCCATAAAGTACTGTCTTATACTTACTGACCCTCTGGATTTCCTGTATTTGGCACAATTTATCAGATTTTTTTGCACTTCTTCCCCCTATTTCTGGTATTGTACAGCATGTAGTCTGCTTTACTGTTGAGTCTTGTTTGCCTCGATGAGTGAGAGAAGGACAGAGATAAGAGAAAAAAAATAACCCACTCAAGCAAATTTTAGACGTCCTGGACGTCCTGTTTCTTATGAAAAGTTGTAAAGGAAAGGGAAAGACATTTTGTAAAGTCTGCCATGTCAATTTTTCTGTAAATCAGTGTTTTTCCTGGAATAAAATTATAGGCATTTGCTGCTGTTGCAGTGTTATTATTTTGTTATTTTCATTTTAACTTTAAAGTTACCAGAATACAGAAAAGACTCTGAAAGTCACATTTTGGGGGGAAGGACCCCGAGACCCTCACCTTGGTTTTCAGATCCTCCATATTTTTTAAGGTCTCAAGAGTAGGTATGTACTGTAACTGCTGGATGTGTAAAGAAGCAACCGTTTGCTATAACTTGTTTCTGTTGACAAAAAGTGACAAAAAGAAAAAAACAACAAGAATAACTAGAAAAAAAGATTTCTAGATGACTGTAAGCAGGAAAAGGTTTCTGTGTGTCATTGGTTCAAGTCATTTCTCCGCCTCTATTTGTGAATTATTTGACATCTTTTTTTTTTATCTGTATGTTCCACTTTACATTAGAGAACCAGCAGAAGTCACTGTTAGAGGCCAGAGACACCAGCCACCGTGCCTTTATTGAAAGGCTGTGGTGAATGTATCCAGAAGTAATGCATTCAGTGACCCAGGCACACACCCACAGATACCCCATGAGCCAAAAGAAAGGATCACTTTCCAGCTCCATCCATCTGGAATCCCACACAAACAACTAGATCCATGCCAGAGCTGAACTGAGGGTGAAGAGGTAAACTTTGTGTTCCTGTGAGTCCACTGGAAAAGCAGCGCTGCCGTGGCTCAGGCCTGCACGAATCCAATCTTACATAATGACGTACAGACCACAGAGCAGCAGACCACCGGAACACATCAGGCCTCATCAGGCACTGCTCCACCAAAGAGGAGTGGGCTCATTTGCATGATATCTGTGGGGCAGAGCGTTCCCCAGATGCAGAGCTGATTAAAGAGTGATGTCGCTCAACAACTTGAGGGCAGAGACGGAGAAGAGTGAGATGGCCGACCACCAAGCGGGCCAACGCTGCTTTGATGTTCTGAAGACACAAGCATGGAGGCGGTGGCGGCAGCGGCGGCTGCTACTCTCCCTAATTAACCCATCTGAATCCTAATGAATGTGCATGAATATGAGCTCCTCCACTCATACAACCCAGGTTCTTAAATCTGTACTAATCTGTGAGTTTTTCTATATGCACCATGACCTTTATGCATCAGCACACATTAAAATTTGTTCTTAATGTAGACAATCATCTGCCAGGAAGACACTGATCGTTCAGTTTAACTACTAAGAGCCGTCACTCCAGAAAAGCTGACATTTTTTAAATAAATACTTTAAAGTTTTCAACTTACTGGGTAAACTGTTAAAGATTGATTGGAAGTTATTCCCTCATGGTATGTCTTTTTGTACCTAACTATTATTTCATCACAACATTGATAAAAAATGTAGTGATTGAAGCAAACTTTTGAAAAAACAAATTGTTTTCACCATTTATAATAATCTAGAAATTTAAAAAATATTAAGTCTAATATGTTTGAAATGATTTGGAAGTAGTGTTGTGTAAGAAAGTTCAATCAGCTGCAGTATGTAAGAATTCTAGTTCATCACCACTACCCCCACCTCCCAACAACAAAGTCGGGTGATAAACATGGCGGTAATGGTATGACATTTTTGTAGACATGTCAAAGTGGCATGCAGCCTATATGACACGTACAAACTTCAATGTATCAGTGGTTTGCAGAAACATTAATATTAAACATTATATTATCCTGGTGACTGGGCTGACTGCCCTGTTTGTTTGGGCCATGACTTCTTACGCATTGCACCCTCTGAACTAAAGCATGGCATGGCAGCGTGTTCCTTCATTTGAGTTTCAGAACATTCAAAGTGAGTTAGGAGGGAATTTTGTTAAAAATAGCCCCTAGCCTGGATACATCCCATATGACTGAGATGAGTGATGTCCTGTTCTCTCTTAGCACCCAGAGGAGATCACCTGTCACACTTCTGCTCTTCATTGCATTCATGTGTGATAATTACCAAAGCAGCCAGGACTCGCTGAAAAGGCTGAGGAGCCATCTCAGCTATAAAGGGCAAGATGTACTAGAAAAGCTTCTGTAGCAATTATTTCAATTATGTTTGTTTATTCCAATAATAGTACATTGATTTCACACATTGTTTTTCGGGTGGAGTGGGGTGGGGTTGCATCAAGCTGTTTACGTCCCCCGTCAGCTTCCCTGTAGGAGCTGCTGCGCTGAAAGAGCCGCGGCACTCTCGACAAAGAGGATTAGCAGCTGCTTTGACATGCTTGTATGTTTGCCTGGTATCGATTCCTTATGTAATTTTTCCCCACTTTGCGACCCACTTCTGTTGACTTGGCATGATGCTCAGGGTTATGACTGCAGCCTTAAACAACGGCGAGTCAGGGCACCGACTCTCAGTCATCAGTGGCCTCAGGAGTCACTCTGATATGTAATCACAGATATTGATTGTTTATGATATAGAAGAACTCCCCTCACCCTCCACATAACCCTGTCGCAGCTTGAACACTACATGGCTGCAATTTGATGAGGGTGCTCCCGAACTGTTCAGGCGGTGGTAAAACAGCCCTGTGGCCCAACATAACCACTAAATGAGGCCTGATGCTTGGTTGAACAGAATGTGTGTGTGGGTGTTCTGTTGCCCCTTGTTTTGTGGTGGAGGTCAGCTTTCTCATCTCCCTTGATTGATTTTCTTAACTTGGAATGAACATCAGAACAAGTGAAGCGTTCTATGGTGGAGTTTGTCAGTAGATGCCAGCTGGAGAAAACACCAGCAGTGCTGAGATTTTATCAGAAAACTCAGCTGACGCGGCTATTTCTGTTCCGGCCTGATCTCTGTTGATCCTCCTCTACCCACCAGACTCTTTCTTTTTTTATTCTACAGAAAGCCTTCATTCATCCCATGTCTCACCCTGTCTCTGTCTCTCTGAGACCTGTCTGTTAGCCTTTTTATGGTCGCTTCCATCAGTTGGTCAATTTGTCTGCCTGACTGTGTTTCTGTAGCCGTCTGACCAAGCATGGTAAGGTCACAATATGGAGGCATTCACCTATGGAAGATCACTGCTCCCAGAAAAAAAATGCATACTGAAAGTATCTAAGCACTTTGGTATAAAAAAGTGCAAGATAGGAACGATGAAAAGTTCTCCGTATTATCTCTTATGGAAACTTGTGTTCTAATAATTTGCAAATCAAATTAGAGAATTTTAAAGTAGAGAATTATTTTTGTTTTGATCAACCTACTGACCAAATATTTAAAATGATCATATTATACATATTTATATACATATAAAATATGTTCAAGTAATCTGCAAGAATTACTTTCATTAATTTTTCCTCTGATTTCCACTGGAGGCAGCTAGCGCATGAGTAATGCCTGAGTGAAAGCACTTGGTTAGAGATACAATATGCTCGATGTATGCATTAAAATGTCTAATAATTAAACCTTTGTTATATTTTTGGTTGAGTTGTGTACTTGATCTTGGTCAAACCCAGAGACATCTTGAATTTTCTTCTTCTTTCGTGAATGTCCAGGAGAGAGTCAGAGAGTGGGGAAGGAAGTTGGTGAATGACACTAACCGTGCCGTGACTTAAACGTTCAAACATTATCTCCTCCATGAACATCTCATCTGTCAGTCATTCAGATAGATTTTTGTTGGAAATGGTGGTTGCTGAACAATAAAGCATGATGCCATGTTGCTTACATCTTTTGTCTAGTTTTGATTAAGAGCCCCCCATTGGCAGAAATGTCATATTGTGCGTTCAAGGTTGGGAAACATGGCAGTTTTGGATAGATATTAGATGTCAATACCAGTGGTGGGACCAAGTCATTGTTTTTCAAGTCATAAGTAAGTCTCAAGTCTTTTCCCTCAAGTTCCGAGTCAAGTCCAAAGTCAAGACTGACAAGTCTCAAGTCAAGTCCCAAGTCCTGCAGTTTAAGTTTCGAGTCCTTTTAACCACAGAGTAATAATATATTCATGTATGCTTTTAAAATCTGTATTTATTTATTTATTTAAACAAGTGAAATTGAAATTGCATTAAAAACAATTGTGCGGACATTGTACTTCCTAATTCCACTATTAACCAGTCATTTTTAACATTTAACTCATATTTTGCAAGAATATTCTTCATTTTAAACAACTCCTTTACAGAATAAACACATTTGAAAAAACAAGTGTAACTGTAATTATATAAACAAAAGTGCTAACATTGTATTTCCATGGCATATTGCATTTTAACTAGTTCCACAGCAGTTTCTGTCCTGTCCTGTCTTGTACTTACCTCATTTATCTCATGTCATATTGTCTGTGTGTGTATGTTTGCATGTGTGTGTGTGTGTGTGTGAAACATAACAAATACATGAACATAACAATGAACAGGGTTGTGTCTTTTATATGTCAGGGCCCTTTGCTGCATTGCATTTGCAAAAGACCAAAAGTCTGTCAGTCATTTGTGCACGATGGGAACGTAGTATGATGCCACCATGGCTGAAACCTCGCTCCACTGGAGCACTGGAGGCAGGCACTGCCAAGACTCTAATGGCCACTCGGCTATGTCAAGGTAGTGACTTAGCTGTAGTGCTGGAGTTGTCCCAACATCCTTCTTCTGCCTCTTATGGTATGCAGCAAACAGCCCTTCTCCTTCTCTAAGGTCCTCTTACTCATCTTCATCAACAAGAGGCACAGGTTGCTCAGTCTCTGCAGCATCTTGCAGGATCAATTCTGGCTAAACATGGAAAAACAACAGCAGAAACAAGAGTCCTTATTACCATTTGTGTTGGTGATGCAGTATGTTAGACTGAAATACTTAATTATTGTTGCAGTCAATTGGATCAGATTATGAGGGAGAAAGAAACATTAGACTCAGTAACATTTACCTTTAACTTGTTATGCCACCTCTGCCTTGACGTCACCATTAACCAGCACGTGGGGCTCCACCCACAACAGAGAAAAGGCTGGATCCAAGGCAGCCGCTTTGAGGTAGACTGGATCTGAAAAGGGGGCAGTGATCCCATCTTGCCATTTTCACGTTGACGAAGATTCCAAGAAATCTTTTGTTCCGGGATGCCTGGAGACTTCCGACCAGGCCGCTCAGGAAACTGACTTGAGGCTTCAGCTTCTCAAGGTGGTGGTTGAGGGACAAGATGGATGGAACAACAGCACTGATTGTGTTGACCTTCTCCCCCTGTGTCAAATCAGTTGCTTCCTCCAAATGGCTTCAAGATGTCCACCAACTCCTTCAACAGATTCCACTCCCTTTAGATGACTGCACTGGAGAACTGCCTTCACTTGCCTCAGTGTTGAGTTCCATCTTGTGTTGACTGCAGCAGGGATGCCTTTCTGTTCCCCAAATTCAGCATCAAACACATCTTTGAATGTTGTGCTTGTGTGCAGCAGTGAGCTGAGTTTTGATAACTTTGAAAGAGAAGGAGATACCAATTTTTTTTCTTTCAAGCCGTCTCCCACCACCAGCTGAAGAAACACTGCAAGCGCTGTTTCTTTGCCATAGCAACATCTACTGTTTGCTGATCTTCCAGGGTTAAGTCACACCAGAGCTCAGGGTCATGGAGACCATCTCCGTCATCGTCATCCTCTTGCTCACTGGGGAAGCACACAGTGAATGCTTTTCACATGTTAGCAACATTGTCACTAATAATGTAGTCCAGTTTATCTTTAATGTTGTATTCATCACAAGTTGCCTCAAATTGGTCACAGATTCTTTCAGCTGTGTGTGAGCCTTTGAAGTGCTCACAGGCCAAGAGATTGGACTTCATCTGTATCCTCTCTGCCTCTTTGTCTATCCAGTGCACAGCGACACTGGAATCTCCTCATCTTTCGGTCAGACCAAATGTCCACGGTGACTGAAACATGGTCAGTGTTGTTCAGTTGAGTTTTAAATTTTGAACGTCTCTCTTCAGCGAGGTTCTCTGCATTTGATGTCAGTGTTCTGCGACACACTGGGCTGTACTTGCTGTCAAGTACTGTCAGAAAGTGCCGAAAACTCTTGTTTTCCACACTAGACAGGGGCAAGTTGCAATCGATAATCAAGTCGGACAGTATTGCATTGGTGATAGCTTTCTGCTGTAATGCCCGACACGATTGTCCAGGAACTGTGAGATTGTGGTTCATTTGTGATGCTTTTGTTCATCTGGTATTCTTCAAATCTGTAAGAGGTAAGCATATTAAACAGAAAATCCTGTATAGCCACAAATTAATTGTATTGAAACTACTCTTTATTGCTCATATTATTAATATCAATATTAACATTGTGTTATGAATTGTTTTGTGTGTGTGTGTGTGTGTGGTAAACATTACCTTACAGTTGCTGCTGTAGCAGATTCCAGCACTGATCATGTATTGTAAAACTTATTTCGGGTTGAAGGGATAGTTCAGGATTTGTGAAGTGGGGTTGTCTGGTGGACTACGCACAGATGATGGCGGTCAACGCACTCCCGGTACAGAGAGGCAGACAGGCTACCAGCACACGACTTAGGCTTTGCATTGCTGTGGACGGGGTCAGCAGCTAAACGTATTTAAGCCACCTAAAAGAGGCAAACTTGATAAAATCAATGTCAGTTTAAGTGTAAGCCATATAAAGAATATTTGTAAGGCTTTACCTTGCCGTCAAGACAGCCCATTCTGTCAAGAAACTGAAGTTATATCGCTTGTTAATTCACTGTCTCCAGCCCACCAGCAGTTTTACCTTGCAGCACGTAGACCAGCAACTCATATGTTGCGAGGTAAACTTGCTGTTTTTGTCAGTGGACTCTGGTTTGCTGGAGAGTGAGATCAACGAGCAGGTTAACTTTGTTTTCCTGACGGAAAAGTCGGCCTTTGATTGGATGGATGCTGTCGGATCAAAACAACATGGATCTAATATGATTGGATGTTGTGCCGACAGCACATACACGCACAGACGCACACATATACACAATGAAAGATACAGAGCGTACTCTATACCATACTTTTTTAATCTTTGGGTTTTGGGGAAAGTAGCAAATCTTGTCAAGTCAGCAGGCTCAAGTCCAAGTGAAGTCACGAGTCATTGATGTTAAAGTCCAAGATGAGTTGCAAGTCTCCATACATTTTATCAAGTCGAGTCTAAAGTCATCAAATTCATGACTCGAGTCCAAGTCATGTCAAGTCACTTGGACTTGAGTCCACACCTCTGGTCAATACTGAGTTGAAGCATGTGACAAAACATCTGTTAAAAAAAGATTTAACCCCTTTTTAACAAACATTTTCAGTATAATTTTAGGATCCTATGCTAGGGGGTAAGGGGAGGTCCAGGGCTTCAATCTGTCGTTCATTTTTGTCCCCCGTCAACTCATAAATATGGCAACATTAATAAGGCGTTTATAATATGTTTCGATATATTGAGCTCCATGAGTTCGGCAGACACTATTGGGATTTAAAGAGGCTCTAGGTTTGGAGAAGAAATTCAAACTGAGAATTTTTATATTTCCAATATTGTTGAGGTAATAATACAAACTAACTGAATAAACAAGCTGAACCCTTTTTTTAAAACGTCTTCCCCAAATCTACAGAGTGCTTCTTTAAGTTGCAACGACTCAATTCAGTGGCCTGCTGAGGGAATGTTAGGCAGGGACGTTAAGATGACATGATCAGCAGAAGCAGAGCAGAGACCAGCTGGAAGTTTCCTGGAGATAAATTATAAAATAACAGCTATTTATTAAATCTCATTGGTAAAAAACAGAATATTATTATTAAATGATACTGTTTTATTTATTGTAATAAGGCTAATTTCAAAGGAATTTCAAGTATGTGACTTATTGTTACCTGCTTATCATGGAATTTCCTCACCTGTAAAGTTAATATTATCAATTGTTTTGTGTGTATTTTCTGTTTCTGCTGTAATATTTTTTTTTATGAGGTTAACAAAGAAACAGCTTCACATCAGAGGGATTAGTATCTGTGTTTGATGGGGTTTTTTCTGATACAGAACAACAGCTACTACATTTCTCACAGTAGATTAACTGTGAAGATGTCCTTTTGTGTTATATTACCCAAACAAATATTTCATACAGACAAAAAAGATTAAAAAACAAGACCATTTTCAAATTAAAGCTGAATATGGAAGCATTTAGACAACATTCTCTTTCGTATGAATTATTTATACACATTTTGGTTAGAACCATCAGTGTAGTGTCTCCAGAGCTCTTCCCTGGCTGTGTGTTGTGTTGTGTTGTGTTGTGTTGTGTTGTGTTGTTAGCAGAGACGGGCCATTGTCAGCTGGCTGGTTCACGTGCGTCTGGCAGCTCTGCGGAGGTTGACCTGTTAGACCCTGATGGATTTCATAGCCCAGCTTTTGGAGGACAGATGGTATGTGGTGAGGTGACAGTAGTGGGTTGCAGTGTGTGTCTGCAACCGGGTGTGTGGTTGTGTGTGTGGCTGTGTGTGTGTTTGTGTAAGGGCAGCTGATGAACAAGGGGATTTAATGCCTTGTGACCCAGATCTAGCCTGGGCAGTGATGTGTGTCCAGTGCTCAGTGCTGTAGTAGGGTTTCACTGTGTGCATGTGTACAGCTCCACGCTGCACTACAGTGTGTTTCCACACTGTATTATTTGCTTTTACAGCACAAATCTGCTAAAATACAGCAGTAAGTCTGCAAGACAGCAAAGAATAGCAGTGACTACAGGGACATAATGACAATGTGTGTCGGAGCTTCTCCCCCTCCATCACTGTCACCCAGCTGTCCCACACCTGGACGAGCTGTCACTCCAGCGGAGATCCCTACTCTCCCTTCCTCGTCCCTCTCCAGCCCCCCATTACTTCCCTCCATTCCGCCTGTCCTCCCTGCGCTCCTTGCCACAGTCGGTGAATTTGCCGCACACAGGCTTGATACCTGTGACAGCTCTGTCACACATCATACACCCTTGCAATATGTACGCCATCGCTGGCAGAGAAGTCCGAGGAGGGGCCGAGCACAGCTGGGGTCAGAGCAGAAAGCTTGTTAAGCCTCGCTGCCAGGTCCGCCGTCGCTGCCTCCAATTTCCACTTATTTCCTTTTTCGCCGTCTGTCGTGTGCTGAGATGACAGTGAGCCACACCTCATTCTGTCCACACAGGAAGAGTTCTGCTGTGCACAAAATATTCTGATCCTGAGAGGTATCAAGACAGCTATTGTTAGATACTGTATTACATGTAAAAGCCTTCCCTTGAGGATAAAAAGTTAAAGTGGTGATAATAAGTGGTTAATATGCAGAGGAGTGTTGGTTTTGCCTCGGTCTGAAATTACTTTCAGAGATAGAAAGCAATTTTCTATGCATTTAGATAAGCTTATGAAAGAAAGAGAAGAGGGAATTAATATGAATAATAAACAAGGAATTGTATAAAATAAAGAAAACAGAAAGAGAAGGAAAGAAGGAAGACGAGCGATAAATTAAATGAAGGACAGAGCAACAAGAAGGGGAGACAAGAGAAGACCGATCCTCACTTTCTTCCTTTTTTTCTTCCAGTTTTCCACATTAAAGGATGGAAGAGAGTCAGGACAGAAAAGGGATACAATCTGTGAAATAAAAGCATAAATTATGAAGGAAGGAAAGAAAGGAAAAATATGATAGAAAGTAACTAAGGGGGAGATTTCTTTCAGAAGAAAGACAGGAAGAAAAGGAGAACAGTTGAAAAGAAAGAAATAAAACCAGGACCAAAGGAGAAAAAAAGAGGAAATGAGCATGAGGAAAGGTGCATAGAAATGAAGAAAGGGGAGCAGAGAGGCAAGAAAAGCAGATGAGAAGGACATCAACTGAAGGACAGGAGACACATTTGATAGTGAGAGAGAAAGAAAAGTAGGACAAGCAAGAGGGAAAGAGAAGAAGGAGCGGCGGAATAAGCAAGAAATCAATAAGGACAGACAGAAGGAAATGATGATATTTTATACATATTATCCTCAGGAAGGACAGGTAGAAGGAAGAGAGAAGAGATAAAAAGCACAAATGAATTACAAAAAGGAAGGAAAGAGTGAATGGAAGAAAGGAGAGACGGGGTGAATGAGGGATAGCAAGAAATACAATTATGATGAATAGATGGAAGGAGGGAAGCAGACGCAAAAAAGCAAGGATTGAGAAAGAGAGAAATGGAAAGAGAAAATATAAAGCAAAAAAAAAAAACACAGGGAAGGACAAGAATAGAAGCAGGAAATCAGGGAAATAGATTGAAAGCGTAAGGGAACAACAGAAAGAGGAAAGAAAAAATATGAGGAAATGAGGAAAGACAGCGGTGAGCAAGGATGCAATTAAGAGCGGTAGGAAAGGAAGAGAAGTAGGAAGAAAACAGAGGAGAGATTTACAGAAAGAAAAAATCAAGGGAGAAAAAACCTTCTCTAACGTTGAGAGGATGCTCAGTGACTACAGGACAGAGTCCTGAACTGTACCAATGCACTTGTTACTGTGGATCTTTGATGTGTGAGCAGTTCTGACTCTGATTTGAATTCTCATTTTTGCTATCAATTCATTTGCATCCTCATCAAAGAGACTGCTTTACACATCCAAATGCCCACACACATCGGCGCAGTCATAATCAAATCATTAAAAATCGCCTCCTCGTCCTTGCACGAGTGTCCTGAAGGTTGGCTTTTATCCGCCGGTATGACTAAGTGACTCCTTCACCCTGTTTAAAGCGCCTGTTTCCCCGGGGCCATCGTGCTCAGCAACATCTACATGTTTCATTTCGGAAACTTATTCCTCTCCGTGTGCCCTCATTCCGTCCTCTGCCGAATGCAGATCTGCCATGGCTGGCTAGGTTTCGGGAGCAATTTGGAAAACTAAGAGGGGGCTGACATCCCCACTCAACTCAGCCACATGACGGGGGGTGGGGAGAGTGGGTGAGTGTTATGGGGGGCAAAGTCAGAGAAAAGACGAAATAATTTGGAAGACATCGTGCAGGCCTGTCTTTTTTTCTGGACCAGATAGACATGTGGTTGCCCATTTGATTAATCGTCGCTGGCTGTTTAGCAGGAGCTTTGTCAGAGATTCTGCATCAGGCCTGTCAGTCTTCTAACAGCCTGTGTGTGAGCGTGCACCCTCACGTGGATGGCCCGCGATGATGAGGCTTTAATGATGTGGGTGTCGAAGCTGCAGCAGACCTGCCTCGGGCCCGCCGTCACGGATGGAAGTTAAGGAGAGGAGGAGGAAAAGGAGGTAGCCCTGACTCGGACTGACATATGGTCGGAGTTTGACGAGTCTGCTGACATTTATGAAGTGACAAACACTCGGGCGGTCGCAGGCCTCGGGGTCTCACTATCACACTCCACACTGGAATGTGACGAACCCAGTTTGCAGTCTGTTTTTCAAGGTGATTTGTCCGGGATTTGTGCTTGTTTACACCGACTCTGACCTGTAGATTTTAATACCTCATCCCTCTGTGTTAGCTCAATGAGGTGAATTTACCAAACACAATGTGACACAGTGTAAAAAAGCCCAACAACCTGGGCTGAGATTTGATTGGCTCATGTTCCATCTGCAGTAACAACGCTCAGCCTTCACCAGGGTGCCACCAACTATTCCCACCGCGACACTCCTGCTCTCTGCTGCCATGTTCGCACTCAGCTGACAACATCACTACCTGTATAATCACATTCATTTAAAGCCTTTTTATTGTAAAATGAGACATCCACTGAGGATCCAAACTGTTCCACATTACAACATGTAGAACAAGAGAGCAGAACAGTGTTTGTTGGAGTTCGATCAGTATTACAACAAGACAAGTACCATGATGGTACTCACCTGCTGAGCATCAGTGATACTGGTGAAGTGAGGTGTCTGCACAGAACCCAAAGGATACTAAAAGACAACACCCACCCCAGCTACAGTCTGTTCACCCTGCTGCCACCTGACAACAGATACAGAAGTATACACTACCATACGACTCGACTGCAGAGCAGCTTCACTCCACAGGCTGTGAGACTCCTGAGCTCATCCTCTACATGTCACCATGACATGTTATTTTTCAGACCTGATTATTTATTATTCATTAATCTGTCGGTCTCAGGTTTTGTTTTTGTGTGTGTAGCTTAGGGAATTAAAACAGACATTTTGTTATACAATCTTCTGTTGCATAATGACAGTTGTGACAATTTTGAATTTAGGGTGGAAAAGAGTATCATGAGTCTTTTTTTTTTAACGATTTTTGAAATCGATTGTATGTAACTAGCACTTTGTCCGTTAACTTGATGCTATCACCTAATAAGAATTCCCAATAATATGCTAACGGATGTTAGCGTCGTGATTTCCCATGTTTAACATAAAACCACATGTATACTCATACTTATAGACATGGACAGTACCTCATACATTCTTAAAGAGCTACAATGAGCTCCACCACACTGACCAGCTACGGCAACTTCAAAGGGTCAAATCTCAAGCTCAAAATTCCCAATGGAGACATTGCGTGCCAGGAGAGGGTAGCACATATTCAGTAAATACCTTTATGATTTCTATGTTATGTATTCTCATAGCACTAGATGGAGAGCAGGAACAGCTAAATGTAGCACCTCATTGAGTTTGAATTTGAATCATTCTGTTGTACAGTTTATTTTCCACTTTTAATTTCACATGTGAATATTATTCAAAGGCTAACATTTGTGCTTTATGCAGTTTTCAGGGAGTCTATTCAGTTGGGCCTAAAATCTTATTTTATATTTTATATATTATTTAGAACAGCTAAATGTAGCAGTTTCCCTCAAAATGTATGTAACACTTTAATCTGCAGTATAGCAATGATGCTGCTGAAACAAATCTCAGAAAGACTGACTGACATGTGATGCACATTGTTTTGGGAAATAAAGCTCATGACACTGCAAGGTCTCAAAAAGTATAGATTAAACACAAAAATTGTAATTCTAAATTACAATATGTGTAGAATTGGCTACATATCGAATCGGCACCCAAGTATCGTGATGCTAACGAATTGGGTGTATCATCCCTGCCCAAGTAAAGAGCTGAGACACTGAGAACTGACACACTCGGATGTTCAGCATGGTCATATGAGTCATATATGAGTCTCCTGAATGATAATTATGAAATACCAAGACATAATTGCACAGTCCTAGCTTTTGTCTCAAAAGTAATGAATTTACTGTAAGAATCATATGACTTGTCCATAGTCCCCATAATAAAATAGCTTCTGTGCTCTTGCACTGGTGATGTTTTGAATCTCAACTGTGTCTGTTTTGAAAATATATAATTTTAAGCTAGATCGCCAAGTGGCAAGCAAAATTGGGCTTCCCCTGGGGCACCTAATTCTGCCTGTCAACCGGCTTGTGTTAATTGGATTAATGGCAAATTTGTTTTTGAATATGCACCAGTCAGGTTAAGCGAGTCCTGCATGAAATGCTGTCTTGTCTACCTGTGTCAAAATTAAAACTAATACAGCATCTATGGGGACTCACAGTCAATATCTTATTTGAGCACCATTAGTCGGTAAATGTAATGAAATATTTACATTAAATATATTGTATATTTATTTATTTAAAGATATATATTTTGACATCAAAAATTGTTTTCATTAATTGGCCATTAGACCATTTTCTTTTGTTTCTCCACATATAAGGCCTGATAGGCCTTTCTTCTACCTAAATCACTGATGGCATGAATGAAAATCAGAGTGAAGAAGCCTTGAGAAATATAAACTTTATACAGTGATGGTCAGTCAGTGCCGTGCTGAGACAGCAGTCAGACAACACAAATGTATAATGATAAATATTGGCTGTCATTGGCTGCTTCTATTGGTTAGCAAGGGGATTAATAGGAAAAGGTGCCATCATTACTGCACAGTTACGACTAATAAGGCATTTCAAGCCGAGGAAAGTCCCATGCTTTATTTACTTACTTTACAATACCTTGCTTGCTGTAATGGCATCTTTTCCCATTTAAAATGCCTGCAGTGTGCACGGCTGCTTGTGTCCGTGAATTGTTTGTGCAGTTCTGCAAGCTGTGCAAATGTCTCCCCACGGATGTCAAATAGATTCTAATTAGCTCTGCAGAATTTAATGAACATACGCCGGTGGATCACTGGGGTAGAGCCCCGGCTGAATGGATGTGTAACCAATCGCACTTTTCCACAGTCAAGAGGGGTTTGCTGCAGCAGAATAACTCTGGCACATTCCCACTCCCTTTTTTCCCCTCCCATGTCGACTTTGGCTTTCACTCTGCATATGTATCCCAGGAAGCATTTTGCCGAGGGAGAATAGGAGTAAGGAGAAAGCTTGTTTTACATGTTTTAGTTACATATTTTACATATTTGGTTTCTATTTTATTTATCTTTCTTGTCCTTGATTTTTTTTTACCTTGATTTAACCTCAATCAAACCTGTTTTTTTAGCTTTAGAATTTAATCAAACGTTAAAACACATTGGACAGCATTCCACCGCCCGATGTCCTTGGTGAACACATTGTCGTCACATAGAAATGCTTTGAATTCTTATCTATCTGCTCACAGATGAAAGTTAAAATCTCAACCAAAACACTTCTGGAGGTTCTAAGATATTTAGCACATCAAAAACTAAAAGGTCTCGTTGTTCTGTTCCATGACCCTACACTACTTTAAAGGTTGACGTCAAACAAAAAAATATCACGGTTTCCATGAAAACTAAAGACATTGTCAAGGTTAAAAATAATGATTTTTGTGTCTTTCAAGCTTTGCTTTCATCAAGGAATTGTCAATTTGCAGCAATTACAGCCTTGGCATTCTAGCTGTGAATTTGTTGAGGTGGTCTAAAGAAATTTCACTCCATGCTTCCTGGAGCACCTCCCACAAGTTGGATTGGCTTGCTAGGCACTTCTTAAGTACCACACAGTCAAGCTGCTCCCACAACAGCTCAATAGGATTGAGATGAGGAGGCTGTGCTGGTCCCTCAATTATAAACAGAATACCAACTAACGACTTCTTCCCTAAATGGTTCTTCATAGTTTGGAGCTGTATACAGATAGAGTCGAGCACTCCTCCGTCATCTTTGCATTTGTTCTGTGTCTCATAGACTCTCTTCTATGGCATCTGATGCAAATACCTCAAACTTGTCAGTCCATAACACTTCTTTCCAGTCTTCCTCAGTCCGTGCTCTTTTGCCTATTTTAATCTTTTTCCTTCTCAGTTATGGCTTTTTCTTTGTTATTCTGCCTAGAAGGCCAGCATCTTGGAGTCGTCGCTCCACCTCTGACATTGAGACTGTATTTTGCGGCTACCAGTTAATGAAGCTGCCAGTTGATCTGTGAGGCGTCTGTTTCTCAAATGAGAGACTCTGATCTGATCTCGTGCTCATGTTCAGTTTTGCACCAGGGCTTCCTACTTCTTTTTCTATTCTGGTTAGAAGAAGTTTGTGCTGTTCTTTGAAGAGAGTTGTTTGTATGAGATCTTCAGTGTTCTTGGCAATTTCTAACATGGAATAGGCTTCATTTCTCAGAACAGAAATAGAAAAAAATTACAGAAAAATAGGTCATTTTTGTGTGTCCATTTTGAGACTGTGTTAAAACCCCAAAAATGCTGAACCTTTTAACACGACAAACTTGGATTAGTTAACACAAAGTGCTATTGGACCACAGGAGTGATGGCTGCTGAAAGTGGACCCTCTGTACACCTGTGGAGATATTCCATTAAGAATCAGCCATTTTTCTGATACATTTAATGCTATTTTAGTTGGAAAGTTCTGTTGCTTTATGAATAAGGACATTTCTATGTGACTCTAAAATTTTGAGTCGTAGTGTACGTCATATTTACAGTGCACCTGATATTAAAAAGTACTGAATCCAAGTACAATTTTGAGGTATTTGCACTGAAGTATTTTGATCTTGATTAAAGGTGCTAATCATCATAGTAAAGATACAAAGTTCAGCTTTGTTAGCGGGAGTAACTACTTCATGGTTTGGCATCACTTTATGATAGTGTGATTATGAGGAGATGATTTTCTCCAATGCAGTAGTCAACTTGCATTAATGGAATAAAAAGGGATTCTTAATTTCTTTTATAATCAGAAAACCACAAAGGTAAAACAAATATTTTTAAACTAAATACGGTGTAAGTACGGTGTACTGAAATTTACCTGTGAAGATTAAAATCACACAATAAGGAAATATTACTTTGTGATTAACAGATCCTCTCTTTGATAAGGCCTCAAGATGCTATTCCTGCATCTACTATTTGTTGTGAGCAGTGTCGCTGCTAGCCATTTTGGTGCCCTAAGCATAATGATTATGATGTAGCCTACATTCTGCTCAATTCTACTGAATGATAATCCTAAAGATGGTTGTGGGTTTACTTTGCATTGCAAACGCCAAAATATGCGCTCTCAAATGACACTATGCTAGGTAAACTTTGCTAAATGCCAGGCTACAGACTATTAATCGCACGCTACACGGTAATAAATGGTCTGAAGCAAGAGGAATTGTTAGCCTATCTTGTGCACTGACTGCTAACTGTTACTGAGAAAGTATTGACCACCGTCACTTCAAAATAAACCATAAACTACTGCTAAATATCTAAAGTATAGTAACAGCTAGCTGGCATCAGTTACTTGTAAAATGCATAGATAATGTTTAACAGTAAAATCTCAATTTAGCTTGGACTTAAGTTATAACATATTTGAGTTTGCTAACATAGTAACAACGTCAGCTAGTTCGAGGTGTATGCATAGGCTAGCCATTACATTAGCAGCGCATTTCCCGTATTTAAGAATGATTAAACATGGACTTACCTGCAAGTGATGCATCATCTCGCCGTTTCTTCATCTTTCTTTTCTCTGCTCCTGACTCCTGCTTTCTTTTCGAGGCCATTTCCAAAAAAGTTGACTCTACTGTCAAACTTCGTCGGGGGGACACCATTGTTACTTTCTTGAGCAATTAAATATATCTCTAGTTCTGCCTGTTTTGTGATATACATGCCTAAAAAGTGCCTAATATTTCGGCATTATAGGTATTATGACTATGATGATTTTTCATTAGGCTGTTTTTGGTGCCCCCGTGATGCGCGTGAACAGTGACCAGCTACTGGGGGTGTCAAGATTATTCAAATCTTCAATTTGATTTCATGTCATTGGTCACGTTTTGCTACATTTTTATTTCTTGTTCAAAAAGACAGGCGTATTTTTGGTGGATTTTTGTGGGTTAGGGTTCAGCAATTTCAAATAAGGATTCCTGGGTTCAGCAAAAAACATTCAGAATCAAAATCGTGACATCCCTACCAGCTACATCAATTCTTGATTCGAGATTGCTGTTCCTGATACACAGGCAGCCCTCACACCACAAGACTGTGATGCAGTCACACACCCAATGTACAGACACAGAATACATGCATAGATTTGTGTATCTGTGCCCAAAGCTGGCTCGCCCTAGATCAGCTAATGAACTCACTGCTGTTTCCTTTGATGCTGTGAAACAGTCATCTCTCATTGTCAGAGTAAACAAAGAGGAGAAGACTTGTGCCTCGTTACTGGGAGAGAAGTCGCATCGCATCAAAGAGTTTCACACTAAAAATTAGAGAAAAACCCAGACACCAGACTTACACTGTTTACCTGCTTCACAAAACAGATCCAAATAATTAAGCTGGGCAACATCTGTGTGTGGCCTGTATTGTACGAATCAACTCATGCTGCCATTAAAGCTTTTTGTTTTTTTCTCACTGTTTCTTCACCTTTGCTTGTGGTCTATAGTTAACAGCCTATTCATTAAGATCTTAAAACCTGATCTGAGGTGACCTTCTTCACCATCAAGAATTTCTGAACCCATCAGTGTATTCATGACAATCCCCAGGCAGGATTATAATACTGCAGATTTTGCAAATGGCAGGAACTTTCTCAACATGTCAAATACTGCAGCTTAGTCAGTGACCTTAAGCTTCAAACTATGATTCTACATACCCCTCAAGTGTCAGTTTTGCACAAGGTTCATAATCAAGTTAGCAATTGTACGTAACAGGTAACGTCGGGTAAGTGTTTCAAAATAATGCTTGCTAACAAACAGTTCACATCTTATGACATATTATGACCTTTGAACTGTCGTTGATGTTGTCACATGTAGATTTAGGCGCCAAAACTACTTTGTTGGTTTTAGTAAAAGATCACACTTTGGGTGAATATAACTACATTCAGTCACAAAACTTCATCTCAGTTATCAGATGAAAAGTGACAGACAGTACACGAACTACGCCCCCTTCAGGTCCAGTGTTTGACCCATGCAGTCACCTTTACCATCCCCACCATGACACAGACTTTTTTTTGCTCTTCTACTGCACTATAGGGGTGCTTCAAGAAATGACGCGTGAGGGGTAAACGCCAAATCTTCCTCTATGGAGGAGAATGAAAAGACAAGAAGGGATATCAATCCATCTTTCTGTTGTACATCGTAGACATGTGTTGTATCATTTTCTTAACATGCCTCTCTGAGGCTGGAGCCACCGCATTGTTACACAGTCCAATACAAGGAACTTGCCTCCAGAGAATGTGCCGTGATTACTGTGTGTTTTCACCTCCCAGCATTTAGCTGTGTGTGCTACATCACTAACACCAGAAGTAAGTAACAGTACACAAATATGGAAAAAGTTAAAACAGTCCCATTAAACTGGTAATTAGCTGCATAATAAAGTCACAGCGAGACAAAACTGCCGAGCATGTGTTGTTGAACATGATTGATGGCATTAGTCAGGCAGCACTGTGTCTCTCAGCACTTTATAATGGAATTTTCGGGAGGTAAGAGAGAGCCTGTTGTAGCAGTGTCTCAGAGGCAAATACATCCCAGGTTTTTTCACAGGCGTTAAATGTCAGAAAAAAACCTGGTGTCACTGGTGTCATCCTCTAAAATACCCTCAAATACGTGTAGTCTGTGGAGACAGGACGTAGCCTAGCCAACCACAGCTAATCTGCAGCTTAAGTGAAAAAAAGAGAAGTTGTAGACGAATGTCCACATTTGTCTTTTCCAGTCATTATCATAATGTCATTCTCAGTGACTCATTGCTCTGCTGTCATCCAAACTCTGCCACATGACGTGACCCTCAAATGCATCAGCGTGGGCTGACGTGCTCTGACAGCTGTGGTGAGTTTGTTTCGCTGCTGCACTGTCAGTCAGGGGAGGTTATGTTTAACACCAGGCATGCCCCTTGTGGGCTTAATGCTTTAGCCTAATTACAGACATCAGCCGCAAGAAAAAAGCCTGACTTTAATTGTCTTCTTTTCACCTTCCCCTGTCCCCGTCTGACCCGGTCTGGTGGACGACTTCATATCTGACAGACAGGAGGCTTGAACGTGGCTAAGGCTGAGTGGAGCTGACCTTGCCGGGCTTATCCCAAACTATTCCCTCCCCATCATTCCCTTTGATAATTAACATTTAATCTGGGAGCCGCCGGAGAGATTATCTTCTGGACAGAGAGCGCAATTAAGAACCATTACTGTCACAATGTCAGTTTGCCATGCCTCTCCATAGGATAGGATGATAAAGGACCTTTCTTAAAATAATAGATGACATAAAAATTGGATTTTAATTTTTTTTTTGTAATTAATTTGCCACTCACTGTTGGTGTGGATTCACAAAATGTTATTTGGGACTTTTGGACACATAGAGTATCTCAATGATCCGAATCTTGCAGCTAATTTCAGAATGTCACTGAAAAGAAATCTTAGACAGCCCGCTTAGACTTAGCCACTCACAGTAATGTGTCTGTCACAGACTGTATTGAAGTGCAAATGCAACAAGGAGGCAGAGGTGGATTGAAATCCAGCTTGAAAAGTCATTTGAGATGATTGCCAGATGTTTCAAAGATGTGAAGGGATGCTCATCTCAGAGATTCGTGCACAGTCTGCTCTCAAGTGAAACTACTTCAGTAAGCAGTCTAGTTGAAGGACTCTCTGCAGAATGTGCCTGCTGTGATAATGGTAGCTGAAATAATACCGATATTATTCATTGTCCTTACTGTCACCAGCACCAAATTTGCAGATAATTTGCTGGTTTCATAGTTGTTTTCTATAAATACATCTGATGGCGATGCGATCTGATCACAACACACAGCGTGGTTAAAGGAAGAGCTGAAAGGGTGAGCCTTGTCTGAAGTGGGTGCGCAAGCTAAGCAGCACTGTGAGAATGTGAATAACGTCTATTCAAATCAATTTGGGATCTCAGGGCGTCTGGAGACTTGGATTACGAGCTGTATGAAACCATCACCGGCTGAGTTGGGGATGAGGAGATCATTTTTACTGAATTTCATCTCTTGATGTACTGATCCTTTCAGAGTAAATGATCTGATTTGAAAGAGGCTTACATATTGGGAGATGCATCGATTCAAGTTTTACTCTCTTAATACGGATGAAGATAATTCAATTAGTTCTCTTTCATTTAATTGAAGGCAGACCGCTTGGTTAGGGTTAGGAAAACATCACGTTTTGGCTTAAAATATCTGTTATGGTCCCCACAAACACAGCTGGAGGTGTCTCGCCACAAACCCAGGGTCCCCTCCACCTACCGGCATTAAAGTCAGGGAATGAACTTGCACTGTGAATGTGATATGACGCGCTTTGTAGATGTTTCAATATTTACATTTACATTTAGGGCATTTAACAGACGCTTTTGTCCAAAGCGACTTACAATAAGTACATTTACGTAGCCTATGACATGTACAAATTTGACTTTATCTGTGGTTTGCAGAAACGTTAACTGCCAACACTTTATCCCGGTGACTGGACTGCTCCAGAACACTCAGCAACTCTCTGATGCATTTATGATTTTGGGGTGAACCGCCCCTTTAACTGCATATACTGTAATATTGTAGTGTTCCCTGTTGAATTATTACACTTACCATACCAAATGTATCTATGATATATCAATCTGATAACAAAACCCAACAAGCTTCTTCAGAGTTCAGACGCGGAAAAAAACCAGACCTTGCTTCATTTCCAGGCTGAGTGATGTAATGAACTTAAACACATGCATTAACTCATATTGCTCTCTGGTCTGTGAACATTTTGTGCTCAAAGCTCAAAACACTTGGCATTCAGCCGGGTCACCGTCTGTCCACAGAGCTGCAGTGCCATTTCACTCTGTGTCATTTTTGTCGCTCACGCTGCTCTGATGTCATCTGATGCTGCTACTTTTTAGCATTAAACTGTGCAGAATAGCTCGCTGTGGCATTTAGATAACACTCTGATGGTATTTCCAGGACTAGGCGAAAATTCATTTTTAAATTTCAACTCAGATGTTTTGTGCAGATTAAGTCACTTTGGCTGCTCCAAATGCAACCGAGTGACCGTGCTCGTAGTTTGACAACACATCTGCCAACATTTCATCGACTTGTCCCGTTCAGCCACATGGATTCTGTTGGTAGAGTTTGGAGGTTTGGAGCTCTGTCCCTGTGTTGATACGAATGCTGTCACTGTTGATTAGTATTAGTATGAAATAATTAATTGATCCATTTTGCACATCTGTTCCATTCCTGTCTTCTAGACATGACTTCTATATAGAACTATTTCTTTCCTGCTCCAAAGCCTAATTGTTGCCAGGATTATGTTCACAGACGTTTTTTTTGTTTTCGTTTTAATTGCACCCAACTTAACTTGTAGGAAGGAGCCCTGTGTGGTTATGTTTCGGCTGCTGAAGTACTAGGGAGAGCTTGTGCTTTTGGTTTATTGTAAATAAAAGAAAAACATTGTGTTTACTTTTTCTTTCGTGACTTCCAAAGGGCAGCATGCCCTTGAAAAGTTTGAGAACCACTGCCATGATGCACCTAACAGCATGCTTTGACATGCCCAAACTTCTCAAAGGAAACCAAACCAAGTGTAATTTTTTTGGACAGTGCTTCACTTGAAATAGCTAGAAATCAATCAGTGCTGTCACTCATTATACCTCCCGCCTCCGCGCTGTTCAAATCCTGTGGCTGTGACCACTCTGTGCTTTGTCATAACTGACCTAAATTAAGCTCCGAGGCCCTTGTCAAAGTAGCCTTAATACAAATGTGAGGGATTAATGCTTTCCCCTCCGAGCGGTGGGAGCGCTGCTGATGATGAAGGGTTTCCTCTGTGCTCAGTGAGAGATCACAGTGTCACTGGCAGCATAGCAAAAAACCTTACGTAAAAAAAAAAAGAAAAATCAAACAAGCAAGCAAACAAACTCTCCATCAGTTATTGGCCAAAAATATAACAGGTTTTAAGTCTTCTGTCCTCAGCTTTTTTAAATCTTTTTGATCCAGACATACATTTTAGTTGTGACCTTCCAATATTATTAAAAACACCTCCTCATATCAATCGAACAGACTTTTCACACAGTAAAAGCAACACAAAGTGCTTTGTATGCGGTCACCTAACTTCCTTCTTCCAACAAGAAATAAGCTGCTGCACATTGAACTCGGGCTGTAAATGCGGTTTTGTCACCAGTGTATAACACAATAGGCAGTCCAGTTTAGGATGCTACAGGAAGTGAACCTCGATTTGTTTGATTCCTGTAGCATGAGCATATCATAAAAGGGAACACTAAGATGTCCATCACTTTGTCACATCCTGTCACCAGTGGTCCACTGAGGATAATCTGTTAACCTGTCAGTGCCAGCGTGAGCCTTTCTGCATTCACCAAGCATTTCTCTCACTCTCTTGGTTTTAATCAGGATGTAAACGAGGATTTCCAGCAGTTTGTATGGCTCTTGGGGCTATATACTTTATAATGGCCTATTTGGCTATATGTGGGAGATACAAAGATATAATTGTAGCAGATATAGGGCATCCTATCCTGCCACCTCTTTTTGCTGCTTGAGTTGATGTTGAATATTCTGCGTACACTCTCAGAAAATAAGGTACAGAATTTTACCTTTAGGGGTACAATGGCTTGTCACTGGGGCAGTACCCTCTGAAGGTACAATTTTGTACCCTTGACACTGGGTACTTATTTGTACCCTTGTGGTTTGTACCTTATAAAGACCAATCTTGTACCTCTGGTGGCAATTTTGTACCCTTATTTTTAAGTACAAAAATGGATTTTTTTAAAAATATTTTTGTATCTGGATTATACAAAAGACAAATACATTTTAAATTTATCAGAATGTATTTTTTATTTTCACATTTCAATTTCATTTAACTTTAAACAATGTAAAATTGTCCATTGCAGGCAAGTCCATTCTCCACCAACCTTAAAACTGCATACATGAAAATAACACTTGTGACAGAAGATCTTCACATGTCAGTTTTGTACATCTTTAAATACTATGTCGAAGTGTGACATATAAGTTGACTGGTGGAGTCAATAGTGGTTTACTTGCCTAGTGACAGTTATTGGCAGAGGCGTATCACGTATCACCAAGGATCTAAATAGGTACTTTCTCGCATAAAAAAATATTAAAACTTAAGAAAGTGATGTATTAACAGCGCTAAAGCGAGAATTAAAACAGCTTTTAGCAGCTCTACCGCTGCCGGTTGCCGCGAAATGCATTCTGGGAAACTTGCATACTGTATACTGCGGTGTGGACGGGCTCTTTGTCTGCCAGGCTGTAGGTAGCTGATTTTACTGTGCATCCATGGTTGGCCGTTTGTGAATATCATAACATACAATATTGACTGGATGATTAATAATTTTTCATACCTGCAAATCTGCTAAAAAAAATATATATATTTCGAGGCTACTCAAAAATGGCTTAGAAGTTAAAATCTTCATTGAATACTTAAGGAAACAGTGAAACCTTCACATTTAAAAAGTACTACTGAAGAAAGACTAAATAATTATTTAAACATATTAATATTTAGGCTACTGCCATTTGTAGAGCCTAATACAATTGTACCCCAGCATGTAGAAGAAAAGGTACATATATGTACCTTTTACCACTGGGGTACATATATGTACCTTTTGGGCCCTCAAAAGGGTACAAATAGTTACCTTAAGGTCCAATAATGAGCTCTAGGGGGTACATTAGTGTAGATTGTACCTAGGGGTACAAAAAAGGACTCGTACTGTACCCCTATTTCTGAGAGTGTATGAATGTCATCATGCTGTTGTTTTTTGCACAAAGTGTCTCAGAAAGCATCTGGTCTAATACACGCTTGTACTGGGTTCAACTCAACTCAAGTGTGTAGAATTAGACTACTTCCAGATGCCCTGAGGGAAAGCAAGTGTGCAGAATATTTATTTTAACCTTTGCACGTGGGTGCCGCAATTAGATTTTCAATTAGAACAGGACAAGCTACTTTACAGCCCTAAATCCTACAAAAGCAGATTCTAAAGTAGCCTATATTGAGATAACAATATGATATATATAAAAATATTAACAGTATTCAGCTGCTGTCAATTAAACTGACAAATACCAAGACGTCCCACTGTGTGATTCTTAAATGAAGAGCAAAAACAGCAAACAGCCCACTGAGCTGATGTTTGGCCGATTCACAGAACTGATGGTATTCGGCTTCAGCTGTGTGAATTGTAGCTAGTGAAATAAATGGTCACACACTCAACTTTTAAAGAAAAGTTATTATCCCTCAGTCCTACCAACCAAAAAAGAAACATCTGCATGTGGTCTTATCTTTGTACAATTAAAGTTCTTTGATTCAGAAATCAAAGACACCTAAAAAAGATCTTCTGTCTGTTTGATGCTGTCCATAGGTGGTAGGCTTAGTTATGTATGCAATCTATTTTCAGGACATCGTCCTTTGAAACGAAGCTTTGACTAATCTTCACACATCCTCGGGAGCTCCTGTAGGCATGCCACGCTCCTCGGCTCCTTCGCAGTGAGGGATGACAGGAGACAGAAAAAAAAGGGGTAACAGAGGAGAAATGAGAAAGACTGAAGGAGGTGTGTGTGTGTGTGTGTGTGTGTGTGTGTGTGTGTGTGTGTGTGTGTGTGTGTGTGTGTGTGCCTGTGTGTCCAGGGGGAGAAGTTGAGAGGGGAGAGCAGCGACAGACCTGCGGTCATCCTACAGGGTGTATGAGGCTGCCAAAGGCCTTGTAATCCTCCCCCACCCCTGCCCTCCTCCCCTCTCTATCATCCCCACCACCTCACCATGACAAACCGGATCTGCTCTCTATCAAAGAGCCACAGGCTACCTCTCCTATTTTTCCTCCTTTCTTACCCAGCGGTCCTCATCCCATTTGTCATTTACACTGCCTCGGTCGTGGTCAGCTCGCAGGGACAGGCTGTCACTGCCAGGCTTGGCCGCCGAGCTCACAGGCCTGGCAAGGAGGAGCCACCAGTTCCCCCAGTGGCAGCATTTAGAAAGCCACTTAATGGGTTTAGGCGCATTTGCTAATTTGTAAACAAGTTTCGGATGTGGCGCTCCCTGCCAGGCTGGTCGGTCTGGCACTTGACTTGCCGACCGTTTCTGGTGGAGTGAGATCAAATTCAAAGGCTTTTTCATACTTGACTATTTGTGTTTTGGCTCTTGAGGCAGTAGAATTCAATGCTGAATGGCTTACTGACAGTCTGAGTAATGATTAATTATGCTGGGATCATTGGAGGCGGATTCAGAGGATTTTCAATGCAGAAAAGACGACACTTATGGGAGATACAGTAAATCTTTTTTGGCTTATTTCGCCGTGCAGATGAGCAGCACACACACTTCATTCACACATTTCCTCTGCCTCTTAAGAGAGCCAGCACTGTGTCCACACAGGAGGCGTAGCATCAGCTCCAGCGCTCCGTCTGTGGCTACACAGGATGCACTGAGGCACAGTATTGAAGTGTAGGTCTCCCACGATTTGGCAGCGCTTTGAGCCCAACGCACAATCACTGCTGCTACGCGTGTAAAACTGAAGAAAACAGACGTGATGCGTAAAAATACGCTTCGGAGCGCAAAACCTGAGCTATTACACAGTCTATGTGGGCAGCTGGACTGATTAAAATAGAGGCACATCTGTTCCGTCAGATGTGTGTGAGACGGATGACTTAAAGATGCAGCTAAAATGAATCTTGTATAGACACAGTGTGATGCTCGCAGGTCGGTCTGTGTTGAGCACAGTTTACATAATCACCTCTGTGCAGCCAGTTATTTTCTCACGTTGCCGTCATGCTGGCACATGGCGAATACTTTCATATGATAAAATGTGTATTTTGTCATAAGTGGGGGGTGAACTGAATATATCAGGATGTTCTGTATCCCTGAAGCAATTAACAGACCCTGCCGTCATTACACTTAACATTCTCACACAAGGGTAGTATTATT
The DNA here is from genome assembly GCA_039737535.1 of Lagodon rhomboides. Classification (NCBI taxonomy): domain Eukaryota; kingdom Metazoa; phylum Chordata; class Actinopteri; order Spariformes; family Sparidae; genus Lagodon; species Lagodon rhomboides. The sequence continues at coordinate 1,839,669 of CM077807.1, forward strand.
GTCTATTCAAATACAATGTCATCTTCTTTATATTTTTATAGAGTTTTATTTGTATTTTTGAAATACACAAATGTATCTATAAAATTACAAAAAAGACTGTAAACTGACATGTCAAATATAATATAATATGATGTATCTATAACTGTTAATTAAGGCATTCAAGTTTAATACAATAATCAGTAACAGCAGCACTGGTTCTGTTGTTTTACATTGATTTATTTGTTCATTGACAGATGTTATTATGTAAGTCAAATAAATGTGTTTTTTATACATTTTTCAGAAATGTATTCCACAAATCTGACACTGCTCCACCGTTACAATTAGCTGTGATGTGCTGCAGACAGTGTTTGAGTAATGGAGCCATGCTGAACAGTTTGCTGTTTTATGTTCCCGGCTAACATTGGTGTGTTGCTTGATAGCGCAGTCACTAATACTGATGTGTCTGTGATTGGCCGATACTGGCTGACAATGTCAACGTGGAAGTCAAGCAGTAGTGCATTGTTGTTCCATCCTGACATTTTTTCTCACTTTGTTTAACATTGAGAGAATGAGCATTGTTTTGTCATTTCTAAAAAAAATGACAAAAAATGCTCCTGCCTTGATGAAATATGAGGGTTATTATGTTTATGAGACTGGTAACTATGAGTGAGTGCAGAGGGCTCCTAGTTTAAAATGTAAACCAAATGTTTTATGGCTGGTATATTATGATTTTTTTGATTGAATATTAAGAATATGAGATTTTTAAGAGTGACTGATTTGACACTAGATCTGTATTAGTCTGTTTGTGTTTTACTCTTATGTTACTGTCATTTTGAGCGTTGCCACACACATTTCCTTCAGGATTAATAAAATGAATATTATCTTATCTAAAACCCTGGACAATGGAGTTTTAAACAGGAGGAAATGCATCTGTTGAGGACTATTTTCGGAGGCTGACTAATCCACATTTTGGTCCTCGGGTGAGTGTTTCTGACAGCAGGACGGTGTATGTAGGATTGAGTCAAAATAAACTAGAGTGTGCGTGTTCATGGTAATGAAGGAACATGTCATCCGGTGAAACAATGTGGCTCACTGATGTGTTCTTCTTGGTTGAAACAGGCAACAATGGAGCTCTATGGCACAGAGGATGTCAGGCTTTGGAGACACACACAATACTTGTTAACATGGCACATGGCATTTGGATTTTCAAACAGGCTTCAGCTATTTATTATTGGAAACACTTCTATCTGGAGCTCTTTACTGGTCAGACCTCACCCAGAAAGCTCAGTAAAAACTAACTAAGCACAGCTCTGATGCAATAGTAAAGCTGTTATTCACAAAGTGCAGCCTGCTGTTTTCATTAAATACTGAATACCAGCCACATGAAATTCTGATTCTTTTCTTAATAATACTGATTTAACTCACTCAAATGGGGATATTAAAGCCTTGAGATGAGATAAAAAAATAATGGATGCTGCACTTCACTTCTAGGATACAAAGCGTGCAAATGTTTTGAACTCTCAGTCTGGATTAAATCAATGCCAAGAACCTTCCTGAAGTGAAGCTGAGACCTGTTTTTCTCCTGTTTGTTTTCATCAATCCAGGGTTTCTAAGCACAGGAGACCAGGCAGCCAAGGGCAACTACGGCCTGCTGGATCAAATTCAGGCTCTCAGGTGGATCAAAGAAAACATCCAAGCCTTCAAAGGAGACCCGAAGAGAGTGACCATTTTTGGCTCTGGCGCTGGAGCATCGTGCGTCAGCCTACTCACCCTCTCGCATTACTCAGAAGGTATGTCTGCTCGCTCACAGGCATGCAAAACCGCACAGAGATAGACGCACAGACAAAGGGCCTTTCATCATGGTGTCGTTTTTGCTATATATGTGCATACTCCTTACGCTTTCATACATCAAGAATGTTCACAGTGAAGAGCCCTGTTTTTGTTTCACACACAGGTGCTAAGGGCAACATTAAAACAACATTGAGAATGTATTCTCTGTGGACTGATTCACATATTCAGGCATTTTGGCGGTGCGATAACAGGTTAAATTTATGAGATCTAGAATATTAGTATTGCTGCAAACAACCGTTCGCCTCGTAAAGATAAAGGTGAGTAATGGTGTCCTGAACAGACAATGGCGTCACACTCCCTCTGTGTGTATTGTAATCTGAGTTTCTTGACCATGTGCGCATGGTAAATCAAATCAAATCAATTTTATTTATGTTGCATAACCCACAATCACGTTGCCTCAGTGGGCTGAACAAGAAACAACATCATCTGTCCTTAGCACCTCGATCCGAAGGAGGAAAAACGTACCACAATAGAAAAAAAACTCATAACAGGGGAAAAAGTGTGGAAGAAACCTCAGGGTTTACATATTGTATTGGGGTCATTCCATGAAATCGGTGCCTTTTGTGTCCCCAAGATATTATCAGTCATAAAATTACAATAACAACAAACAAAGATGTAATTTGAAAATATAACATTACCATGTCTTCTCTCCTCAATAAAACATCAAATTAAAACCAATTAAATATTATTTTAAATAATAAAAATGATTTTTAGGCTGATGAGGGTGAGGTTTTTGGCCTGTCCCTCACTGTTGTTGTTGTATGTCAGCAGGACTTTTAATTTGTAAAATGTTGGCAAAATGTTAAAATGTTCACATTTACATATTGTTTTAAGTATGATCTTATTGTGAAATAGTGTTTTTGGTAAAAAATATTAATTGTAATAAATATTTACCACTTTATCGGTGTCCCTGTTACCCTAACCAAAAAACCCTATCAAAATAATGGTACATTCCAGATTTGACATGATTTACAGGCGGTTGCATCATCTATGAACCAGGATGCTAACAGCACAGTGAAAAGTACATTTAGCTCATCTCTGATGTGCCATTTTTGATGTTATTTCAAGGACTGGGGGGACAAGCATACATCGTCAACCCTGTTACCATTTTTTAACATATAAATACAAATAATTTATTTCTCATAATATAATCAATATCTACATGTAGTTTCCTTTCAAAGTACACAGCATGTGCTTTAGCTAACATTTGTTTCAGCTAGCAATGGGCAAATTAGCTTGAAATGGTCAACCCTGTTACTGTCAACCCTGTTACCTTTCCAGAGTAACAGGATTTGACATGTGAGTAACAGGGATGACACAGAATAGTGTTCACCTTAGTTTTACTGTCTGGCAGTAATTCTGCTGAACTCATTGCCTCATTTACATAGTTTTAAAGGTATATTCTGGTGTGAGTTTAATCCATGGTCTAACACACCTTGACACCGAGTACGACTCCCCCTCGAGAGGTCATGTTTGCTGACCGAAAAGACCGCATGATAACAATACACTGCAGCTAATGCCTCCAATTAGAAACCGCCATCAAAAAGCCATGCATAGCCGTAGGCAGTAGAATGTGTGTCCTGTCATCTATTGCTCTTGTCAGCCCTGTTACCATAATGCCAACCCTGTTGTTGTCATTAATTTGATAAAAATGTAAAAAATACAATTCAAATGGACTTTCAACTCTTTCCATTATAATTTAAACTATATTATATTTTGGACTGAGCCATTTTTTCAACATTTCCCTTTTAAAATTTTTTTTTATCTTAATCGACATGTGGTCGCCATGCAAAATTAGGGTGCATTTGATCATCTGAATGAAAAATGTCAAATTGGAGAAAAAAATCCACATCTGAAAATAATCTCAATGAAAACAGGTACAAAAGTACTGCTCATATATGTACCATCTATTACATATTTCTAATTAGAAATATAGTATATTGTAATGTTTATGTCGGTAACAGGGTTGACAAAATTAGGAAACATAAAGAAAAAAAACAGTTATAAAATATGAAATTCCACAGCCTGAGATGGCACAATATAATTTCTTGTCATTTTAAACTGTTTTTAATTCCTGGCTAATGAAAAAATAGCAATTAAATATAATTTAAATTTCAACTTTTCAAAGTTGAAAAGGCACCGATTTCATGGAATGACCCATTGACAGAATATCTGATACAAGTAAATGATATTAAAATATAAGTCAGGAATGTGGATCCAGAAGGACGACTGAGCAGGCCGTCACACAAGCCACATGAACTCCTCTCCACCGTGGTGAGGTCACACAAGACAAAAAGCAAAAAAATATCAGGCTGTAAAAGGATTTAGCTTTTACAAAAGTAAAGATATAAGGAGATAGTAAAACAGAAGGAGCAGTGATCCATGGAAGGGTTAGGGTACCCAGGGGTATGACAATCCAGATCCGTCAATTAGTGCATGTGAGCCTGCATGTTACTGCATGTAAGTCCTCTCGCCATCTGTTTTCATCATGGCCGCCTGGTGGGAAACTCTACAGGTCTGCAAATGTTCATGGTTTTTATGTATGTATGTGGAAATTATGAAGGAACATATTTGAATTTTCTTTGAAATTACCCCTCAATTATAACAATAAATACCTCCAAATGTATTGAAAAGTACCCCAACATGATTTAAAAATAATATTATTCTCTTTACAAGCTGATCATTTCCTTCATACGTTTTCTAGAAGAAGTCCAGCTGACTTCTGCTTGACTTTGGCTGATCATACTGTTTTAATTTCCACCTAGTTTCTGCCTTAGTTCCCCTCAGCCAAGGTTGCAGCTAAATTTCTTGATAGCGGAGCACTACACACACAAACCTGACTCTAGAGGGGCAGGTTGAGCATCATAGTTTGAAGCTTAAAGGTGCTATTTGTAAGAAAAGTTGATTTTGAGTCTCAGTTCCAACTTGTCAAATAATGACACTTTGGGATTTATTTACAGATAGCACCTTTAAGGCCATTATGCAAAAATAATGTGCACCGCCCAAACAAGACACTATTATCATTACCAGAAAATAAAACTAACAGACCATAACCCAGAGTAGCAACATATCGACCCCAAATAGCACTCAACAAATAAACCATCCTGATGTTTTTCCAAGCTTTAGAAACAAAAGTAGCCGACTTTGAAGCATCAAAATTAACCGTTCAATTATTCTGTAATCACCCGTGCTCCAAAACATTTCTGGATTTTGAACAGACATATCAATTCAGTGGAATTCTTAACTCATCATAATAAAGACAATACAAAAGAAAATGTGATTCATTTTCGACTACTAAAAATACAATGTTGTCCTGACGGATGGTGGTACAGCTATATTCTTATTCATTGCTCTCCTTATGTTATACTCAGGAGCAGCTGAGTCACTTTCCCCATCTAGTGGTAAAACTCAGCTTAATGTCAGGCGGATTTGAACATTTTTACAACAGCCCAACCCGAGTAGCGATCACTCCCCCGTGAGTACACCAGTGGACAAAGCTCCATGTTTTTGGTGACCCCTGATGAGCTTTCTTTTGGCTCCACCATCAGTAGGAAGTATGTATTCGGAACACTGCAATGATATATCATTTGTAAAATCATGCCAACCAAGAAGGAACCCCTTCAGGGAAAAACATAACACTGCGACACAAGCTACAATCTAATGGATGGACTGCCGTTCAATATTCCGAGCACAATCATGCACCCATGGGAATATTTATTTTCAAAATAAATGTTCCCATATTTTTCCCTTTCCGTCCTCATCAACTTCATGTTTTGAGGCCAATAGCTGGTAAATACTAGCTGAATCATCGTTATGCAATCTGTTATCACATGTTGCATATGCCTGTAAGCTGTGAGCAGAAAGATGTTTCCTTCTTAGTTAGCACCTTTTTTTATTAGTCTTGACCTATGTTTGAACCTGTTTTGATTCTATAAAAAACAGCTACGACAGCTCATATTACAGCGTCTGCCATGCTGTAGATTTGCTCTTGCTTTGGATTTTTAGGGTATTTCCATCACAATTTTTTGCCAAGTGTAGCCTCAGTGAGTTTCCTGATTTGTCATGCAGTGTTTGGATACAGGGCATGCAAAAATGTAATTTGTGGCAAAAATGTAAAATAAAATCACAAGCAGACAGACCAGAAGCACCAAAACAAAACACCACCTTTGCAAGAAGAATTCACTGAATCAGTTCAGTAGCATCAGTTATACAAATAGCCTTTTCTGTCATCAGATTACTCGTCCTATTTTATCACCACATGCAGAAACACCAACCAAAATATGTGTTCACTCAAGTGTGTATTCGGCCTTAGTCTAAAAGCATTAGAGGGGAAGAGCTGAATGGGAACTGATTCTGGATTATCATACTGTATTTACATTTTTTATTTATATGTATTATTAATGGAGATTATAACTAAGCAAGCCAGAATTTCTTTTTTTCCAGCCCCCGGTTTGCACAAATGAATAGCACGTGCAACTCAAATGTATACAGCCAGCCATCTGTCAGGGGAAAAAATGAGGATTTGGAGGATTGGCTCTCAGAAAGTGCTGCTGCAGTTCTCAGGCCATTTTCCTGTCTGTGTGAGACAAATACAGATTTTGTGAAAGATGCACCTTCTCACAAAATCAACCTTTTTATCTTGCTGGTAGAAGTCGATTGGGTTGACCTTACAGACAATCAAAGTGAGGAAGACTTGCTGTTTTCTTTTGGTCTTCTGTTGCTGTTATTAGGTCTGTTTCATTTTGTTCATCTTGTACTTGAGGGGATGGGAATAGCTTACTTTACATTTAGATAAAAGTCCTCATGTTTTGATGGATAGAAATCATGGCTGAGAGAAAGTCAACAATCACTCTCTGCCTTGCCAAGCATTCTTGGTGATGTATAATACATCACCAAGAAAGGTAATGCTCCTTTTTGCATTCGCTATCGGAGGTCGGTTATTGTAAAGCTTCCATGAAGACAGGAGTACGATCAGTTTGTGCGTCAGCAAACATACCAAGGTCATAAAAACCTCCAGTCACTCTGTAAGTATAGTTTTGAAGTTACATCTGACTTGAGGTTTAACTGAAGCTCCACATCTGACTCACAGCAGCAGCAGTAAAAGCTTGTACTGCTAACCAGGCCTAGTGGAGGATGTCTGCTGTGTGCTCAAAACATACTTTTCAAGTCGGCCTGGTTGAGTCACCACCGACGTGTTTGCATAAGTATAAATAGCACACTCTGAAACAAAAAAAAGCACATAACTCTACTGTTCGAGTGTATTGTGGCCTACTTGCTGATTGGCAGTCCGTGAAGCTGTGTTCCAGGATGTGGGAATTGCCTAAGGTGTTGTTTCTATATGAACAGCAAATATCTTTTATGTCTCGCTTTGCTCATCAGGGACACTAAGATGAAACATCAATGTTCTGAATCACCCTTTTAATGCTTTGTAAATTTTATTTGTGTGAGCATGAAAAAAGACAAAAGACAGAGCTTCAGAATGCAGAGTTTGACTGGGTTTCTCTCAATGAAATCTGATGATCAAACTATAAATGAGTGATTTGTTGGACTCCATTAATTGGATCTCTATATGCCCTTAATTTGCTGCAATGACCCAGTATTGTATAAAGCTACTGTTGCAGGGTATAGCTGAAAAGAGCAAAATAATAAACTGAATAATGAACTTCCTGTTTCCCTGTGATCAACTCCCTGTCAGATGTGACTTATGTGACAGGCCAGTGCAAATCACAAATGTACACTGAATTAGATAAAAACACATTATATCATAACAGTATAATGGCACTCCCTGTACAGTATGTGCTTCAGTGGCTTGTAAGCTACAGCACAACTCTGTTTACATTGTTTTCCTGATTTACTGTTAGAACTGAGTCTGTCAGGGCTTAACTCGCAATCAAACCCAGGCACAGAAATGCCTTTTCAGAGGCTGAGAGAACAAAAGAACATTTTTGATTTCCTCAAAGACCTTTTGTTTCATCACTTTAACGATGATGAACAATTCTAAAACTCTACATTTAAAAATCGCTTAGACATGATTTTTCTTTATGTTTTTTTGGATAAACTTCAAATTTGAGGGAAATAACATCACTAGTATCACATCAGTAGTGGTGCTCAGTATAGGCAGATGACATTTGTTTGAGTTTGACATCTGTATCGGGGAGAGAAAAATGGATCCCTCCTAAATCACACATTTGCTGCATTTCACCTAATTATCAAGTACGAACTCTTTGCTGCCAGCATTTGTGTGTGTGTGTGTGTGTGTGTGTATTTTCTGTTTCACTAATACCAGCTCTAATCTCAGATCTGTTCCAGAAAGCCATCATCCAGAGTGGCACAGCTCTGTCCAGCTGGGCAGTCAACTACCAGCCTGCCAAGTACACGCGTGCCCTGGCTGAGAAGGTGGGCTGCAACATGCTGGACACCATTGACCTGGTGGAGTGCCTGCAGAACAAGAATTACAAAGAGCTGATTGAACAGTACATCACACCCGCAAAGTACCACATCGCCTTTGGGCCTGTGATTGATGGCGATGTCATTCCGGATGACCCTCAGATCCTCATGGAGCAGGGGGAGTTCCTCAACTATGACATCATGCTTGGAGTCAACCAGGGCGAGGGGTTTAAGTTTGTGGATGGCATTGTGGACAGTGAGGATGGTGTGTCTGCCAATGATTTTGACTTTGCTGTGTCGGATTTTGTGGACCATCTCTATGGCTACCCGGAGGGCAAGGACACCCTGCGCGAGACCATCAAATTCATGTACACGGACTGGGCGGACAAGGAGAACCCGGAGACACGGCGCAAGACCCTAGTGGCTCTGTTCACTGACCACCAGTGGGTGGCGCCAGCAGTGGCCACAGCTGATCTCCACGCCCAGTATGGCTCACCTACCTATTTCTACGCTTTCTACCACCACTGTCAGAGCGACATGAAGCCTAGCTGGGCCGACTCGGCCCACGGTGATGAAGTACCATACGTGTTTGGAATCCCCATGATTGGCCCCACAGATCTCTTCAACTGCAACTTCTCCAAGAATGACGTGATGCTGAGTGCTGTGGTCATGACCTACTGGACTAACTTTGCTAAAACAGGGTGAGTACTCCCTTTTGTTGTCCTTTCCTTTCTTTGGGTTTCCCTGAATTCAATTCATGTAAGGCCATCGTTCTTATGAGAATTTGTAAATTATATATATAACCTTTACTCACTTACATATCTAAAATTGCACCCCATCTTCCTACAGTACTCACTCAGTCAAATACATACTGCTCTTTGTACTGTCCACTGAGCGTAAACGGTCGTTATCTGCTTAGAAATTAACTTAAAGAGTGCTCGTCAGAATCTCAGACCTTGCCTCATGATAATCATGTTTTGATGTTTCTTTATAATCAAAAATAATCCAGTGATTGTTGTCTAAACATGCAATACTCAAGGTTGAATTTATCCATCCATAAAGTCATGGAAAACACAGTGCTCTCATCCTAGTGAACCAAGCTGACTTCAGAACATGAAAAAATGGAGTAAGAAATTAATTAAATTCAAATAGGCTTTACGCCCTGTTTGCATATTTCTGGCTATTCTGTTGTTTCTCCTGATTAAGGAGGAGGAACACCGGTTATTGTGTGGTCATGTTTAACAGACAGGTGGTCCATGACAGGCCAAACACAAACCAAGGGTAGCTAATGCACTTATACTTTACACGCTGTAGATTTTCCACAGTCTGAAAAGCTTTAAGAAAAAACGGGGTCCAGGTAAAGACAACGGTTGGTTTGCTGACTCTACACATCCATCCACAGTTTTTCTGGACTGCTTCCTAACTGACTTTAACCATATGAACTGTGACATGTCCTTTAATGCTCACCATCAATGCGTCAAGTCTTGAAAGGGTGCAGGACCATGGAGGAAGAAATTCTCAAAATGTACTTTAGATCTCAGTAGGTTACACAGATATGACCGATGCTGAGATCTTGACCCTTAATTGTATGACTGAAGGCAGGGAAAGCCTTAATAAGGGTGGATTTGGACAGACTCCGTGGCAGCAATTGATTTAACTGTAATTCCAAAAAATAAAACATACTCATAATAATTGAGGATGAAAAAACAGCAGGAGTGACCAAATTAATACATATTTTGCACTTTTGTACTCAAGTCCACTCAAGTCACTGTTTTGATGACTTGCAACATGACTTGACAGAAAATACATTACTTGAGACTCGAATTGGACTTGGAAGTTTAAGACTTATGACTTGACTTGAGACAAGATGACTTGGATGACTTGTCAGTGTTAATTTTATGTTTTCAGTTTAACTTGATTTAGAATTACACTTGCCCTAACCAAGGACACGACTTGACTTTACCTTTAACTTAATGGGTCTTAAAAAATGACTTCTGAGTTGCTTGAGACTTGAACCACATGACTTGAATCACATGTGTGGTTGATTAACAGTACTTTTGGTACATTGTATACACTGTGTTGATGACCTATGAACAAATACAAATACTTTCAAATTGCGTAACAGTTTTTTTTATAATAAGCATCTTATTAAATATAGTACCACTGACCTACCATTTGAGAGCATCTGAAAAGTGTCACTTATTCTGAAAGTAGCATGCCCAGCATGTAGTGACAATGTCATATGCCTGTAAATAAAGGGAATGAAAACTTCCTTGGGTTCCTTTTGTCTGTTCAACTATGCTTACAATTAAAATGACCTTCAAAACCTTCAGAGAATACATGTTTCATACTGCAAAAATAGATTTGGGATATGGAATAAACCAAAAAACGTTTGTTCTGATTAGAGTATTAATGATTAACTTAGGAGTCAAAGAGATCAAGTGGAGGTTAATACAACAAGTCAAATCCCCTTCGGTGCTGTGGTAGTACTAGATTTGATGAGAGGATTTGCCTGCTGTTTATATTTGGAACACGTTTTTGTTTCATGCACCTTGAGATTAGGTATCAGGGTGTTTGCAGCCTAGTCATACTGAAAATTCACTTTAAGGTGAATAAATAAAGTCTTGATCAGCTTCATAGTTCACTCCCCTCTGTTTGGCCTCCATCCAGCTGATGCTCAGCAGGAGATTGGCTGCCTTATAGGTATTTTGGGAAGGCTCTTTTCTCTTGATTCTCTTTTCACTGTGTTTCCAATAAAGCAGTGACTGAAAGCAAAATTTGTCACTGGGAGTGTGGCCATTTTTCAACAGCTCTGTCGCACTCTTTGCAAAGTCTCCTGTTGTGAAGTAGAGCAGATTGATGTTTTGAAACTTCTTGAAGTCAGAGCACAAGAATATGGCAGTTTAAATGTATACACAATACGACCGAATGCGGCTGTATGTACAGGCTTGGTACGTGTGTTGCTGCCATTATTCTTTCAAGCCTTTGGTGGCTTGATTTGCAAACAGAGAAGATTTCTTCAACTCAAAATGAATAATAAATTGATATTTGTGTTGCAACTGGCATACTGAAAATGTTTAATTATATCAACATTTCTATATAAAATCCATAATACACAAGTATGCCATACTCCGACGGTAATGGGTGACACCAGAGCAGCCAATGGGACAAATGGGTACCAAAACATTTTGAAGGTCAATGCAGATTGTGCTAAACACTGCAGGGATTTTAGAAATAGGAGGCCAAGGGGCAAAAATTAACAGAATTACTGTTGAAAATGTATCATCCTTCAAACCATGGATATGTTGAATCTTCGCATTCCTAATGTTCCAAGTTCACATTTCTTTAGGTTCATTTTTCAATTTAATGTTGCGACAATGGCATACATATGGTCTGGTTGCGTTTAGGTACTAAAACCACATGGTTAGTTTGAGTTAGGCATGTTTTGGCATAAAATACCTGGTTTTGCCAACACAAACACAACAGGACATGTCGTGATGCCTTGTTAAAAATATCTGCTTTTGTTGCAAGAGTCATGCCTCGAAATGTCCCAATGTCCCATAAAAAATATCTGGTTTTGACATCACAAAACAGCTAGAAATGACCATTTGTATCATTCAAAACATCCACATCTGTTGCCATGAACACAGCAGGAAAATGTCCCATCATGTGTTAGCTGTGCTTTAAAGTTTACAAATGTTGAAACATCTTGAACTACACACACTGGCTTGGTAGCCTACTTGTCCAGCTGTCACGCAACCACCATTCACCGGGGAAAAAGAGAGTAGTGACTGTACTGTTGTCAGTCCAATCGTCCTCCAATGGCAGGGTAAAATTCATCTGGTCTTCACAAATCCTGCAGCATGACTATTTCTAAAGAATTTGAGCCATTAGGTCAAATGAAAATTAAAAAGTCTCAGAAAGACTCCCAGGGACCCCTCTCCTGCATGTTTTATGCCACTTTTCCACTAGCACTTTTGGCTGCTCCGAATCAAACCGTGCTGGGATGATTTGCTTTTCCATGACCAGTTTTACTGCGGCGAGTTCACATCTTGCGACTGCAGCCAAACCGTAACAAACACCTGTCTCCCGCTCAAATGGATACTCAACTCATGTCTGTGCAGGAAACCTGAGAGAAAAGACATTTCTAAATGTCAGCGTGGTCATCTCTCAGTACTTTAGTAGTTTCTAACTAAGTCTCTTTAGTTTCTCTTGTCCTGTTTGTACTTTCAAACATCTGCTGTGTTTTACTGTTTCACTGTGTTCACTTTCAGCTGTTTCAGAAGTCAAGTTTAGTTACTGCTGGTGAAAGCACAACGTAATGTAATGTAATGCTGCTTCATAAAAAAGCTTTTAAATGACTAAATAACGGGGCTTTTATTGTGAAAAATGTATACAAAATTTAACGTGTTTGTAACTGAATTAGTGGAGCCACTATGTTAGCACTGATTCTTCGATAGTACTGCAGGGATCCTGGTTTGAGACACATCTTTAAGCCGGTAACCATGTAGCCGCGCCAGGCTACAGCGCCGAGACAACCGACTAGAGCCAGGCTGGCAGATGTGATGGAAAAACGGCATTAGATGTTTCCCTGTTCCAACACGCCTGATTCAACTGATCATCTCTTCATCAAGCTCTGCTGACGTCTCATAATGACCCATTCATCTGAATCAGCTGTGCTGGGGCAGGGAAAGGTCATGCAGGGCGGGGGCCTCCAGGATCAGAATTGAAAAATACTGATGTATTGTATTATTTTTCTGGTTAACGGACAAAATCTAGTCAGCTGTCAGTGATAGTGTGTAGTTTGTAGCTGTCTTAGAAAAATAAACTGATTAAAAAGTTGTCTGATCAAGTTTGGAGTTTTCCAAACGCTCTGTTTCAAAGTGTGCATGAGAACCATGGTGACCTTTAAGTGCATGAAAGCCACACAGTGTTTGGCTTGTCCATCCTGGGCTACCTTTGTAGGGTCTACTCTCATTAAAAGGTAACAAAAACACTATTCTGAGTTCCGGATTATGATAGGTGATTATATTCCATTTCTGTCAATATGTACCCCTAAATCTTACATTCGGAACCTTTAAGGCTGCTCTGGTGTCAGTTAAGTACAAGGTAACACATATGCAAACAAAGCATGCATTTTGCAGTTCAGTGAGCTTGGAAGGCTTTGAGCGTTCTTTTTTCTTATTTATTTATTTTTTTTTAGCAAATTCAGTGGGAGAGGAGTGACATATTGTTTCAGCATATGTTAGTATTAAGATGACAGGCCCACCACATGCTGGCAGTGCCTTATGTATGGTTCCATATGTAGCCACCAGTTGGAGGGCAGACCTTGCATTATGGCTGAGTACAGCCTTTTTAATGAGGGAACCACATTAGGGGAATGGCACAGGTGGAACTGTGTACATTGTGCACCAATGTGTTTGCCCGACCTTTAAATGATCCCCTGTAGCTGTTCCCATGGGGACGACTTATCTTCCTGGGGTCCATATTAACAGAATACACTTAATTTTAATTAATGTCAGTGTTGATGGTGGCACCATTTTGTCCTTTCTGTTTTGTTCCTGCTTTAATGCTCAAACAGTTTATTACTGTTACAATTACAGATTCAGCTGAACGCAACATGAAGTAGACACCTGCTCTGTGGAATAAAGGTGTTACAGTAGTGCGATATCTGACCAGTGGATGGCTTTTCAAAACCTAGCACCCCCTGCTTATCAGTTTACATGCTGTTTTTTCTGGAGCCACAAAAGGCTTTATACTATATACTTTTATATATTTTTTTGCATATGCAGTAGTACTCCCCAATACCTGTAAACACCTTTTAATGTGTAAAATTGGAGGAGTTACCCTTTTAAGTGAGACAAGGGCAAGAGCAAATAACACAATCCTCTTCAGTTCAGTACACTCAGGGGTTAAAGCTGTAGTTGGTCTGGTATGACTGGCAGCTTAAGGCAGCTTACATTAGCAAACTTTAGATAAATGTTGTGTAATTGACATCACAGAGTTGGTTCAGTGGCACTGACTATGTCGCTTTCTAAAAGGAAAGACTGAACTCAGCGAAGTAGTAAGTGAAGTGGATGACTTCCTCTCCTAGAGACGGTGAACTCAGCATGGCAGCAAATGGTTGGGAAGAGCTTGAGTTTACATCATGAGTGTTTTGGATAAATGTGTGAATGAGCTGTTTATTTAAAAAACAGCATGATATTGGATACGTTTTAGTCAAAATGAAAATTAGGCCAAGTGATCTACAGACGGCAAGCCAGCCACATTACTTGGCTCAACAACAACTGTTATAGTGAGTGTGTGAAAGTTGTGATCTGAAAGACTTGAATCAGGTCAATTTTACTTATATAACAATAATTCACCACAAAAGTTATCTCATGACACTTTTCAATTACACCATACTCTTTAATAGAACACAGTTGTTGCAGAGATGTCTGTTGAAGTTAGCATGCTAACCAGCCTGCCCCTAGCTACTTTGTAGCTTCAGAGGTGATAGTCTGATAGTAAACAACACCAACAGTACCCCTGAGCTCCAGGTCTGGGAAGAGTGCTAAAATGCCCACCAGCTGCAGAGTTAACTGAGCTCACTAGCTAACGGCAGCTACTGTTAGCAGCAGTTAGCATTCACTCCAGTGATATGATGCCCCCTACTTTTTTGATGTATATATTCAACAGGTTGTATAATCTTACACATTGCACCTTTACAGAGACAGTTTAGAACTTCCCATTTTACAGCATAAATAATGCTTACAGGTGCAATACAATTGTGTTTAAGAACCAAAATGTAAAGAAATAACAGTTTGGATATGATGACCTTGTTGTTGCAGAGATATCTAAGTTAGCATAGTTAGTCAAAATCTCCCTTGCTAGCAGCAACAACACCAACACTGCCTCAGTCAAGACCACTAGCTGCACTACTAACTGAGCTAACTAGCTAATGCCAGCTATGGTTAGCAGCAGTTAGCTATTACTCTGTTCATATTCTGCCCCGTACTTGTTTTGGGTGTGAAATCTGTGTAAGATGGTCATTACAGCCAGCTGATACACTGGAACATTTGCATAAGAGCTGGGGTAAAGAGCGAGCCTGAGCATGATTCACTCCAGGTTATCATTAAAGTATTTAATAACTGGTTTTCTGCTATTACTGGCATTACTTTTTAAATGCAATGAAACAAACTGATAGAATACAAAAGCAGAGAACAATTCCTAGAGCACTGGAGTCTATAATTGTTTGCTTCAGATGAAGGCCGTGGCTCCATGTGTGCACGTCATCCTTGAGCAATGGGCCATTGGTGTGTGTCTGTGTGTGCATGAGTAAATGGGCAAGTGAGAGGCAAATCATTGAAGTGTTGGATAAAAGCACTATAAAATGCAACCATGTATTTATTTTAGCAAATAAGCAGTGGGCCTGTGGCTCAATTGAAAAAACTAACAAAAATTTCAATGCGGTAATTCAAAAGGCAGTTACAAAGAGGCACAAGCAGATGGTGCGTGTGTGGAGGTCTGTTGATGCATTTGCTGATTTATTTCCTTCTATGACTGCGTCCCTCTCTGTGATTGCGTTGTTTCACAACTCTTTGGTCAGCTATGGCTCCCAAAAGACGTCTATCACTTGGACAAACTTGTGGTTTGTGCGCAGTTATGATCCTGACCAACAACACCACCCAAACAGATTCTATAGGGTTCAGATGTGTTCACTCTGCAGGAGTCTTAACTAAGTTTATTCCTCTGACCTGTTGCATTGCTTCACTCCAGATGATTACCCTGCATAAGAACCAAAGGTTTGACTCACAATGATGTATGGATCTGTTAATTGACACTGATCTCTAGTCTGACATGACATCCTTTCAAACATGAAGCTTTAAGGGATGTTTGAGCTCAGCAGGTTTACATAGTTTTTTTCAATAAAGTATATTTGGGATGCACGGTAACAGTCAGTGGCCCAATATTGGGAAATGATCAAATATCTTTTTGGCGTCAGCCATAAGCAGCAGTACCAACGCATTCCCATTTTCCAACTCGTCAACAACCACCTCTAACATGAGCTTTTCTTGCTCTTTATACTACTGCACTAGAGGGTCGCCTCCAGAAATGAAGAGAACAGGCTGACAGTACCTTCAGTCCCGTACACATACTGTACATCCATACACATGTATACACACACATCCTCAAGTATACACATGTATTTATAACCACTCAGGACCTTTTCAGCCATAAAATGCACAAACACACCTAACCCTGACCTGTTGTCACTAATACAGTAGCTGGAGTTTGTCAGTGTCTCTTGGTCGTCCCCAAAGCGCAATGCATGACTCTAAATTACTCCTTCCTGTAAAGTATGTAGATATACACCCTGCCCACACACACACACAATGCCAACAACGCAGACACACACACACACGCATACACACAGATCCAAGGTTGTTGTCTAGCCTTCACTCCCCCTCACCTCTCCAAAATTAATGAAATTGCTTCCACAAAGTCACTAGAGAGGCAGCTCTTTTTCAGACTACAAAAAAACCCACCCCAGATGAGACTGAATATTAAGAAAATGTGACAACAGACCTGGAAACGTTTCATTCATTTATAAAGGACACAGGACGTTCTGTCAGCTTGTGCATTCAAATTGTGAGTCACCTAGAAACGTGTAGCTTGAGCCTGAAGAGAGGGAGTGGAAAAATAATAGAAAGGCTTTGACTCTAGACTCTCTCTCATCTGTTTTATCATGCTGTGTGGAAATGATACACATTTACAGTGTTTTAAATATGATCATTATGTTATGTTATCTATTTATTTATCTATTGTCTCATTAATGCATGTTAACTGTGTCATAATGGATTTGAAGAGATTTAATTGCCTGTTTTCCATCCATGTTTTCACTCCGTGTCAAATGTAGAATCGTGATCAGAGGCCCTATCCTTAGTCTGACGCTGTAGTTACCACTCTAGCATAATTTCTTGAAGTGCCCCTCTAGTGCAGTATTATAAAGAGTGGGACAAGAAGGTTGGATAGGTCATACACTGTGGGTCTGAGTCCTTTGTGTGACCAACTGGGAAGAGTGATTTTTTTTTTTTATGTTACGTAACTAGCATAAATAAAATAAACATTTTAACCCAAAGGATCATATTTTCCTAAACCTAACCAAGTTATTTTGTTGCCTAAACCCCACCAAAGCAGGACCATTTCACAATGGTCATAACAGTCCAAAAGGCACAGTTGTCATAATATGTGAACTGTTTGTCCGCAAGCTTTATTTTGAAAGTCTGAATCGATGTTGCATATGTACAATTGCTCACTTGACTGCAAAGCCATTAATCTTCAAAACTGACACTAAAGGGGTAGACCATCATAGTTTAAAGCATGAGGTCACTGACCAAGCTGCTATATTTGATGAGTTGGGAGTGAGAACTTGTAAAAAAAAAAAACAGTTTAGTCATTTGATTACATGTCTTTGATTTTGGTCTCTTCTTCTTTCCTATTTCAGGGATCCAAACCAGCCAGTTCCACAGGATACAAAGTTCATCCATACTAAACCCAACCGGTTTGAGGAGGTAGCCTGGACTAAGTACAACCCCAAAGACCAACTCTACCTTCACATTGGCCTCAAACCACGAGTCCGAGACCACTACCGTGCGACCAAGGTTGCTTTCTGGTTAGAACTAGTTCCGCACCTCCATAACATCAATGAATTCTTTCAATATGTATCCACCACCACCAAGATACCTCCACAGGACACCACCCCCTACCCTTATACCAAACGGTTCCCTGGCAAAAACAACTGGCCATCCACCACCCGTCACCCAGGGGTCCCACCTGCCAACACCAAACAGACGACTGACCAGCACAAGAGTGGCGATCTGGCCGATGAGTCGACCGTGGTAATTGAGACTAAGAGGGACTACTCTACCGAGCTCAGCGTCACCATTGCAGTTGGAGCGTCCCTGCTTTTTCTGAACATCCTTGCCTTCGCTGCACTCTACTACAAGAAAGACAAGAGAAGGCACGAGTCGAATCGTCGTGTCCCCACCCCACAACGTAACTCTGCTCCAACAAACACGCCCTCCACAGCCAACGATGTGGCTCACCTGCAGAGCGAGGAGCTGATGTCTCTGCAGATGAAGCAGCAGCAGCTGGAGCATGAGCACCACCACGAGTGCGAGTCAATGCAGACCCATGACACACTGCGTCTCACGTGCCCGCCCGACTACACCCTCACTCTGCGCCGGTCGCCTGATGACATACCCTTGATGACGCCCAGCACCATCACCATGATCCCCAATTCGCTGGCTGGCATGCAGCCTCTGCACAACTTCAATACTTTCGGTGGCAGCCAGAACAGTACCAACTTACCCCACGGCCACTCCACCACACGGGTATAGCTCCGCTTGGAAAGGATGGCGCTTGATTCCCTCTGGATCAGCCACTAACCTCGCAAGGCAAACATGACAAGATAAAACTGTGTGAAGCACAGACTCAGCAGATGTTATTTTGCTACCATGCCTTCTTGAAAAGTATATACAGTTTAAATTGAAAATATTCAAAGTGAATGTTACTATAGTAATAACTCTATTTGGAGCTAAGCTTCATGGAAGGTTTCAAGGAGTTTTACCAAAAGACAAGGCAACCAGGGGATGACTGTTAATATTCCTACAACACAAAATGAACTGTTTCTGTGTGACAAAAGAAGCCTTTGCAGAAGCTTTTGTGCCATAAATATAGGCAACAGAAGGAGGTCAGTGGCATCAGTTGTTGAAAAGCAACAATTAAACATCTGGAACGTCATCTTTTCATGATCCTTCATGCATCGGACACCTGACTTGGGCACAGAATTCTACACCCCAGCCTGAAATGTATTTATGAAAACTTTGTAAAAAACAGAAAAGAAAGAAAAAGAAAAAAAAGGTATATAGTTGTGCGTGGAAATTTAAAACTTTAAAAAAGAAAAAATTATCTTAAAGGAGCTCCTCCTATTATTGTTTTTATTTTGGCTGAGATCTTTTGGGTTTTTCCAGCTTGTGCTTTCTGTTTAGATGCGTGTAAATATATCCGAACACCCCTCATTCTTTTTCTGATTACAGCCCATGTTGCATTCATTTTTTCACAGAACGACCAAAATGCGAACACAATCCCATCCTTGGAGAGTTGCACACTGTGTGTCTGCAGGTCATCACATACTGTCTCGTACATTTGCTTTGTTTCCACTCTTGACATTGCATGTCCCGGAAGAGCTTTACTCTCCATTTTCAGACACGTCTCATCCCTGAGAATGAGGACTGACTTGATCCCATCACCTGCTGTCATCCTGTTATGCTTCCAATAGTTTTCTTTGTGGGCTTTTTCTGTCTTGCAATCTCAGCACTGCCTGAGCTTACAATGTGACCAGCAATGTATTATTTAGAAATAAAAAAGGCAGTGATTTTTTTGTATCAATATTAGTTGGATATGTTTGTAAAGAAATATATGTTAGATATTTCAAATTGTCATATGCTAGCAATATGTAAAGTATTGTGCCAGGCTTGTGATATTTTGGGTTACAAAAGCAAGTGAATGAGTGTAAATATTAATGATATTAATTATTATAAAATTACAACAGAAGTAACCATTAACTCTCGTTCCGTTTTGCATCCTATTATATAAAAAAAAAATGGAAATACATCCAGAAGATTTTAAGCTACATTTGTAAATTCTATAAAAGATATATTCTTGCCATTTGGTCCCTAAACCAGTCATGATAACAAGGGTTTTAATGTAGAGTTTTAAAATCCTTAGTTTGTCTTATATTTGTTTGCAGTTTTGCCTTAAGTGATAATAGAGATATTTCTGGCTGGACACCTGTATAAACTTTTTCTGCAACATTTTTAATAAAATATCACAGTATTTTCTAAAAAAAAGAGAAAAAAAGAAACCTGGGAGGTTTAATTTGATGGTTGTGTGTGCGGTGTGTGCAAATGTCTGTCCATGTTAGTTTGATTATACTGAACAATCTCAAATGTATTAAGCTGAACTGCAAAAACACTGTTTACATATTCTGAGTTACTTTCAGTTCCTTTTACCTCAACGCTATTTGGAGTCACAGTTTCACATTAAAAGCCAGTGTCTAATAATCCCCATAATATCCCTCTCCTGATACAATTTTAAAAAATAAACAGAAAACAGCTAAATGCAGAAATATGATAACTTAATATGATTACAGTGCACAGATAGGCTTACAGGCACGTATAACACAATAATGAATATATAGCATTTCAGCTAAATTAAGGTTTAATGGTCAAAGAGCCTGTGCTCTTAGATCACATTTTGTAAATCTGCATATAAAATGTATTAACAGTGACTTTACACAAAGGCTGATAAAACTCTAAATCAATGTGTAAATATAGCATCCATGTAATCTAACATTAGTCTGTAAGCCCAGTCAATGCACCCCTTGCCCCTACCACTTAGCCCTACTGCTCCATTTTTTGCATTCACGTCTAGGAGTAAGGTGTCCCGACTGGGATGGGGCGAAGTGTTAGGGCAGGGTAGGAGCACGTTACAAGCACAAATTGTGGCAATTTTACAATTAAAAGTAATTTCTGCAACACCACAAATCTTTACTACACATTGTGTTTTTATTTTTTAAACAGATTTAAAAAGGAGGACATACTTTGAAATATGAGCCCCTTGCTGCTCTTCCCCTGCAGCATCAAGTGTATGTGTGGAAGCGATGGTATAATTAATTTTGTAACCACAAAGCTGTAAATACAAAACATGTCGGGATGCCTCCATTAATGGACTGGAGTATTTAACACCTGATCTCTTAAGTAATGACGTTCAAAACACAAAATCATCTGACACCGCAGGTTACAATTATATAAACCAAATACTGTATATATATGGAGGGAGCCTATTGAATTATTCTATGATGAGTTGTCAGTGAAGCAGCAGGTCCAAGCAGACACAAATAATTTTCTTGTATTTACAAGATCATTTTCCTGTTGTAACAAGATACAACATATTTTGTCATTAAAGTAGAAGATGGTAGTGGAAATGTGACGGAGGGCAAAATATTTGAGATTTGTATTCAAACATTAACATAACAAGGCTTGTGTACTTTATGTTAAACACAACAGCATCTTAGTTAATTCACATTTAACAACGGTCGAAAGAGAGAAGGCGGGCCTACGTGTGTGTGGGTGTTCTCTGCAACTCACTGTCGCAGAGAAAGTGCAGCTTTCTATGATAACAACTACAACAGAGCTGTGTATTATCAATTACACAGAGACCACACATAATTGGCTGAACTTATATGTTTATGAGTGTGTTGTACTGTAGGTGGGAGTTCAGCTGTCCCGTGTGGGCTTCAGGAAATATTTCCCTAGTGCATCAGGACAGCAATACAGTAGATATCAGCCTCTTGGAAGGAAAAACATGTAGTGGCAGAGAATAGACCCTTTATATAAAGCAGAGGACAGATGGCTGCTGCAGCCTGTTGCACCACCTGTGGGTAAGTTTTAGTCAGCATTTATCTAGTATTTTTTTTTATATATATATATGTATAAGAAATAGTTAGGCATGTCCCTGTTGGTTTCTGCACAATGCTTTAAATTCTAGAATGGCGCAGATACCTAGCTAGCTTATTATTCAAATATATAATCTTCAATCTGTACCTGAGTCAACTTATTGGTAGAGAGCTGTATTGTTGCTGAGCAAGCTAGCTGCGACTATAAATACAACCTAAATTCACATAATGAAGTTTGTAGGTTAACCAAGGATGACAAAACTCTATATTGGGCCTTCTTTTCCTCCATTTTTTTCTCAGTTTTCTTTCATGTTTGCCTTGAATGCTTGGACCTTTTCATTATGAAATAAAATGTGAAAGTACGTATCTGCCTCATGACAGGATGTCTGTGATGTGCACAGCATGTGCAGGCAGATGAAAAAATGTGAGCAACATGCAAAGTGCCTCTTACTTTTTTTTTTATCTCTTATGGGTTTTTTTTTACCCCAAGGCAAAAAAATGACGAAGGGCAAATTTAGATTTTTTAAATTATAAATATTATATAAATATTATATTATCTATCCAGTTGAACATGGAATCTTAGGCTACCACCTGCATGTCCATTGCCTTTAGCCTGACCTGTTACTCAGTTACAAATGGGACTTTAAACCCGGTTTCTGGAGGAATAGTCCTATGTATGGACCATCGAACCTTCCCAACCACTCCAACTACAGCATCAAACTTAGAATGTAGGAGGTAAGACCACTGACCAGGCTGCTGTATTTGACGCAGAAAGAGTGAGAACTATACCGTGAAAATCTGCATGGAATATGAATTACCATTATAGTACTGGTAACGTCGGCCCACCTCACTGTTTGTTTTCCTTCATCACACCATTCCTCTGATACAATGAAGTCCCCTATTTTGGAGAAAGTAAATTGACTCTTGTAGTGATGCAGCTGTATGGCTCTTATTGAGTTCGACTCAATCAATACTGGCAATCTAGCACTTGAAACTTTCGAAACATTGAATTGCATTTGCAAACAGTTTGGGCTCTGCCAGCTAAGCTAAATTCTCTGACTGTTTCGGCCTTTGTGAATTGCTGTTGTGCTCCGTAAGGGAAAACAAGACACGCCTCTGAGCTGAATAGCAAAGAGAGCTGCTGCCGTGGTTACAAGGCCTCCCCTGACACTCGCATCCAGACTCTGAGGATCTTGCATTCAGTAAAACTGCCTTGAAATCAGCCTCCCCATCAGCACCACCTCACCTCCCTTCTCACTATTCAATTTATTGATCCCCTTCGCAACAAGCCAAGCAAATTAGCTTTTGACTTAAAACTGAAGTGACAGGGGGAAAATTGAAATCTTTAATAGTAATCTGCAGTTACTGAGGCACAATGGATGTCTCCATGCAATCTCCTGTGACATTTGCAAAGCTCCCCCGTAAGTACAGGCTGATGTGTAAAATTCTTTTTATGAGATGGGGAAAAGTTTCTTTCATTAGCAAAATTGTTTGATCCATAATATATGATCCGGCAAACAAGCCTTATACATACTGAGATGAATATTTATTTTGAGACTTGTGTGCAAACAAAGCAGTGTGAATGTGCAGGCACCCTTTTAATTGGCATGCTGTTTATGCTTAGGGTAATGGGGTGGAGGAGGATGCTGGGTTGGTGCAGGGAGGGGGGGTTGTAAGCAGGGAGAATGACAGTAGGGGGTGGTGGTAGGGGGGTGCTGAATGTGAATACTGGAGACTCAACTGGAAGTTAATTAAGCTGGCAACAGTGCTCCATCACTCAACCACGGCCCCAGAACTGTCATTCAAGAGCTCCCCTCTCCAGGCAGCCATTACCGAGGCATATCGATCGTCACGGTGACAAGGTAGTGCACCAAATGGGAGTGGGCAGAGATGAAGGTTTCATGTGTACGTGTGTGAATGGGTTGGGGTATGGGAGAGAGGGGTGAGGGGTTTAGGTGCTGCATAAACCCTGCTGTGAGCAGCTGCAGTGAGAACCTCTGCTGTGTTCCCCAAACATGAATTAAAATGCAGGTAAATACCTCAGCAGCAAAGCCAGTTGATTGCATTTCCCTCCCTGGGTAGCGGGAGCCTTAATAGATGAATATGAAATCTTCAGAGTCAATATATATTCAGTTAAGTGGTAAGGAACTGAGGTGGCAGCACTGGCCTCCAGAAATCCCCCTCAACATGTTTTACTTTGGAAAAAGTACTCAGCTTACATTCAGTCTCCTCCATAGTTCTCTCAGTTGCAGCATGAAGTACCTGACCTGAGGAATTTTCTACATGACTTGTTGCCCATGTAAATGAGTGACTCAGAGGAGATGGCAGCAAAGGACCATGGGATTCATGCCAGCTGAATTTCTAAATCCGGAGCCTCAACGTGCACCTCCACAATTTCTAAAAATGTCTGCCTTCCATTAATGAATCAAAAGTGTGTTAGCGTGTGTGTTTATCTTCTTGTAGGTCTCTGGATGGAGCCATTACAATTTCTCCTGCCATTATTTTCATGGCAGCAGGTTGTTTGTCATATCCAGAGATTTCAAAATACCAGGGCTGGATTACCATGTAGTACACTTGAGCCAAAGTTTCGGTGAAGAAACATAGTATGGGGAGCATTTGCTAATAGGGAGGTCGTTTGTGAGATGTCACATTTGGCCAGCATATCACCAATGTCTTCCAAGTCTTTCCAATGTGTCTTCTATTTGTTGGGTCAATGTGCTCAAGACATATACCATGAGGGCAATTCCCCCCTTTTCATTGCATTGTTTAATATCCTATAGGTTTTAAGTGCCCAAACTACCCAAACTAATAATCAAGGAGCCAATTTTGAGGACCACACAAGTGGTTTTGCATGTAACCAGTTAACCTGATGCATCAGACAGTTTGTCCCACAGAACCATCTGGAAAGGTGTCACTAGAATCTGTTTGGAAAAGGGGAGGAATTTCCAGAAAAGTACTTGGCAGGTCTATCAGTCTATCACCATTTATCACAGACTAGCTTCAACCAATCAGATCAACAGGAGAGCGCTACCGGTGCTCACTGGTTACAGTCAAACTTATAGCCAATCAAGAGACAAGTCACACAAAACATGTTTTCCATTGACGAAATCTTTCCGAGCTGTACTTTGCTCCTCTTTTAATGATATGCTCTTCAGTTCTAACACATACTATACTGACTGAACAGGTCAATGGTCAGCGTCCCAAAACAACACAACTGTTGTTGTTACCTAAGTCACTTACGTTACGTTATGTTAGTGAAGTAACTTCACTATGTTAGTAAGTTATAATAACGCACTGTTGATTTCTGGTTCAGCAGTTTCTTGGATGAAAGTCCTGTGCTTGTTTGACCCAAGCTCCCTTTCCTTATGCCAACTTTTTGCTCTGTATACCACTTCTCCTTACTTCCTACTTTTCAACTGTAATAACTACTACAGCCACTAGAGGTCGGTGCCTACCAGCAAAAGTAATTATGGGTCAACATTCTTTCATTTTTCAACCTATGGTTGTTTTTCTACATGGCTGTAGCTTCCAGTTATTCCTTTAAGTACACTGATAGTTGAGTTGGGTTCAAATGATTACTTGTCAAGGGAAACATTGTCTTTTGGGTAAAAATAACTACTTTGTTAAGCAACCTTCACTGTTGTGGTTAAAAGAACTTCATGGTTATGTTTTGGAAATGTATGTGTTCATGATCAAGCACAAACCCAAAGTGTTTGAGTGGGAGGAAACAGGAAACAAAAGCCTCCCAAATCAAAGTCAGGTATTTGTTGACTCATCTTCCTCCATGACCTCCTCCTCTGCAGATTTTGTAGCTCTAAAAGAACATCACAGTAATTCCTCCTTTGCTCATGATGGACAAGGGTAATAATTCCTAAAGCCACAGGGAAGCTCTCTCACTTGAATTGAAACATATGTCATTATTGTGCATTTGCTGAAACAACCGATGCTCTCATTTTTTTGCTCTCATATTTACTACAGATAACATCACACCTAAAAATGTCCTTTCATTTTTCTTGTGTACAACTGAGTGCAACACTATGAATGCCTTAGAGGAGAGTTAAAGTGTGCACCATTGTCCCATTTGTATAATTCATAGTATCTCACACCTCTCTAACAGCAGGCTGTTTGTGCCACTATTAGGTATGACCATTCATTGAGGATGACACACTGGAGTGGAAAAAATAAAAAAAAAACTTGCAAGCGTGCATTATCCATCCAGAATACGATTTCAAATTGGTATGCACACAAATTTTTGTAGGAAGCATTATTGTAGTTAGTTTAGGAGATTTGTGATAAATGAATTTGTTTTACATACAGATGTAACAATTAAATTCATGATGAGGATGATTTTGCTTAACATACATGCTTGGCTAATGTCCTGTTCCATCCATCCATCCATTTGTGCTGACATCAATTGGAAAAATATGTTGTATGCAATTCGCTGCACCAAAATTGGACTTTCAATCCAGGCCACTGTATGGCTTTATTTGTGTGTAATGGACTGGCCAGCAGGGCGCCAGTGATCCCGGATGGACTAATGCTGTAACCTGGGTGCATCTGGGGGAAGCAGCTGGCTTGCTGTAATGTCCTCGTTTCTCTTCACTTTCCCATTGTCTCATCACAACATCAAACTGATGCCATTCAATTAAAATGTTTACAGTCGACAATGTGAACTGGGTAGACAGCAAAGAAGGAAGGAATGAATGAGAAATTTGCTTTTGGTTGGAGGACAGATGCAGTGTAATTACGTTGCTGAATGTAGCTGTATGACTGCTGAGCAGATGTACTGCCATATTGTGTGCTAAGCTGTTGCACAACTTCACCACCCCGTTTTTTGATGACAGAAATCTAGAATTGCTGTTGCCATTGTTAAGCAGTGTCTATGTCTGTATGAATTTGTTGGTTCAAATGTTGTGGCAGAATGATTCACATGTTTTGTGGGAACCAGGTGAAATGTATTAAAGATGATAGAAGCAGAAGAGTTAGGATAAGAATCAAAGGTGTGCAGACAAAAAAGGCTCCAGTATAATGCTAGATAAAGCCAGGAAGAATCAGGAGCAGAATATTAGAACAATTTGGATTTTGAGCCTATCCTTGGGCCCATTATTAGAAAAAACTCTACCTGCTTCTCAACCATCTGAGTGAGATTTATAAAAGCCTTCAGAGGGTCTATTTTCTTAGAGTTTTCGTGAAATGACCGGAACAGTACTTTTTGCTTCAGCATTATAACCTCTTTCCTGGTAAAACAGGCAGCTAGGGAGAAACTTGTTGCAAATATTGATTGAAGGTTACCGAACCAGGACAGATTCATACAAGACAGATGCCACCCTGCCCAGAGTTTGAGGTAGAGGAGCCTCAACTCTGGGCAGAAAATATTTCATCCATAAAATATGATCCAGTTTCACTTAAATCAGTGAACAAAGTGATAAAGCTCTTTTCCACAGAAAAGTTCAGAGACTTATTGGACAAAAAATTAGTATACACCCCCACACTGAAAGATGAGTCATCACTATATATTTAATCATTTTCCAGGAAATTACAAGGTCTAACATACCACTAAGATTCCAACAAATTTACATTTGCGATGGTTCGGCCTGATAATGGTGTACAGGTGACATATAGAGCAAAAACATTAGTGGTAAAAACACTTTGATTGAACATTGATTTTGATGTCATGGAAACTTAACGTTGAATAGTACATGTAGTTTTCTAATTGAACAATGCTGTAAAAGAAACCAGATACGTCCCCATTACTATTACTACTCCACTACAAGTATGTGACATTTACAGTAACTAGTTACTGTCCAGATTAATGTTACACATTCAGAACATGAGGTAAGGTCATTCAATTTAGATGAATTGTTCAACAATACTGCTGAACACATTAACACATCAATAATTCAACAGTCATGAAGGGAAGCCATATTATTATTATGAATTACATGCAAATGCAGCTAATGTGCATTGGCTAATATACTTGTATGGAATGTAATGCTGAGCAGATTGAGTTTCTTTAAACATAATGAAGAAATATTAATTGGACATATCTGCAAAATGTTCAACATTTCTCATTTGATTTCTCTATAACATCACTGCCAATAAAGCATGACTAGCATATGTATGGTTACAATTACCCAACTAAAAACCCTGATGGGGGTATGGCTGGGGAAACAATTATGGTAAAATCAATATTGTTAAGGTAAACACAAATTCAAGTTAATTTTGTTTATGAAGGCCAAAATTACCAAATGCATTGAGTAAGAGGGCTCCAGGTGTCATAACAGATAGTGCCTGAGCACATGACTTCTCAGAGAGAGAAGAGACAGGTGGTGTGGCTGAGTCACCTAGAGGATGAAGATCCAAATCCAAGATGTCTGAAATGAGGCACTGACAGCCTAATTATGGGAGTCAGAGAACAAGGTAGTAAAGTGATTACATTTCAAAATGATTCTTATGTAAAAGTAGTCTGACACTGTTTAAACTACAGGTTTAAATACAAAACTTATTCAATTTCTCAATGAAGTCATGAGGAATTCCACTGATCTTAAAAGCCCTGCCTGACTTTACTCACCACCCAGAAGGAAGCAAGCATCTATTCCTGGATGAGAGCTTGCTAATTAGGCTTGCTAACATTATAGCACAGTCGAGGAGGATGGCATTGATGTTTACATCCAAAGCTGTCACGAGCACGAGCCTCTCGTCCCAAGTAGATGTATAGGAAAGATAAGAGTTACTACATAAAACTGCTAACAACAAGGTCTGTGGATTATCCTTAGTAATCAGGTCATGATTTCTGAAAAGACACATTGCTATTGAGTATTTTAAATGTACTTAGTGGTGCTTTGAGCACCACAAGCTGAGTGCTATCTTCTTCCATTATATTGGAGACAAGGCAGACATCTCTTTGGGCGAATATCAAACAAAAAAATTGTGGCGATATAAAGAGCACCAAAGGTAAGGGAGAAAATATGTATTTTTGTTTTTGGGGAAACCTTTATTCAACTTTAATAAAGCAGACTGCACCAAAACATAAATACGGTGCCGCATTAAATTTAATGCTTAGAAAGCAGATGGCCAGTTGCCTACATATACTAAATAACATGCCATCC
Organism: Lagodon rhomboides; assembly: GCA_039737535.1. NCBI lineage: Eukaryota > Metazoa > Chordata > Actinopteri > Spariformes > Sparidae > Lagodon > Lagodon rhomboides. The sequence continues at coordinate 1,868,496 of CM077807.1, forward strand.
CAATGTACAAATGCCAAGTTTAGACATCATAACCAGCATTGTGTTCCACAATATATCTAGTATCCAGCACATAGACTACAAAGCAAATGTTTGGGTGCACCTGCTGTGATATATGGGGTTATCATAATCTCTATTTTAAACTACGAATTACCATTTTTGTTGAACCATGACCACTATCCAGTCTGTGTGAGAGACAGTTAGTTGAAAAGCACATAGAGTATTGCCCCACATGACCCTGAACAGGATAAGCGGTTTAGGGGATAGATGGATTAATGGATGGATGTATATAATATTACCAAAGCATGCGCATGAAGATTCTTTTTTTCAGTGACCTTAAATACTTTAGCTGACCTCAGCCTTGATCTCAGTAAAATAATCCATCTATGTCTATCTATCTTAAACAGAGGAGGTGGCTACGACATTACTTTTCACCCACCTACAATGCAGTACTGAGTTCCCTCCCCAGACAGCTTAACAACCATTGACACCTTGGCTGACCTAGCCCCAGCAACCCACATGAAAGCTTGTTGGGTCAACGACCCACAAGTGCCCCAACGACTCTGAAACTCAGACCTCACACGTGTCCTAAACGACTCTGTAAGGACACTCCCACACAAGTTAAAAAGCCTGCAACTCCCCTCCAGTTAGTTAGAACTGAAGAAGCCTCTTAGATGAGAGGTGACACATCTTCAAGAAACTGAAACATATCCAGCTGCCTATGATACAGCGCTCAGAATTTTCTTCATACACTTACTCGGGTCTGTCTAATGGGATTTACCTGATTAAAGGAATGCTGAATACTGTACCAGGGCCGTCTCCTCCTCATGCAGGGAGAAAAAGTCGCCACCATTCATGTATGGCATGTGGAGTCTATAATAAATCTACAAACTCCTTGTAAATTTAGTGCACATCATTGACATAACCAAATTATATGTCTCTGTTAAATTTAGAACTCTTTTACTGAGCAACAAATTCATGAAATGTTTAACAGTAAACCTAGTGGTACATATGAAGAGGACAGTTTTGCATCTCTCTGCTGTGATTGGAAATTATAGCACTATAACATCATGTTGTGAACATTATGTTCTTGTTTAGGTTTATGTTTATTTTTACTGACTGTACATTGCTGTTGATTAAATTCCAGCTGGGAACCTGTGAAAATATAACATGTAAGGGATAATGCCCGACGAGGAGGCCTTAGAACCTGGACAGTTGCCTCCGCAAAGTCCATTAATTGCGTACGGTTGACAAACAGTAAATATAATTTGATAGTATGTTTAACAACAAGACTAGCTAACTTACCAGTCATGTCATTGTCCCCAAATCAATATCAAGATTTTCATGAACAAATGATCGGCCGTGTGTAACGTTACTGTGGCCGCAGCCTGAAGTAGAGAGCTGAACAGCAAACGGGATGTGAGATTATTCACTTATGTGATACATCAGTAGTATCAGTAAGTTTAGAGGGGAAGTGTACTTTCTGCAGCTTGTGTGTTACAGTTGCCATCCTGTGGTGTTCAGAGGATAAGGCACTGAAGGACTGACGGACTGCACTCAGTGCTGGAAATAAAATATTCAGATTTTTTTTCATTCTCCCAGTGTTAACTCCTTGTGCTCAGAATCAAGTATTCCCCCAGAACATTGTATAAATATTGTTATATATAGGCCCTGGCCTTTATATAGTATGGTGTTAGCCTGTGTAGGCAAACAGAGGAGGGTGTGCATCACACCTTGATGGAAACCATAGCATGTAGGACATGGAGGTCAGTGGCAGATGATATTTTGCCCTGCCACTCCGTCGCCAGATGAAACAGCACAGATGATTTATGGTGGCTGGCTAGATGGCAGCAGCGCAGGGAGCTGTGTTTTCACTGGCCCCAGCAGACACAGCCAAAATTGGGTTACTCACAAAATGTAAAGGGTCTGTCTCAGACTAACAAATTTAATCATGGCCTTACTTCCCTGCAGGTTGTTTTAATACTGCTGGATTAGAGAGGTCTCTCATCTCTCCCCGCCTCTTTACGGCAGACACAGATGTAGTCCTGTCAATGCGGCTGCAGCACAAACACGCAGGATTCTCTGTGGAAGGTTGGAGTTGTTTTTAGGCCAGGTTGGAACATAAATCACAAGTTCTACGGCACAGCCCATAGGTTAAATGAAAAAAAAGGTTGTATCTCTTCCAAAGTTTAGATTTTGATTATTTAATGACTTGTCCCAACATTCATTTATCTGTTATAATGTGTATGAAGGTGAATGGTTGATGCAAGATATATCTAGTTACATTCTGACAGGTAAGACTGAACCAGTTAATAATACTTGTCCAATACATATACATTTCCACTACCACTAAAATTACTGGTAATCTTATCTGAGGATTCTGTGTTGTGTCTGCATGTTCACCCACGTTTGCATGGCTTTCCTCCAGGTGCTCCACTTTTTGTCGCCATCAAAATATATGTACATTAGTTTAATTATCCAGTCAGTCACCTTCTGGATCTGGAGTTTTTTCTGTTGTCCGTTGGCTGCCCACTGCTCATCTGGGATGGATTAGATGCAGAGTACCATGCAATTGGTAAAATACAGATTCTTGTTTGTATTCTCTTCGATACCTTTAAGGTATCAACCAGAATAACCAAGTACCAAGTTGTAGAGAACATCTTCAGTCAAACAAAACCTCAATCAATCCATATTGTTGCCACGTTGAGGACAAAAAAAAGACTATGCTTTGTCTCAAGCTTTAATTTAATGCGACATTAAAAGAGTTGGCTCTTCAGTAATAGATGCCTCCAAAACATTAGAAAGTATGGCTGTACTACAGGCCTGGGCATGATAAAAATAAACACATAAAAAAGTGGAAGGATTATTTCAAGCATAAACTGGGAATAAGAGTAACATGATAAAGCACCCCATCAAGCATGGAGAAGACTTCAGGGATGTCATGTGCACTGTGTTTGCAAGGTCAATGGCTTCTTCAACACCAGGGTCATCTTGTCCTCAAGAAGACACGCTGCATGGTACAAAATAAATGTTGCCTTGTGCGGCAGGCACCTGGATTTATGTGATCATGTGATCCTGCAAATCCATCTTGCCAGGCTTTAAGCTATTTACTTGTGGCCAAACACACAGTGGTTGAATCAATCAGTGTCCTTCTGGCAGCTAGAAGCTTGGTTTAGATGTGACGACCAGCGAGAGAGAAGACTGTAAACAACAAGCAAGAACCTCAAGAGGATAGCTTAGATGCTTGCAAGAGCATTAGCCATAACATTATACACAGGTGACAGGTGAAGTGGATAATATTGATTTTCTTGTTAAAATGGCACCTGAAAGTGGGTGGGATAAATTGTATTGAGTTGATGTGTTGGTAGCAGGAAAAAACAGGCAAGCATAAGGATCTGGGCGACACTGACATGGGCCAAATTGTGATAGCTAGACAACTGGGTCAAAGCATCTCCAAAACTGCAAGGTCTTGTTGGGTGTTCCCGGTCTGCAGTTGTAAGTATCTACCAAAGGTGAGCCAAGGAAAGACAGCCGCTGAACCGGCAACAGGATCATGGCCACCCAAGGCTTTGTTATACAAAGCTAGCAAAAGCTAGCCTGTGTTGTCCAATCCCTGTGGGATGTGCTGGACAAACAAGTCCGATCGAGGACCCACCTCACAACTAACAGGCCTTAAAGGATCTGCTGCTGACATCTTGGCGCCAGATACCACAGCACACCTTCAGAGGTTCTTATGGCAGATGATACACACATGATAGCACATGATACACATTGATAGACTAGTGGTTTATTCAGTGACATGCCATAGTATGAAAAGAGACAGAGTCAACATAAGGGGATTGGGGTGGATGGTTGGCTCAAACAAACACAGGACTCTCACCCAGGAGACTGGGTGTGAAACCAAAAGTCAACAGTGAGCTTTTTAAACTTGGTAATGTAGTTAACCTATACATCAAATACATATCTACATATAACATATGTAACATACTGATTTTAACTGAAAACACAATCTTTTCCTCAACTATACCAAGTGGTTTTAGTGCCTAAACCTTACCAAACCAGGACCATATAAGAAAGGTCCTGTTGACACTTGAAGGTACGTAACAGTAATTTGGTTTAGGCAATCACTGACATTCGACTGATGCAGTAGTTATTTTATGAGGGTGTGTTGTGTTAAGCACATCTCTATTATATTTTAAACACAATTCTTGAATCATAATCAGGCAGACACACTCCATTATGACCTGCATACAATTATATGTATTCTACCATATTTTGTAAAGTTGTGAATATAATAATTATGTGGTAAATTCACACGCTGTGCCTGTGGCTCATGACAAACACTTTAAGTAAAGTGTACTTTTTATTGTTCTGTGGGAGAGTGGAGTTTATTACAGGGGTATTCACACAGAGGCAGCACAGTCTCCATTGATTATCCAATAGAAAACATGTATATTAGCTGTGCATCGGCAGCAGCCCTCTGCGGCTCTGCTTCTCCTCTTGTCTGGGAGCTTTAATATTTGCTTAATTTACGCCTCGGCACTGTGGAACGCCACTGTTTTTGCTGTAAATTAGCATCAGCAGTAGAAAATGAAAGGAAATAAAACAACTGATCTACATAATGCTGACCATACTGTGTGTTTATAGAAAGGCCCCATTTATATTAATGGTAGTCCAGCCATTATCTTTAGTATTACCCTGCTTCTGGTTGGCTTTTTAATAAAACATTATTAACAAAGATAATAGAAGATCTCTTTATGTTGTAGTACATGGTGTGTTTCTCATGCTGTTTTAAATATAACGTTTAACTGTTCACACAGAGACATTGCTTTCCCTGAACTTTTATATCATGCTGTGTCATCAAATACATACAACACAGAGTCTCACCCTCTTTTAGCTCATTGTTTCAGTCTTACAGCCAGCAGTTATACTGTTTAGGTTCAGTCTGAGCACTCTCATCAGCCTGGTTTTCAGGAGCAGCAGCGGGAGCTGTTTCCAATGAAAACGCTCTGATAAACCCACTACAGCACCTCCCCAGCAGCATTAAGCAGTCAGGCAATTTTTTCAGCAGTTGGTGGAGACCAAACCAGAGTTAAATGGAAAATAAATAATGTGATTAAATTCATTAACTGAACACAAACACAACTTTATAGGGTCAGCTTTCTCCCTGCAGCTTGCTCTGGTGCCTCCAAGTCACCAAAAATGAATCAACTGATGCAAGTTTAAGCCCAAAGCTGCAAAGTGCAGGCTTATACCCACTTAGGGGAGTAATTACTAAACTTAGTACTCTGTAACTTAACTTAACTCTATTATTTCTGTTATTTCAGCCAACAAACCAGCGCACATTTAGGCACCTGGGGATATTTTCAGCTATGTATTGTCAAAAGCAGGCATTTTTCCAGAGGTTTTTCTGGCGGCCAAAATCAGCTTTTTTTCATGGATAGTCAGACTACCTCCACCTGTGATCGAGTAGACCAAAACGGTTATTTTAAGCCAAACCATGATGCACAGTGTTGTGACAAGACATAAATCAAAAAATTCAACCAAAATAAAAGTTAAGTTGCAACAGAAAGGAACATCTGGTTTACTCTAACTGCAGTTTAGCAGAATCATACTTAGCTAGCATTTATTCTGGCAATTGGGTGGCTTAATGATTTGAATGATTAAAGTTGGTAAAAATATAGCGTCAAACACAGCAGCCTGGACAGTGACTGTATGTTGTAAAGTTTGATCCTTTGATTTATTTTGAAAAATTGTTATGCTAGTCACATATATAAATGACATAAGTGACATATTTATGTCACTTAATGACATCAAGTCACTCATGCAACTTGCATTTGATCAGTGATTTGTCTATATGATCTTTTCCTAAACCTAACTAAATAGTTATTTTTACCTAAAAAAACTGTGACATTTTTGAGGGGTATATAGAGCGCAATAGTTTGAAGGTGAGCCAAACAGCCGTATTTGATGAGTTGGGAGTGTGTATGTGTGTATTCATAAAGGCAAGCTGTACCAGTACAGTCTGAACCACTCAGGTCCTACCTGCTCCACTGAAGCAGCTTGCTCAAACACACCTCAGTGATGGTAATGGGGGGGGTAAGCACTGGTATTCCACTTTCCCCACCCAGATTTACCCTGCTAGTCCAGGGATCAACCCCTCAATGTCACAAACATATAATGTATCTTATTTTTTTCTAATAACATTTGATGAAATAAAAACACTATTCTAGAGAAATGCAGTGGATTGTTGCTCAGATCCGAGGATCCAACTCAAAGTGTCAGCATTTGACAACCTGTAAATGAGACTCAACAGTCAACTCTCTCTCGAAAAAGGGATATAGCGTTGCTATAAAAACACCCACCTGTCTAGTTACCTGCCTAGAGAGGCTGGTAACTTGAACGTTTAGTAGTCATTTGATTGGTGATGCCAAAACTTACTTTCAAGCCCTGTAAGAGGTAATGTTAGGCCTTAAAGGTTAATGAGAGCAGAGGAAAGGATAAAACTGAGATGGAGTATTAATGCTGATACATGCACTAATAACTACAACAAAACTCCCTCTAAAATGACAAAATACAGCAATCTTCACTTTAACAGTGGACAGACTCATTTTCCACCTGTTTGTTTGTGAGCTGGATCGCATCACCATGCAGGTGCTGATGCCACAGGAAGCCTCTGGATCTAATCAGTGCTACATAAAGAGCAGGAGAGAGCGTCGCTCATCTGTCAAACAGGAAGAAGATGCTCTGTGGTGACAACTGGAAGGGAATTGCATTGATTTCCAGCTCGCCACCTCCACAGCACAGTTAATGTACACAGAGCACTGTATTGTGCATTAGAGATGGAAATGGCAGCAGCAAGGCACATATTGCCTCTCCTCTTAAATGGGAGAGTGCCTAGGGACTGTGTGGAAATTATTTGTGTAATATTTTCCTTACACTCTCTCCTTCAGTTAATGAAAATGTTACCCCTTCCCCCCAATATCTCTAATATAATAGTACCAATATAAGTAGCAAGTACCATGCTGGTAGTTTTGAACAATTGGCCAAGTAAATCCTGTGGGCTTACAACTTACACTACTTATATCTAGGGGTGTAATGGTACACGTGTTCATCATATCTCAGTGGCCGGGCCCATATGGAAATGCTATACATGACATATATGCCCCTATATCAAGAGTGATGCTGCCATATACAGTATGCTGCCTATACGGCAGTATGTGATTGGAACATACATACATCATCTGGATGTATGGAGATATAGGTTCATAATATATATGAAAAAAAAACAATAGAAAAATTTGTATATGTACATACATTATATGAAAAATCTATATGTTGAGTTGTATATGGTATTACAAGGTACACCCATGTTATCAATATACAATAAATATATTAGTTCATATAGTATCATATATGTACGATATATGTTTATAACATTTACATTAGATTTAGTATACTAATTTAAATTAGTATAGGCACATATATTAAGAGAATATGTATTGGGGGGACTGTTGGGGGTAGATGGGTGGAGTTTCCCAGCATGCTTTGAAACAATGTGTTTTAGGCCATAAACTGGGGTAAACTTTGTTTAAATGTGTTCTAAACCACCACACGTTACCTGTTATGCAGTAGTTATTGTTGATAATCTTCCAAAATGTTTCTAATAGGCATGTCCTGTGTACAAATGTGGTACAAATGCCAAAATATGTAATTTGATTACATATTTGTATCGGCCGGGCATATGTGTCAATATATGTATATAAAGTATATTTCATAAATGAGAATTTGATATATGTACATACTATATTACATTTGTATGGGAGAGTTTAACAATCCAGTAAGTGGGGGTAATGTGTCTAAAAGCTGTTTTCCAACTGCCATTAAACAAAAGCAGAAGCAGAAGAGGACACAAAAAAACAAGATAAGTAATTGAATGAAAGAGGGCTGTAGGGCCTTGAGGGAGGTATTCGTTCTGAGTGCCATTCTCGCTTTTGAAAAGATAACATGGCTACAGATAATGGATCATCAACACACATCCATCATGGTTATCACAGGTGTGTATTATTGTTCTCTGTATGATGTCAAAGAAATTGTGTGAATGTGAGACAAAGAGTGCTTATGGATAGAAGTTCAGCACAGATAAGGCAGTACATGGCAAGGTGTTAGTATTCTGGTGAAATCTTTTAAGGTACAGCGAGAATGGTCATCTAATAATTACAGGGCATACTGACCAGTAATCTTTGGTGAAGTGCAGACCATGATCTGAGAATCTCCTATGAATAATGAATGTGTCAGTCCTAATTGTAAGTCACAAAGTAGTTTTGATCAGGCTCCTAAAATGAAGTGAAAGGCAGTCCAGATGCATCCTCATCAACAGAGAAGGGAGATCAAATATCAAATCTCCATTAGACACAGTCATAACTTTCTCACAAAAATACCCAAGTCTCTCAGAGCTGTGTGATGTGCTTTCCAATTATGTGATGCTCAGAGAGAAAAGGCTAATTGGTCAAATTAACTTTTCTTTACTGCTACGATGCAGTTCCCCTTATTTACAACTGAAGTGTGTCTGCTTGTAGTTCTCTTAATAAACACAGTCAAAATAGAGGGAGCAGGGTAATTAAGTGTTTTGAAATGTATGGCATCTGCATATTCTACCAAATTGTCCCAGCTTAAAGGTTCATATTTTACCCTATTTCACCAATTAATCGCCGGGCCGCAAATAGCTGCCTGGTTCTTTTAAATGCCTGGGGTCAGCACCCTTTTTGCGTATTAAACGCCCACCCGAATAACCGCCGGGGCGATTATTTGCATTATTTTTGCAGAAGTAAACAGTTGGCACTTCCGTTTTCTGTCAAAATAAGAGAAGTAGCCAACGTTAGAAAAGGGTGTACCGTAATCCTAGATGACCGACGAACTCTTATTTTGATAAAAAACGGAAGTGTCAGAGAGAACGACTCGCAACGCGTGAGTTTAACGCCCCACCTTCACACACCGGAGGACAGGTTAACATGGAGGAGAATGGACAGCAAATGGACATAAATGATAACATAAGAAGGAAGAAAAATAAAAAGTATGACGCTACGTTTAAGCTTGGAGTCATCACAATAATGGCCTGGTGCAGGTCTGTGTAAAAATAAATAAAGGCCTGCAGCGAATAGGCGCCTGGTTCTTTTAAACGCCTGGGGTCAAAGTTGATTTTGCGTATTAAACGCCCGGGCTATTAATTGGTGAAATACGGTAATAAAAAGTCACAGCGATTGTGCCCTTTGTCCACTTCAATGGGCTTGATTGTGGGTTTGCATGCCTGTGTCCAATGTTTGGCAGAGATTAGCTATACTGTATTCACAACTTCTTGTTGTTTTAAGTCTCAGTTCTTCTCATTGTACAATCGTTCAAGATTCAAGACTCAAGATTCAAGATTTAAAGGTTTATTTGTCACATGCAATAGTACAAGTACAGCAGCAGTAAACTGAAATTGCAACCACTCCATAGACTGTGCATACAAATAAAAATAGTGCAACCAGAAAATAAAGAAAATAATGAAGAGGCAGGTAAGATGCCGGTGCGCATGGTTGCAGCGGCTTACGGCTCTCCTTTTCAGTGCTCTTTTCTCTCCCTTTTTCTGTTGTTTTCTTACTTTTGTGCACCATCTGCACTGCGAACATACAGTACACCTGCCAGTTGCTTTTGGATATCGGGAACCAACACCAGATATCTGTTTCGAGTGACTTTCACTACACGCACGCCAAAGAAGTCTCCCATCACCAGCCTGAATGATTACCGTCCAGTGGCCCTCACTCTGGTAATCATGAAGTGCTTTGAGAGACTTGTTCTTCAGCACATCAAGGACTATCTCCCCCCAGACTCCGACCCCCACCAGTTTGCATACTGTGTGAACAGATCCACAGAGGACGCCATCGCCGTAGCTCTCCATTCTGCACTGAACCATCTGGAGCAGCGGCAGAGCTACGTCCGGATGCTCTTCTTGGATGACAGTTCAGCCTTCAACACAGTAATCCCGGACAGACTCACCACAAAACTGGACACTCTCGGCCTCCCCCCTCTCACACGTGCCTGAATTAAGGACTTTCTAACAAACCGACCCCAGACTGTGAGACTTGGCCCCCACCTCTCCTCCACCCGCACGCTGAGCATTGGCTCCCCACAGGGCTGTGTGCTGAGCCCCCTCCTCTACTGCCTCTACACCCACGACTGCAGGCCGACCCACAACGACAACCTCATCGTCAAGTTCGCTGATGACACTACAGTAGTCGGACTCATCTCTGGGGATGATGAGGCTGCCTACAGAGAGGAGGTCCTGAAGTTGGCAGCCTGGTGCTCAGAGAACAACCTCACTCTGAACACCAAGAAAACCAGAGAGATCATCATCGACTTCAGGAAGCACGGCACCGACCCAGCCCCCCTTCACATCAACGGTGAGCGGGTGGAAAGGGTCCACACCTTTAGGTTTCTTGGCGTCCTCATCTCCGCTGACATCTCCTGGTCAGAAAGCACCACTTCAATCATCAAGGAGGCTCAGCAGCGGCTACACTTCCTGAGAGTCCTCAGGAAGCACAATCGCAACTCCGACCTGCTTCTGACCTTCTACCGCTCATCCATAGAGAGCCTGCTGACATACTGCATCACAGTATGGTATGTCAGCTGCACCGCTGCAGAGAGGGAGAGGCTACATAGAGTCGTAAAGGCAGCACAGAAGATCATCGGCTGCCCTCTCCCCTCCCTGACAGACATTTACACCTACTGCTGCCTCAGCAGACCCAAAGTAATAACCAAAGACAGCTCCCACCCTGGCTCTGCCCTGTTTGACCTGTTGCCCTCAGGGAGGCGCTACAGGTGCATAAAGACAAAAACAAACAGATTCAAGAGCAGCTTTTTTCCCAAAGCTATAACCACCCTGAACTGTAACATGCACTGATTTTCCTTTGTGCAATATCCCAACCACAAATGGACAACACACATTCATGTGCAATATGTATTACATTACTCAGACCTGTATATATACCATATTTATTTTCTGTAAATTCCTCAAGACTGTGCACCTCACCTCTATGTCTATATGTTTATATTGAAAAAAAAACAAAAAAAAATACATATATACATATTATAAACAAGAATTAGATATAAATAAGTATTTACAGAAAAAGAAGACAAAGACTGTGTGCAAGTAGCAGGGTGTGTATACATGTGTGTGCTGAGTGTGTGTTATGTTGTTTTATGGGAGTTTACTGAATGGCCTGAGGGAAGAAGCTCCTCTTCAGACGCTCAGTCCTGGCCATGACACTGCGTAGATGCTTGCCAGAAGGCAGCTTCACAAACAGTTCATGGTTGGGGTGGTGAATGTCTGTCATGATCCTGGTCACTCTGAACTTGCACCGCCTGGTGTAAATGTCCTGAAGGCAGGGCAATGCAGTTCTTGTGATGCGCTCAGCACATCGGATCACTCTATGGAGGCGCTGCAGTTGCCGTACCAGGCGGTGATGCTTCCAGAGATGACAGGACAGCGGCAGAGAAGAAGGTTTTCTGCAGCCCTGTGGAGATAAATTTCCTCAGACGTCTGAGGTGATACAGGCGCTGCCTAGCCTTCTTCACCAGTGAGGTGATGTGGGTTGTCCATGTTAGATCCTCAGAGATATGAACTCTGAGGTCCCGAAGATCTTTAGTGGTGCTAAATGGACCTCTGCTTCTCCCTCCTGAAATCTATGACCATCTCCTTGGTCTATGGTGTTAAACGCCAAGCTGAAATCAATGAACAGCAAACGTACTTACCGATTTCCAGGTAGGAGAGAGTGGAATGGAGGACATATGATATTGCATCATCAGTACTCCTGTTGGGACGATAGGTGAACTGAAGGGGGTCCAACAAACCGGGTAGTGATGAGCTGATGAAGTCTTTAATGAGTCTCTCAAAGCACTTTATCACCACAGATGTGAGAGCTACAGAGCAATAGTCATTTAAGCAGGCTGGGTTGGTCTTCTTGGGTACAGGGACAATAGTGGATGACTTTAAACATGTGGGGACGATTAAGTGGGCCAGAGACAGGTTTAAGATGGAGGTGAACACCGGAGATAGCTGGTCAGCACATGATTTTAGCACTCTCCCAGGGATGCCATCTGGGCCAGCTGCTTTTCTGCAGTTCACTCCTCTCAGAGCTCTTCTGACATCATGCTCTGAGAGGGAGAGGGGGCGGTCCTCCCTGGTAGAGATAGCCTTGATGCTAGCTGCGCTAACTCGAAGTGAGTGAAGAAAGAGTTTAAATCCTCCACCAGTGAGGGATCTGCGACTGCCGGGGTGTTCGTACCTAATCTGTAGTCCATGATCGTCCGAAGTCCTTGCCACATGCTCCTGCTGTTGCGGTTGCACAGCTGAGCCTCTGCTTTGTCCCTGTATCGCTTTTTAGCCGCTTTCACTGTTCGCCTGAGCTCATATGACGAAATTTTGTAGGCTGACATGTTGCCGGACCAAAGACCGTCGTTGAAGGTGGCGGTGTGTGTGTTGAAACCCATGGTTTCTGATTGGGAAAAACTTTCACAGTTACCATGTGACAGATATCTTCTGTCAGTGTGGTAATGAAGCACGTCACCACTACCGTAAACATGTCGACGTCATCAGAGCTCGACCGAAACATATCCCAGTCAGCGTCACTCAGCGTGTCCAGGTTAGGCAAGCATCACCGAGACGTTTCTCGGGTCACACCAGTTGTTGTTGGTCATGAAACACATTCCGCCACCTTTTGATTTACCTGATTCCTCCCTCCTGTTCATCCGAAACACGGAGAAAGTATTGGCTGGTTGAACGGAGTGGTCTGGCACAGCAGGGGAGAGCCACGTCTTGGTGAGGCAGAATATTTGGCAATCTGGTATGTCCCTCTGGAAACGAATCCATGCCCTCATGTCATCAAGCTTGTTGTCCAGAGATTGAACGTTAGCCAGCAGGACACTGGGCAGGGGTGGATGGTGTCCACTTGCTCGCAGCCTGTTTCGTACGGCCAGGCCCATTTCCCGCGATGTTTCTTCCTCCTGCAATTCCGCCGAGGCCCGTCTCCATTGTTAGGGTCAGCGTCCCAGAGGATCTCCTTTGGCCAGGTGTGATTATCGCCTATAACTTCAGAAACAAAGTGTGATGTAACACTGTTCAGGAGTGTACTGCAGTCATATCTATTTAGAGCAGACAGCAGGGAGATGAAGGTACACAATAAAACAAAAAATAAAAAATAAAGTAGATAACAAATAAAATGCAAAATCTGAGCGGAGCAGTCGCGACAGCGTCTGACCACAGCAGTGCCATGAAGACAAAAGGACACTGGGCAGACAAAAGTTTAAAACCATACATACATACATACTGTAAAGTCCTAGTCGACTGGTTGACTTATTGGTCGATACGTTCAGGGTCGACCAAAATTCTGATTCCGATTTTTGCCGTGTTAATTTCATACCGTATATGGTTAATTTCATCAGGAGGAAAGTACCAAGTGCTAATGGGGGTGTTTTCAGAGCACCCCTGTTTCACAGATAACAGCCTGACTTCAGAGAACACCCCCCTTCAATATTCACTTTTCACTATTTTGGATTAGCCCAACCCACTAGAGACAGGTAGATTGAGGAACGTTCACGTTATTCAAAATCCGGTGGTTTGCTGAATATTTATTTTTATTTTGAGTGTTTCATTGACAGTGAGTCCTCCTCTACCATCCATCGGCAGCAGACATCAGCAGTGTGGCAGAATTTTACCAAAATAGATGCCGGGAAAAAAGTGGAATGCGAAGTATGTGGCGGTATTTGGAAGGAATCAAGAGACCTTTGAAACTAAATAATAAATAAAATCGCCATCAGTAAACTGGACCCTGTCTGACTCTGTCACTCGCGGGGACAGAGGATGTCTTCCGGGGGAAAGTTCACTGAAGTCTCAGTCTGGAGGGCTGTCCGTCATGGCAAAAGTTTTTTGCCAGTGACAGACATTGTTTTTCAGGCAGAAATGTGATGAGGAGTCGGCCAGACAGGCGGGAGGACAGATGCTTCTCCACATATATCTGTGGTTTTGTTTTCCTCATATAAGTTGCCAAAGACAGTTACAGTTACTAGTAGTCTCTTTTGCCTAATGCGCAATTGCGCCGTGCCCACTGTTTGTAGGCTATTGTTTTGAGCCTATGCTTTATTTTTCAGTAATGCACTACTTTATTTCTTTTGCACTTGTCTTGATCTGGGATGTTTGATAAAGATAATTTTCCCTGAATTGCCTTCTTGTGCTGATATCAGTACATTTTCGGTAATCATGGGCTATTGATGGGCACGTGATGCAAAACGCTGTCAGAGCCGTCAGCGTCGAGTTTGCCCCCGCCCCCCGATTAGTTGATTTTTAGTAGAAATTTTAGGGTTTCAATCGACCAAAAATGTCTTTGGTTGATTACAGCCCTAGTGTATTCGACTTAAATTTATATTTATATTTACATTTACGGCATTTAGCAGATACTTTTGTCCAAAGCGACTTACAAAGCAACAAAGCGAAGTACATTTGTCACAAGAAAGAAATCAAAACATATCACCATCGATAGAGTAAAAAAGAAAAAATAGAAACAATTTTCAAGCCCTCACCTGAGCATAGTACTTGCTATTTATCAAGGATACCTTAAGTGCATAAGTGCTATGATTTTAATGCTAAAGGTAAGAACATACAAGTGCACATACGTTTGTTTTTTTGTTTGTTTGTTTGTTTGTTTGTTTTGTTGTTGTTGTTTTTTTGGGGGGGTTGGGTTTGGAGGGAGTCATGCTATGTGGGGTTGAGGTGAAGTCTGAACAAATGAGTCTTGAGTCTTTTGATTCTGATGTCCTGACATTGGTCGGGAGTTCATTCCACCACTAAGGTGCCAAAACATAGAAGAGTCATGACTCCACTAAGCGGGCTATGTTTGCTCTCAGCGATGGCGGCACCAGCCAGCCAGCTGATGTAGTAGAGCGAAGTTGTTACGCTGGAGCGTGTGGTCGGACCAGTGTTTGCAGGTAGACAGGTGCAGTTCTGTTGAAAGCCAGCACCATCGTCTTGAATTGGATGCGGGCCACAACAGGAAGCCAGAGGAGGTCACGGAGGAGGGGGGTCACATGGGAGAATTCTGGTAGATTGAAAACGAGGCGCACTGCAGTGTTATGGATACACTGCAACGGTTGAGTGGCAGAGGCTGGGAGTTCAGCAAAGAGTGAGTTGCAGTAGTCCGGGATGGAGATGACCAGCGCTTGGGCCCAGGAGTTGCGTTGCGTCCTTTGTGAGAAAAGACCAGATCCTGTGGATGTTGTAGAGGGAATATCTGCAGGATCAGGCCACAGCAGTGATGTTGGGGTCGTCGAGGATTATGCCCAGGTTCCTCGCAGTCGACAAAAGTGATATGGTGACATCCTCGACAGTGACTGACAGGCACAGGTAAGGTTGAGTTTGAGGTGATGTGCAGCTGTCCAAGCGGGAGATGTCCGAGATGCACGATGCAACGTTGGTCTTGGAGGAGGATGGGGCAAAAGAGAGGAACAGTTGGGTGTCATCTGCAAGAGGTTATAAGTGGTAAGAGACTTTAAAAGTATAATTAGTAAGAAATGGGCAGAATTCTAGGGCAGCTCCAAAACTATAGTGGGGCGTTTGCCATCCAGTCTGCTTAGAACACTGCATAAATATATCCAAGGAGGTCAAAGCATGTACTGTGTTGTTATTACCACTCCTTTATCTATTAGCATACACTATCACCATTGATCTGGTTTCTTTGGCACATTATAACATCACATTTTAACATGAAAACATTTTAGGCTAATGCTATTAAATATGAAAAAACAGCAGATGGTGGCAGCTGATCATGGACTATTAAATCACCTGACCATTTTCACAGTCATGGTAGAGCTTCGTGAACAAGTGTGGCAATAAAACAGTCATCTTTTCAAAATATTCAGCCAGCGCCAAGCTAATCAAGCAAGCTAACGTTTGATAGCTTATTATGCTGAGCTAAACATGTTTGCTAACCGCCCATAGATGCTAACACCTGTGTTGTCAGGTCCCTGGTGGTCAATCAAGCATCCTTAATTTTGATTTCACAGATGTTGCATTTTGTTTGGGCCGTCCAGAGGTGATGACAAACAGCATGGCAGCTGCCAGCGTGCTCGCCACGGTGTTATATTGGGCTGTGTTGTTGCTGAAGCATACTGTATGTCACCATGTGAGGCCGCACACTTGTGAAACGGGAGGGAGAGAGAGAACGTCAGAGAACGAGAACAAGTCAAGTCTCAAGTCTCTGTGTGTAGTGCAACTTGAAGTGTGACTCCTCTTTCTTCACATTTGTTGTTTGTTTTGTTTAGTGAATAGACTAAGTAGCAAACTCGCTGCTTTTTTTATCTCCCAGCTGAAACTACTGGGGCGATCAGCAACAACTCTTTAACACGGTACATACTGTACTTCTTTGACATAACGTCACTTGTTTCTTCATAATCTGCTTATAATGGTAGATTGTTTTTTTATGTTTTAAAGTTTAATTCTGTCGATTTCTCAAATATTGCTCCTTTAAGATGTTTTCTTTTTTATCTCTCAGTATCATATTAGATTTAGATCTGATGAGTGAACACTGCCTTGCAGCTGCAAGCTGTTTGCATGTATTATTCCTCAATAAATCGCTATAATGCATTTACACACATGCTTTAGCAAAGATACAAGAGTTGATGAGGAAAGAGCCATGGTGCTCCTCACCCAAAGTCAGCAGTACATTTTCATGGCAAAGTTTTCAAGGCAAACTTGAGTGTCTTGTGATGCTCACAGGACTTTGTAGTCTGCCAAGAGCAATCAGTTCCTGAAAAATGAAGCCCTGCACATAGAAATGGCCACAATGAACATATTGAACACCGACCAAAAGTTGCTTGCCAGTTCAAATCCCAAAGTATTGGAATTTAACTTCAAACACTGTTTGAGTTTTTGTGTTGTGACTGGCTTTGCTTTTGAGCCTGACTGACTGTGTACACTCCTCAAGATAGTTGTTGATGTACTTACCTGTGAGTAGAGATGAGTCATATTTCTGTTTTTGTAGCAACTCAATCAAAAGGATGGGTAAAAACTGCATACATTCCAATTATAAACCTCAACGTTACCTGCCTCCAACATCTCAATTCTAAACACAGACTTCTGAGTCGAGAAGGAATGGCAGAGCACTGCTTTAAATGACTGCTTTCATGGTTTTAACTTCATTAATGACACTTCAGCACACTGAGCTTTTATGTTTCTGTCAGTTTTCTCACAGCTCTAAAGAATCTGACAGAGAAAGCCTTATCACATAAGAAACCATGCTATTTTCCCCTATTTGCTGTGAAATTCACTAAGTTGTTGATCCTATAAGTCGACTTGGTTTCTGCCATTGTTACAGTGGCTCGAGTTATAGTCAAGCAAATACCATGATAATCCAATTTTAAAGTCTAGCAGCGACTTTAATGTCACAAAAACAAGCTGTGAATAGCTAAAGCATATTGAAATGTTGACTTCTATTAAGGATTCCATCAGGGTAAGCTGTTCAGAAAAATCAATATGTCGTTAACTGTTTTGCAAGTAGGAATTGTTTCTGTATGGCCCAAATCTGTGTTGTCAGGACAGCACCACGGGTCATCATTCAGCTGCAGCTCAACCAATCAAATGACCATGAACTGCTGCAACCGCTCATAACGAGCAGGCGGTGTTGATCAGCATGGAAAAACTTTGAATGTTAAAGAGAAAACCACTGAAAGCACATTTTTGTCCAATACATACATACAAATTATACAAAATGACCCCAATATTATTTTGTAATGGTTTGATATTTTCCAATAAGCAGTAAATAAGTAGCTGGTGATTTCTTTAAAACATTTCCAGAAAACTTACAAAAAAACAAAGTTACTTAAATGATTAAACTTCTTTATTATGAATTTGCGTTTGTCCATCATTTATTTTGGCAAACTATAAACATTGACATTTAGATAAATTCCTCTTGAGTTGGACTGATCTGCTGCAGTGATAGAAACTGATCAATGGTTAAAACATGTTTACTTTAATTTGACCAGCAAAAGTTAGTTAGAAATTAAAATGGCATAATTAGTAGAAATTAAGCAGAAACAAGTTCGAAAATCCCTGGAAATGTATTAAAGAAATTATCAGATACTTGTTAACAGCTTATTATTATTTAAATATGTTACTTGGTATTTACCAATACTAATAACTAGTAACTCATGTCAAACTGCCTTGACAGCTCTGTCCAACTTCTGACCAGTGAATTTTACCTACTCACCTATCTGCTCCAGTATTCACATGATTAGCAAGACTAAAATAAGGCTGTAAAAGAATACAGAAGGCATAACAAACACTTGGTAATGGTTAAGAAATCAAAATTGCTTTAAGGTATGAAATTAGTACGAAAAGTTATTAGTCTCATTACCAACTCATTAAACACTGACGCATTGGGATTGTAGTTCGGACAGTCCGCCCTCCTAGTGCAGCAATTTTTGTGTCAGGTTTTGAAGAGTTGGGAATGAGACTCAAATAATCCCATGGTCTCATTAAAAACAGCCAATTTCTGTCCCCACAAATGCGACTGAAAATGCCCTGAGGACACCCAAAAAATATCCAGTGGTTTAACACTTACAAATGGTGAAACACAGTCTTGAACATTGGTCACTGGATTGCCAGCCTTCTTGGTTATAACTCCTCAGCTATCCCCTCCAACCATAAATATGTAATGTGAACGTGATATGACACATTTTGTAGAAATGTCATAGCCTATGTGACATACAAATGTGTGTCATTGGTTTGTAGAATCCTTTTACTGTCCACATTTCATCCTGGCTACTCTACTTGTATGCACTGACAGCTTAGTGGATCTTTCCAACGGTAGTCAAGTTCTGCACTTTTCTGCCCTCAGAGCAGCCAATCATACACACCTGTTTCCCTCTCACTTATTAAGCAGATAGTCTGCGCCAGCAACACAAAGACAGCAACAAATCTCAACTTTTCTACCTGGTACTGTGTGCATCACCTCTATTTCATTCAGATCCACTGAGAGTAAACAAAGACCAAAAGAATGAGATGTGTTACAGAGAATACATTTTAAGTTGTAGCAGAATATTCCCTCAATAGTTTCCAAACTAATTATACTTTTTTTAAGTTCCTATTCTGACTCCACAAAAAGCATTGACAACATTTTCTATCTGCATGTGCATTCCCAGGTGGTTTTAATAGAGACATCTGCCCATAATGAAGGAGCCTGAACAACATAAAAACCATTAAATCTCTTCTTCTTCAACCTGTTTTTGGTGGCAGATGACAAAACTGCATCACAGTCGAGATCTGGTAAGGAGTGAGACAGACAAATCACTGTGTCATGATCAGGATGTTATCTGACAATACAAATAAACTTGACAGGAGAACGTGTGCACCTATACATAAACTCTGACCAATATTATGGATGTCCTCGAGACAGGGGGAATTGGTGTCACAGATGCTGAGGTGGTGAAATGAAAGCAGTTGTTTAATAATGATTCTCTCCCACATTTAATTTAACTTAATATCAAATGTAAATTATTCGTCATCGTAAACATTCAAACCAGCAGTGTTATTGCTTTTATGATACCTCTAAATTTGTTTTGAATGTAATACATTCTTTTCATGGCTGTGATATATGATAATGTAGGACTAACAATACAAGTCAAATGTTTAATCTTTGAAAAATGGTCATATATTTTAGAATATCTTAATATTTGGTATTTCCACACCGTTGAATTTAATGATAACATGCACTTGTCCTTACATGGGGGGAAGTCATGACAACCTTGAAAGAGTTCATGCAACTTTTGCTTTGAGTTCATTATCCTGCTGCAGTAAAAATCCTTCTCCACAAAGATCAAACCAGAGGGTGGAGAATGTCTCTGAAGAATGGAGTGGTGCTTCTTCTTGGTCAGGGTGGAGTCAATTCTGTGCAGGTGTCCAACTCCAGAGGAGGCAACCAACCCCCCCCCATACTTGAAAATTCCCACCACTGTGTTTCACTGTGTGGTATCATTCTCGTTTCGGTACATCTCCTTACATACACTCTTCTGTTACAGACATAAAACTGATACTTGAATTCATCAGTTAATTGACTGTTTTCAGTCATCTATGTTGAATATTTGTTTTATCTTAGCCCGCCTCAAGTATTATGTCTTATGTCCCCTCCTGAGCAACGGTTTAGAAACTGCTACTCGTCCTCTGAGACACTACCAGACAGCCTTGTTCTGACAGGAGTTTGTCGATTGGACTTTATTTCGCAAATTCTGTATCTGTGACGAAGTTGGTTTTCTAACTCAGGGGACAGAGCTTGATGTATTGATCTGCTGATGTTGTGGTCATGCTTTGGATACAACTGATCTAGCTTCTGAAAGGTTTTTAGAGTTTTATACCTGCCCCCTTTGTAACTTTAGTCAAGCCATGCTTTGACTTGACTCATACAGCGGGAGGATAATGAGCCCAAACACACCTCAGAGCTTGGCAAGAACTACTTGAGGATCGAAGATGACCGAGGAGTCTATGCTGTCATTGAATTTCCTCCATTTGAGCTCGAGTGCCAAATACTCATGAACATTTGTACTTGTGATTTTAGGCCTATATTATCATTTGCCTTTTAAAAAAAAACAGACCAATATTTGAAACAAATGCAAATGCAAACCATATAGACACACAGTAATGCAGCTCAGAAGGGGTCAAAAGCAGCGTAATTAAAGGCTCGGATTATGTGCTAATTGCTACACAGTGGCACAATGTGTGTCCTAATCAACACTTTGCCTGTCAGAGCAACACAGCCAACTCGTGCACAGGGAATGTAAAAATGTGCACAATATGTTTGTCATCTCCAAGCAGTCACAACACCTGGGCACTGAGAGATCAGAAGAGTGGCACAAAAAGTAAATAGCAGCCAGCAGCAGGGTTTGTATATTGTATTTTGCCTCAAGCATGAAAAGATGAAGGGATCAGTGTTTTCCATCACTCCAAGAGGCTGCTTTTTCCTTCGCACAAGCTTTGTTCTGATACAGTCTGAAGCTATTTTTGTCTCCTTTTCATCTTTCAGTCAATTTTTATGAAGCACAAATAACCAGTTGACAAATTCATTAACAGTTTGCTGTAATGTTACTGCCTCTTTGCTTCCATTTCTCTGCACTAACAGCCATTTATAAAGTGCATAAGCACTAAGCTCTAATGACTCCATCGAACCACCCACATTAAGCATGGTTACAGGATCTGCACGTTGAACTGCCACTACAATATGTAAAGTTCACTGCGTTCATTGTCATCATAGAAAATTTCATACCTACATTTTAAATCTTGTTTCCGTTCCACCTACAGCTGTCCAGTCTTCTATGATCTTGGTGTTTTCTTGTTACGCTGCAGTGGCTACACCATGTATGCTGATGTACTGAGTAAAGGAGAACAGCTCCTGAACTCATGAATCGACTTCCAGTGCAAGGCCACATACATTCCCAGGATATCAAGGTGGTATTTCTTTGAACACGCATTATGTATGTGTAGCCAGTTAGGGTCTCTAAGTGAAACACATGAAAACAAAAGTCATAGTTTGATGATGTGGTCAGTGCCATCATGGGATTTGTTGTTTCTATCCACCATTAACCACCATTGTAGATGTATCTTCACCTGACTTGACTCACTTTCCTTACTTTGTCCTGGAAGTGATAGCCACAAGTGACCAAATGTATTTCTCTGGGTTTGAACATTATTGGAAACATTTGGGATACACAGCTCAATAAAATAAGACAAAATGTCTTGTAGTTTTTTGGTATTTTAATGCAGAAATGTTATACATTATTTACTTAAGTCTGAGAAACGTTTTTATTGTCTTTCACATGATTTGGCATCTTCGCTTTGTGGATGAAAATGTTTTATCCAGTAGAATCTCTCTGGCACCCCTGACTTTCAGCAGGTCTTCACCAGGGGTGATTGTACAGACACTTGATACTTCTCTTGAAAGACAAACATTTCTAGAAGGCTAGATATTTATTTGGCAGCTGTTTGTAGTCCATGTAAAATTATCTTTATATGGGTAGGCAGTCCTCCATGCCCACCCTCCTGAACTTCAAAAATCAATAAATCAAAATGTATTTATAAAGCGCATTAAAAAACAACAACAGCTGTCTAAAGTGCTGTACAATAAAACTGAAATGGCACAGTAAAAACAGTAAAAACACAGTAAAAACAGAAAGGCCAGTTAAGACAGACACAAGGACAAACAGTGTCCACTCTCATATTGAATTAAAAGACAAGGAATAAAAATCTGATGATCTTGATGGGATGTATGGTTGTAAAAGGTCAGTAAGGTAGGCTGGAGCTAACCCATTTAGTAATCCGAGAGAGGGAAGCCTTGGCTAACACCAACATAAAGGGCATTACAGTAGTCAAGTTGGGAGTCATGAAATGATAAAAATGGCTTACACCTTAGATAAAAGCCTCAGCTGGAAAAAGCTAGATTTGACCACTGAGTTTATCTGTTTGTCCGGCTTAAAATCACTGTCCATTATCACACCCAGATTTTTCACAGCAGGTCTTATATATGGTTCCAGGGAACACAGGTGCATATGTGGGGCATCAGGGGCACCACTAGGTCCTAAAATCAGGACTTCAGTTTTACTCTCATAAAAGTTTAGAAAGTTTAAGGCCATCCAAGCTTCAATGTTTGTAAGACAATCAAACAATAGCTTGAAAGAGTTTGCATCACTCCATTTCAAAGGTAGGTATATTTTTGAGTGTCATCTGCATAACAGTGAAACGAGATGCCATATTTTCTGAAGATGGACCCTAGGGGAAGAAGGTAGAGGGAAAACACAACTGGTTCGAGAATAGACCCCTGAGGGACTCCACAAGGGAGAGTTGCTGAGGAAGAGACAGAGTCACCAAAGTTGACAGAAAAGCTTTTGTCAGACAGGTAATACCTGAACCATTCCAGAGTAGTGCCTTTAATGCCAACACATTGCTCTAAGCGAGAGATGATGATCCTATGGTCTACTGTGTCGAATGCAGCCATAAGATCTAAAAGTATAAGAATGGCGGAATTGCCTGAGTCAGCAGCTAATAAAAGATCATTAAAAAATCTTTAAAAGTACAGACTCAGTGCTTTTGCTGGCACAACAACTGCAGATAGACTGCTATTTATAATCATTTGGATGTTTGGTCCTCTAGTCTCTTTTGTGTCTTACAAAACGAGGGGGGCAACATCTGTGGGACAAGCTGAGGTTTCATATGACCAATGGTTTCCTTTAGAAGAGACAGAGGCAAAGGCTCAAACTGATTAAAAGCAGCAGAGCTCTTGAGGGCCAAAGAGATCCAATCCTTTTTGGATGAACCTACTTGGAGCTAAAACACCCATGGGTGTAGCTCTCAGGATCTTCAAGATCTTCAAATCATACAAGTTTCTCTTATATGATAAGGTAACAGCACAATTAGAAGCTAGCTGCTATTACTAGCAAAAGAAAAAAGAAACATTTATTGGATTACCCCTTTACATGGTCAGTTTTAAATTAAAACGTTTTTTTTCTCACCTACTATTACTAAGAACAGTCTTCACTGGAACTGTACTTTCTCCCATAGATACATGATCCCCGATAACAACTGTCCAACTGAATTTAATTTTTCATTTTCAATGAACAAAATAGCATTCGTCTGCACTGTACTGGGAGGTGGCAGAACTAACAGAGAGAGATATCTCAAAAACTCAGAACAATTAAAACAACATTTGCTACATGGTCAAAATATGTTGTGTGATGTCACTGTTGTGTATATGTTTTTTAAAGGTCTGACAGACAAGGACACTAAGCATCAATTAATATTACTCTCTCATGTCTTCACTGTCATGTGCTTTTTACTCTGGGCCATTCACCTCTATAATCTCCAAGTCCTTTATCAACCAGGGCCTAGTGGAAACCCTGGCGCAACATGAAAATGAGACTGCCCTCTTCCCTTCTCCAGAGCATCACCAGCTGCAAAGTATTTTATAGGTTTTATGTAAAAATATCTCTAACACACAGACATGCTGGCAGTTTGACTGAAAGTTGAGAGAGCAGAGCTCACGGGAACTGGGAGGAGCCAGCCTTTAAACTTCTGGCTTGGAGGCTGGAACCAATCACTTCACTCCAACAACCTACACTCACACTCAGTCATCATTCACTGAGCCAAACACACCTGCAGCCAATCACACACTCACGCAGGTAACGGATATAAAAATGTTTATACGTATAGTATAGTGTGTGGGAATCAGTGGAATCAAGCAGCATAGTTGCAGATTGCGATGAAATACCTCTCATCCAGTAGAATTATCAGGAAAAATGCAAGCCCCTCCCTAGGATTGTCTTTGACGACTACTGTAAAGACATGGCAGTGCAACTGGTACATATTCCTGAAAAAATACCCTTATTAACTGAAATCATGTCTCTTTATCCATTTCTTTCTGTGTGTAATTCTGCAAAGCCCTTGTCCAGATAAATCCACTTACATTCATGGAACTGAAATGGCTCTGTTTAGAAACAAACACCTAACATGCAGTGCAGTAAAGTTCATACTGTATGGAGTGACAACTGCTTCCTGCCAAAGTAAAACTTGTAAGGCATAAGAAATGCCAAAAAATCATCTGAAATAATGCAACCATAGTCGATTTTAAGATGTGACATATTATTTATGAAGTATAGTTTTTGTTAAGTTATACATATAATGTGTTATAGCAGCTGTGAATCAAAATAACTCTAACTGTAACACCACTTCACTTCATATGCTGTGGGACTGAGAAATATTTCTTAAGCACAATGTGACACTGTGAACAGTCAGCGTTTCATTTGCAGGCTGTGAAGCTGCTCCATCCTGCACAGTGTGTAAAGAGGCCACCTCATACATAACACCAAAATCTGACAATAGCACTCTTTATTTTCAGAAGAATGCATTTCATGATTAGATCACGGTTCCACTGATATCAGAGACGTTTGGTCTTGGGACCAAGCTTCTATTTTAATGTTGTTGCTGATGACCTTGTGATGAGTCAATTCTGAATCACAGCGCTTAAGATAAATGCCTAACAGAGGACCAGGAATCTCAAACTTTCTATTAGTTGGAGCCAGATCCACTCCATTTAAAACTGACAATGCAATTTGTGTTGACCTAAATGGAAGGCTTCTATAAATCCAAAGAAAAGGACATTGTGTTGTCTTGCAAGTCAGCACAGTTAAAAAGAAATGCCTTCATGACAATGTGTTCAATCTTATTAGAAGGTTTAACATGTGTAATGTGTTTCCCTTGTTAAACAAAACTGTCGACATTCCACTTAAAAGCGTCTTCTTCACCATTAATGCTTTGCAACATTTGTCATGCTTTAAAGGAATACATCTAGATATCTGGCTACCAAAACACTTTTTCAAAGAGGCTGCACACCATAATAATGATCACAGGTGTCTTTTATTTTTGTAGACCTTTTTCCTATTTTCTTGTAGTTTGAAATTATTATGGTGCTGAACTCTACGATCATCATCATCCTTGCCCTTTTCACTCCATATACATTTGCATGTAGTATTCACCAGATTAAGAGCTATACCAAACCAGCAAATGTGGTAGAGGAAGTGGGCGTCATAAAGGATTTAGGGAACGAGAATGGTTTTGATTAAAATTACAACTGCATTAACTTATTGTGACCACATGGAAAAGGTCATTGAAGGCCGGTGGTCATGTTTAAAAGTAAGCGACACTGACTCACAGTTTTATGCTGCCCATGAGTCTCAAGTCACAAGTCCTGTGACCAGCATGTGTCTGAACCACAAATCCACCCTGTCCTACACTCTACACACACTTTACGCTCTCTTAATTTCCTCTTTTGTGCCCCAATAATTCCTACGGCTGCAGGAGAGATTTGTGACTTTAAGGTAAACATACTGTATGTTTTTTTGAGGCACTTTGCTAAAATGTCTGATTCTGCTGTATTTATTGGGAAGAAATGTTAGCAAAGTACGTTTCTGCGAGTTAAAACTGAACTGAACAGTGAATGTTCAGCCATTGGGCAGCCTTGTTGCACTGTAATATTGTCACCACCTTCCTCTCCACCTCCTGATATGAAAGATGGATAAGCATCCTGGCCATTTGGCATTTAGTTTCCTTAAATAATGTGAACACTGAACACATTTTTAACCATGTTTTTCCACTGAATGCACATAAAACCTTCATTGACATCTCACTCTTGTTTCTATGGAGGTTTAATCCACTTATTCGGTTATTTTGGACAGAAGCACCTCAAAGGGCATTTTCTTTTCTGTGTCTTCTACAATTCATAGCTTCATAAAATTTGTGAACAGCACTGCAGCCCTTACCCCACAATCGAACCTTTGCAGCAGTTTTTACATTGCATTGTACCAGCCAAAAGGAGGATGAGAGAGGGTGAGCGAATGAGAGAGAGACAGACAGAAAGAGGGAGAGAGAGAGAGAGAGAGAGAGAGAGAGAGAGAGAGAGAGAGAGAGAGAGAGAGAGAGACAGAGAGAGAGAGACAAAGAGACAGAGAGAGAGGGGAGAGAGAGATGTTGAATGTAATATGCAATATGGTTCTCATGTCTTTTCATTTCTTCCAACAGACAAGAGCAGCCCACCAAGGAAATCGTCTGAGGTTACTGGAAAAGAAAGCAGAAAGATATGTAGGCTGTCCTACACTGTACTGTAGGCCTGTTTATCTCAACTGTCTAATAAAATAAGCTAAATTGTGTTGCATGGTATGAGAGCCCTGCACTTGGTGGTTCTCTGTCAGTTTCTCTATTTCAGGTTGCACAGAAGTTAGTCTCAGCCGTACTACGCCTACAGCCATCAGGTCTAAGTATGCTTGGACTGTGTGGAGAGCCTGGCTGAATCCTTGCTCAGTGAAATCAGTTGTTAGGGAAGCAAGAAGAAGCAGCCAGGTTTCTCCCCGAGAGGTAGGTAATGCTGGGCATATTTGACCTACATGCTGCCCAGAGATGTGAAAAGTAAGTAAAGATTCGCCACCAGACAAAACCATTTAAGAACACTGCAGTGAAAAGTTACGGCGGTGTACACGCCCCAATCTTAGCTGGAATCAGGCTGGCTTATGGTGTTGCTGTGACTCAGCTTGTCAGGTGGAAGGCGTCTGCTGTTGTCTAGTTGTTGTTTGGATGCTAGACGCTAAGTTGCTTTCACTGGAGGACTGACAGCAGAATATAACTTCTTAAAATTTGTAATTATGGTGAGAACAGTGATTATGGTATATCCTTGGTACACAGAGAACAGCTTTTGCACACCTTAAGGTCGACAGGTGCATAGGAGAAGACCAAAGGCTGTGCAGGAGTCTTTTTCCTGGCATATCCTTGGTAGAAATCAATATAAATAATAAATAAATATAATACTTTCCAGAGGAAGAAACTCTTAATTTGCTCCACAGGAAACCCTAAAGAAGAGAACATCCATTTCTCTCAGTTGACACAGTAAATGCCATGTTGGTGAAATGTTACAGGCCTCCCGTTCTTGTGAAAACAGCATGGCACTGCAATACACAGAGCTGACAGAAACACTGAAGTACATAGTTTTTGCTATGGAAATGATACACTGTTAAAAAGTTGTAGATCACAATTTATTGCAAGAAGCTGTAAGTTTCAACTGATACCACCCTGAATCTTTGGTGTAAATTTGTCTCAAACAAACGCTACCCAAGAACACCACTTCCAAAAATATTGCTTCCAGCACCTCCAAACGTTCTCTGAACACACCCTGGGGGGCCGTACCACCCTGGGTGAGAAATGCTGTTTAATGAGCTTTCAAAGCTGTGTGAAATCTTTCATAAGCTCCATGGGACTCAGCATCTGATGCTAGCAATGTGGATGTTACTGTCTATGATCTTATTGCTTGAAATTTTACATAAAAATGAATTCAATTGAATTTTCATCTTCAGCAGACCAAAAGGTTCAAATGTTGATTTAATTTTCTTTTTTTAGTCCTTTTATGCTAGACAAGAGTTCTTTTATGATGGGGTGTTGATGATGAGTTCAGGAGTTTCACAGCCTGAGGAAAGAAGCTGTTCTGTTGTCTGGCGGTATGGCAGCAGATACTTATGTATCTTTTGTCAGATGGCAGCAGGGTGAACAGACTGGTCATGTCGCCTGGTGGCTAGTGACATCACCTCACTTCACTGATGTCACTGATGCTCTGAATATGGGTACAAGTAATGTTCTAGGCAGTTTTATTCTCCCGCTGTAGAGCCTTCCTGTCCTGGGCTGCGCACAAACAATGCAATGTTTGTTATGTTTCCACTCAGGATGCTTTTATATTGCTCCTCTGTAAGGCTGAGCCACACTAAATCCCCGTCATTTTTTTGTGTCTGGCTCAACTTTGCCGAACCTAAACACAAAATGTCATGCTATTGACTGAGAGAGTTGTGTCATTCTAATCAGAATTAAAATCCTGTCACTCCTTTTTGTCAGAGACAACATTCGGTCAGTTACAGCTGGAGCTCTTCCAGGCTTGGACAGACATGAAACTCTCCTGGTTGAGTCATTAGTGCAAAAAATTGACAACTGCTTTAGAAAATATCTGTACTATGAAATGACCATGACCACGACCATCAAGGGGAGGAGGAAAACACCCAATGACAAAGACACTGGGAGAGACAATAGACTTAATTTGTTGATTATGACTTTTATTTTGTATCATGGCAGCCAAGAGATGCGTCATAATGTCAACAACTGGGAGCAACAACCTCTTAATTAACCCTCTTCTGTAAGGTCCACGTCTTACCGGGACAGTCCCCAATTTTGCCGTTCTGTCCCTGGCTGGAGTTCTCACTGGAAATGTCCCAATTTTTAACTCTGCCTTAAAAACAAAACCCGAAAGTGACATGTCATATCATATCATATCATCATATACTTTGTGAGGCAAAAAAAGACCCTGTAGCAGAGCCTACCAATGAACTTCTTAATCACATAGAACTTGTTTTGGCCGACAGAGGGGTCTGCTTTCAGAGGGGCTTCGCTCTCATTCATTCTTCTACTGACAACTTGCTCACACTATTTTATGAAAAACTATTTAATAAGAAAACTTGCCAGAAATGGGTCAACAACATCACCACAAGTATCTTTTCAAATCAGATGCCGAGAGGCATGAGAGGAGGAAGACTACGGGAAAGAGATACAGGTGGAAAGGTAAAGATATAATTACAGAGCCTGCAAGTTAATGTTGTTTCTGGGCTGTCTTCATCAAAGGTATCAGTGTGTAGTTTGATGATGAAAGAATATTGCGGAAGCAAGGCTGGGTGGAAGGATAGAGCAATCTTTATTGAAACAGATCTCAAGCCTCCGTCCGAACCAGTGTGGCCACACTCTGGTGTTCACAAATAGCTGGCAAAGTTCTGCCCAGTGCTTTGCCCTCTGCTCTACCAGAAATCCTCTCTAGCCTTCAATCTTAGAAAATCTACAAGTAGCCACCCCACTTTCTCTGCCTGTGCGGGCCTTTTTGAAGTCCATTCGCCCGCACCTACCTACTTCTTCTAATTGATCACTTTGGTGGGTTGAGGGTCCATCTATCCAATAGGTGAAAGAGGAGTTGGTCTGCCTCCCTGGTCATCTCCCATAAATCACCTGTCACTCCTCGCACCCTAAAAGAGACCAAATGGTCTCTCTGTCCTTCTGGGTAAATGTATGTTGAGACATCTCCCACCATCTGGCATGAGGGCCAAACTCAGTGAACCTTTTACACACACACAGAGCTGATTAATGGCTCCTGGGGCCCCTGGACATGTAAACCCTACACCGGCCACATTTCTTAACTCACATAAGGAAAAGTAATCTGTCATAGTTAAATCTAAACTAAGTTAAATCATAAATCAGAATGTGTAGGCCGCCCAGATACCTCATTAATTATTCCTATGTTACTGAAACTTATTTGAGTATTTCCATTTTGTGAAACTTTATACTTCTACTTGACTACATCTCAGGCAAAGAGGCAAATATTGTACCATTACTCAATTTGTCTGAACATTAGTTACTAGATCCTTATCAGATTACAGTTTCTGCCTCCTTCCTATCCAGTGAAATCACCAGATGTGTTAATGATGAATGTTTGTGATAAACTGAAGGAAGAAGGGTTCCCTAATGTGTTGAAAATTCTCCTGCTTTTAAAGCTAAATAAACTTTTAAAAGCCCTCTTGGATTAGCTGGAAAATGCTTCGTAACAAAGCTGAAAACAGGCTGTTTTTCTGACTGTATACAGATATGTGGTTCTCACAGGACAGCCACACTACAAACATATCATGATCTTATACCATATGATGCATGTAGATGAAACTAGCCAACATATATAAAGTAGTTGAAATGATCTCAACCTTAAACATCTTCATTAGTTAAATGACAAATACACATAAATTAGCAATAATATTCATCCAGAAACATCAGTTGTAATAATAAAACCTTGACTGGAAACATTTTACTGCAACATTAGTACTTTTGATACTTTACGTTGCCTACTTTAATTGAAACCTTCACCATGGTTTTATTACAGCAGTTAACATGGTCAATAAATGTGAAACCAGAATTGTCCCATTTTATATATTTCATTGATAATACCATTAAATATTGTAATTATATATTGATGGCCGAACTGAAAATGTCCCTGGTTTTAATTTCAGAAATCTGCTGAAACAAGAATCAATTACTTGAATACATTTGTGAGCTCAGTGTTTGGTTACTGAGAGCTAACGAGAGAGAGAGAGAGAGAGAGAGAGAGCTAATGTTACTGAAAAGTGCTAGCTATCTGCTAGCTATCTGGCTTGCCTGTTAGCAGTTAACTAACCACTAACAGTTAACAGGCTGGTTAGGGTTGCCACCTTTCAGAAATGAAAATTAGGGACGCCCACCACGGCTCCTCGGGGCCCGACTCCTGTGGGACTAGGCGCCCGCAGCAGTGGTATGTTTTATTTTGTGCCAGTGTTTTTAGTAAAAGGGTGATCAATAAAGCAATTAGTCATACTTAAAGCTTTAAATGCTTTATTACGAATGAACACATTCTCTTATAAAGTGCAGTTAATTAAATCTTAAATGAAATCTGTGTGGAGTGTGCAACAATGAACTTTCAAAATATAAACTAAATAAATTGAGAACTTAATGTCACTTTTTTAAGTGCATAACTATAGGGACTCTCTTCGAACCCTGGGAACATTTTTACTTATTTATTAACTGTTAATCCATTAGTATTATAAATGGCCATATATAATATCTATATTGGCTAATTGGCTACTGTATATTAACTAAATGATCATTCATTCAACTTTAAAAACTCAACATCCTAAACAATCAAACCACAATAGTCTACTAAAATAAGCTATGCCCATGGATTGACATCTTCTGGCAAAAGCACAACCAGAGAGGAAATCAATCATAACATAATGTCCCATACCATATCAGTCTCAGGAGATGATTGGGATATGAAGAACTGTGACACTGATGCGTGGGTCTTCTGTGTTCTTATGAGTCTGCAGGGTTGTTCTCCTGATGCATGCTGTCTGATGCCAGACAGCCCACCGTCTGGCCCAGAAAACACTTGCAAACATATTTTGCAATTTGCCTTGTACCCATCTCTACTGACGCAGTCCAGCCAAGGATGTGCCTCTTCCCACTCACATCTGTATTTTTGCAAGAGTTTTCTCTTTTGAGGATGTGGTGGAGTATCGGGTGTAGAGGACACTTTTAAAAGGCGCAGGTTTTGTGAGCAGCGGCGGTGTGTGTTGTCCGTCTCTAGGCAACCATGACAGCACCACATGCAGGCAGCCAGGCACAGACACACAGAGGAGCGGAGCCGGGGGGAGCTTTGATCATTATTGTTAGATTTAGTGTGGATGTGTGTGTGACAGACATGTGTATTGTACATTTATGGAAATACGGAACAAATCGTAAATATTTAATTGCCAAATAAAGGACGATTCCGTGTTTTACAGGACGGATGGCAACCCTACAGGCTGTACAATCACAGATTTCAGTACTTTTCAACAAGAATCCTTGACAGGACTATCTTTAACATGTCTGAGTTCTCTGAGCTCATGTGAGAAGAATCCTCCCCTCGGGATGACATCTCTTTCAATAGAAGAGATCAAACAATAAATTTGACTCCAACCTCAGCTCCTGGTCTAAATGTGTCATCAGAGACCTGTGTCCATTGTTATCACAACCAGAGGCAAGGATACAGAAGAGCATGACATCTGGGTCTCTCAAGGAAAATGCTAATTTCTCATGACTTACCCAAACCCCTTTGGCTGAAGGAGAATTCACTGGAGACTAAGAATCATGTGAGACGGAGAACTGTGAGGGTGGTACAGGGGTTAGCACTGTTGCTTCATAACAAGAAGGTCAGGGGTTGAAATCCCGGCTGTGGCAGGGCCTTTCTGTGTTGAGTTTGCATGTTCTCACTGGGTTTGCGTGGGCTCCTCTAGATTGCTGGAGTTGCCCCCACCATCAGAACATTAGGTTAATCGTCTGGTCAGTGCCTAAAGCACTAGCTAAGATCTTGGATTGGTCCCTGGGTGCTGTATGTTGGCTGCCCATTGCTGGGTTAAATGCAAAAAAATATATATCACAAACAATATCATATATTAAAACAACATTCAGGTTCCTGTGTGAACATGGGTTTTTCTTGTTGGAATAATTTCTAAAAATGTATTGCAAAGTTTATTTGAAGTTAATATGAAGTCTAAATAAGACTAATTAAGTGAGTATTTTCCAAAGTAACAGTCTGTTTGCATTTCGACAGGGAGGGTTTCCATGCTGAGCTGCAGTAGAATTAGTAGCACACAGAGGGAATTCCACATTACAACGCCACTAACTTTGGAAGATAACGAGTTGATTTGTGTCAGACAGTTGAAGCCTCTTCAGATAAACTTTGGGTTTGGGAATTTTGTCCTGCCGACTTCCACATCTCTACATACCTGTGTAAAGTGGGCAGATTTGTCACATTCTAGGTCACATGCCATGACAGCCAGATTACTCTACTGTACATTAGCTGTAAGCTAGTGCGCAATGTCACACACCAAGGCTGTGTGTGTGTCTTTGTGTTTGAATTCAGATCAAGCTCACTAAACTCAGCACTCACCAGAGACTCTGGCTCTCTCTCTTCTTTTTCCCCTTCCCTCTCTGTGACATTACGTTCATGAAGTAAAGTACTTTTCCCCTCCAGCTCCAGTCAACAGTCAACGTTACAGAACATAACGGCCAACAGTGGTGTGACAGTGTGGTTACATCCACCAATTTCTGCTGCAGTCATGTTGATAAACAGGAATGATGATAAATCCTGTTTTTAATCCCAAAAGTTAAAAAGTTATCTATGAGTGTGGTGTTTATTCCTCCAGCTGAGCAGCGGCTCTGCTGCCCAGCTCTGCCCACACAACACTCTGCAGACTCCTTTTGTTTTGTTTTCATTGAGAGTCCCAGAAATGTCATATTTCTGCTGGTAGGGGTTAGATCACTGCGTCCTGATTGCATGTATCTGAACACAACCTAATTGCGGACACAAGTTTGTAGACATCATCAGGCAAGTGGCACAGATTTGCTACTCTAACTCTGAACAAAGAGACCTGACTTCAGCTGCTTGCTGAGAGAGGAGTCCAGGACTCTGTCCTCCTCTGACCCTGAGTCAGCCCGTTTGATCCACCTATCATCAACAATATGTCAGGTGGTGGAAATATCATTTTGATATTTTGGCCCGGCCTTAGCTCGCCTTTCTCTCTGAGATCAGGAAACGCTGTAGAGAAACAGAACGGCCGATCTGCATTAATTAAATATCTTCTGCTACGATTTTTTTCTCATATTATGCAACATGAGCCATAACAGAAAAGCAAATCTGAAAATGAGGCTGAAGCTGTGAGACTGGATTATTTTGGGCTCTTGAATAATGTAGAGAACTCCAACATGAAACTAGTTTATTATTTGAAGTGAGTGAACTACTAGCCTTAATGACTCAAAAGCAGTTTTCTGCCAGGAGCGGCTGTACAGGATTCATTTGGTGCTGGTGAGACATGGTTTCCCGTAGCCTCTGCTGTCAGTCACAATCATTATGTGGAATAATGGAAGTAATAAATGGAAGCATTAGACAATACAGCTGCTTTGATAAGGCTGGCTTATTACTATGTTGTAACTCATTAAATCATTAAGTGGCAGGTGACATTCAGTGAGGTTTACCTGAAACTGCAGGTATGATTTTAATATAGAACTTTGGTCATGTGAAAGCAGGTGGTAGTATATGGGGGAAGATAGTACCTCGTCACTTGTCAAAGATTTTAAATGTTCTCTCAATAGACCGTATCCACACAGTGGCGATTTTCCTCAGGGTGGGAAACTTGAATACTGGGATAATGTAATGTTGCTGTGTTCCAGCTTATATAGAGGTAAGTAATCTGACAATCAATTGTTGTTATTGCACAGCTTCCAAATTGATCAGCAACTGAAAAGATGATGGATAGTGATAATCTGGAGGCACATTTGGCCATTTTTCAAGGTAAAACCAGATAACTTGTTAGCTGATGTTAGCATTCAACCATTTTCAAACTAACGTTGAATTAATTTAAACCTTTCATTATCCTATTGTATGAAAACAGTATTGTATCACACAGTAATGTTAGCAAGCTAGTGACAGTCTTTTATCAAACCTGTCATTTTACCTTGAAATTATCCATTGTCCTTACATATGCTAATCAACCAGGAAGCAGTGAGATAATGACAATTTGTCAGATGGCCTTCATTTGTATGACTTGTGACCTAGAACACAGCAGTATATGATTTGAGCTTTCCACCCTGACAGTGATGTAAGAGGGAAATGGCCGCCTTGTGAATATGGTCTATGATGAAGAAAGTGAAAGGAAATTCCTGGATCTGACCCCTGATCCAGATCCATACCAAAAATTAATTTGATCTACTCTAGGCCAAGGCCCAGACTCCATCCAAGTTTTGTGGAAATCCATTCATTTGTTTTTGCGTCATCCTGCTGACAGTCCAACCAACAGACCAACAAACAGACACGAGTGAAAACAAAATCTCTGTGGCGGAGTAAATGACAACTCATTATTACTCATGTAGAATAGAGTAATGACTACTAAGTACTCATGGCTTGAAACAGAAACAAGTCTATGGGCGTTGCAGCTGGTGTGATCCCATCGCAAGATGGTCTCTAGTATGTGTTGGGAATAAGGGCTAGTGCATGGTCAGAAATGTCCCACCTATGGTTTTTGACTACTGACTGAATTGTGTCTGAATGTAAAGTAAGTTGGAAAAAAGTCAGATCAATTTTTTGGATTCCTGTAGTCTACATGAGAAGTGCATGTGACAAAGAGTTTGTTCTCTGTCTGTTTATCGCTCAACGCTAGACATAGTCAGACATACTGTTAGCCTTCGAGGATAAACAAATGTAGTGGGTTGGTGTGCATCACATGTGCATCTCAGAGTCAGTGTGGACCAACACACTGATAGAAATAGAAGAACCCAACTGAGACAGCATGAGAAGGAGGGTGTCTGTCCCCTGCAAAGCAGAAGAGAAGTAGAGAGTATAAATATACACATAAGAAGCATCAAATGTGACATGCACATTTTACAGTTCAGCTCGGTGGCACAGTGGTGAGCGCTGTTGCCTCAGAGCAAGGAGGTCCTGGAATCAATTCCTAGCTGGGGTAGGGCCTTTTTGTGTGAAGTGTGCAGATTCTCTGGGTACACGGTTCAAAACATTAGGTTAAATCTCCAGTCAGTGGCCTTGACCAAGGTTCTGGAGTTGGGCGCTATACGATGTTGGGGATGGGTCAAATGCAGAGAACAAATTTCACTATATTGTTTGTGAAATATAAAGATTCTTCTTCAAACCTTTGTTTCAGAGGTCTACAGGCAAATATTTACCTGATTTGAATTTTCTACAAGACATTATTGGTCCCTTTTAGAAAATTGGAATAATTTATATAAAAAAAACAAATACATGTCACAACTTTGTGGTCTTTTGAGGATTTTGGACTGTGATAGTAAGAGATGGTGAGATATATTTAAAAACAGGGCTACCCATCCTTTTTTTAACTTGGAGGGCTATAACTGTATCTTAATGGGAGGCCATGTGCCAAAAGAAAACATCTATTGTGTCACATTGTATTGTTAAGATGTAATATGGTACTCTGATCCCAAATTCCCTTACTTGAATGACTTCCTGTGCAAAGTGTCACTCTGCCTACCATGCTCAAACTGTTATTTTTTTTTCGCTAGAAACTTCTGGGCCATTTATTTGAGGAGATAAGTGAGAGAGCTCGAGGCATGTGCAGAAAGAGGGACAGCAAGGGTGGTTTAAAATAGATTTCAAATTGTGCGAGAGGTTCTGTATCTGAAATTCCATAACTGCTATCCCGAAGGGCTCACCAGCATAGAGAAAAGCATGGGCCAGCTCAGGGAGCAGAGCGGTCGTCTACCAATCAGAGAGTAGGTTGCTCAACCCCTGGCCCCAGCAGTCTACATGTCAAAGTGTCCTGGTACTGAACCCCAAATTGCTCCCTTCGGCTCAGTGTGTGAGTGTGCTTATGAATGGTGCTCCAGATGAGTGGTAAGGCTAGAAAAGTGCTACCTGAACGCAGTCCGTTTAACATTTTACCTTAATGAGGCAGAAGAGGTGACAGCTTGAGGATTAAGGACATGCATGCAAGCCATATGGAATGAAATTTTCCTGTACTATGTAACCCAGTAAGAACAACACTTAATTGACAACTGTACTCAGGTTCACCTCAAGGAGCGAGGGATGGGTTAGTGTAAAAGGTTAACACAGGGATATTTATTTTCACAATCAAAAAAAAGTGGAATCACAGTTCAGATTCAATTCCCCAATACATAAAATAGTATATAATAATAATAATAATGATAAAAGAACTGAAAGTAAAGTGTCCCTTCACAGCTTATTGCTGTCTGATATCAATGTTTGTCAAAGTCCAGTCCAAAGTGTTTAGTTTGTATCCATGTCCGTCCAAGTGTATTCAATGTATATGTGCTACCTGGGTAGAATGTGTGTGTTTGTTTGTATGCTTGCTGCGTGGATCTTATCGGCTCCAGGCATGAATCTTCAGGAAGATGGAGAATTCCAGATCGTTTCTAACCCTGCTTCGCGTCAGACAGGAACCCTGGTTGGAATCGACGCTGTACCAGAATGCAGATCCAGCAACTTAAAAAAAAAAAAAATCTGCCATAGCAGGAAATAAAATTAATTATCAATCATCACTTACTGTTCAGTATTGCATCTCTCTTTTTCTCTTTAATTCAAGTGTAACTTGGAATGATGAACTATATCCTGAGACATTAAAGGGCCCATATTATGAAAAACATGTTTTCTCTGGTCTCTACATATATAAACCGGTCCTCTCTGAGCCTACCAACTCCCAGAATGAGGAGAGCAAACGAGTCCTGCATAGTCTCTGAAGCCCACCCACTGGTAAAACGGCGCTCCTACAGGCTGTTCAGAGATTTTCATAAGCCGGCCTCCTCCTCGAGAGGGGGGCATTCATCCCCTAGGTGAAGTTCAGTGTGTCCAGCAGTAAGATAGCAGCGTTTTGCAAAGTCGTCGCTCAGAGCTAGACATGCAAATTACTCTGTTGTTGGTTGTAAAAATCAACATAAGTGCCTATATTCTGTCCCAGCTACAGAAGAACACAAGAGACAGTGGTTGCGTTTCATTTTTAACGACAGCGTGTCGGCTACGGTTCCTGTAAGTCTGTTTGTGTGTGCTAACCACTTCACATCGGACTGCTTCAGCAACGAGGGTCAGTACAAAGCTGGCTTTGCCTCGACACTGACCATCGGAAAAGGATCAGTCCCAACCATACGGGACCCAGCAACTGCACCCGAGCCACAGGTAAGTGTCGCCACGTTTTGATAGTATTTACAGCTGCCGACGAGTATGGTGAAGTCAGCTTGAAACTGGCTAACTAGTTAGCTGCGCTTCGGTCCGCTATGCAATGCCGTTTGAAGCGAGTTTAATGTTAATAATATTACGAGGGAGCTTGGTTGTCACAGTAAAAGTCTGGAAACATGTGCAGACTGGAGACAGGGACCATGCGAACAGTGTCCAAGAGTTTGGAGACTGTGTTGGAGACAAACACAGCTTTCGCTAGCTGTTTTTAGATGTTACCTGTTACAGGTCAGTGGGGAATGCGGGTGGCTGTGTTGGGGAGTGGGGAGTCTCTCATGTAATGTCCGTATTTCTTCAGGAGCCTCTCCTTCTGGGTCCGATTCTGGGTCAAACTGGTATGGTTGAACGACAGCATCTCGGCGAGTCATAGCGATACATCCAACCATTAGCGCATGCTACCGCTAGCGTAAGCAGCATCGTCTCCCTGAGAGGGACGTGTAGCAGGCAGGGCAGCCGATGACAGACGGAGCTCATTAGCATTTAAAGGTGCAGGCACAGAAACAGCCTGCTCTCAGTAGAGATCAGCAGAGCTCATTTGAGCGACTTTTAGACAGCTGAAATTCAGGACCACGGATGGGTTTGGGGCAATACATTTTGAATACAGTGTTGTTGGACCTCTGACAGCTGTGTGAAATTGATGAAAAACAGTATAATACGGGACCTTTAAAACCTTAGGCATCATTGAGTTTTTTTTCCTTTTTTAACAGTATTAATAAATCATGTTACACAAATTATCCTTCATCTCTAATCAATCATGTCTTTCTCATTCACATTCACCCTTATGCATTTTTAATCATCTCAACATGAACTTTAACTCATTATTTATACCAGGAAAAAACTATATGTGTATAAATCATGAGCATTAGCCCACATATAGCATATTTTTTACTTTCCAACATTGAACATGGCCTTTAGAAATGACGCAATAAAAAATACTGTTCCTCATGTGAAAATAAATGCACTTCTAAAACACAAAACTCAGCATATTCACTCATTACAACATCTCCATAACATTTACAGTTGACTCCGATTGGTTTTTGATGATAAGAAAGGTTCAATATTGCTTAATCATAACCGAACTGAAAGAATTACATGTCCGTTAGCAACGTAGCATGCTAAGCGAGTACAATCACCAGAGTCCTCAATCGTATAAAACAAGAAAGCAAATCCTCCGGTTGCAGCGGTCTGGAACCCTTTGGCAACAACTTTGGACACGTACAGACTCGTAAACATGAGAACAGAGCAGTATTTTTCCCATAAAATGTCATCAACTTCACTCGTGGCTGTATCATGATCTCATTAGCATCGGGCTCAGCTGGGGTGTCTTGGTCCCAGCATGCAATGCTCATGTCTACTGGATTCACTGCATAATACATACATAAAGCACCCTTTAGCGGCTATTTTGAGCAAAAGCAACTACAATCATCTTGAAACACGGTTCTCCTCATAATTTAGATATTAAAGTGAAAAGTATTTACTATGAGGCCAAACAAACAAATAATAGTCAGTAAACCCAAAGATGTACTTACATAGGGGGTTACAACTACATCTGCAGGTGCAAAAGACACATGCTGGAGCACCTTGTTGTGCCCAGTGAAGAAAAAGCAAAACGAAAATATTTGATGTGTTTCATTCCAGCCATTTTGGTGGACACTGCAGAGTGAACAAAACCCACATGGCCATTAGAAACCATTATTACTGACCTGGCATGGAGGATGACATTTGCAAGTGGGTGAGTTGCTATCTTTAAAATAATTAGGTGTAATGCATTTTCAGGTTCAATATTTGAACGATGAGTGGAATGTGCATTTTTGCAAATGTAGAAAGCCTGTCTGTGGGTGTAACACTGAACTGATGCTGTGCAGTTGTCCTTTTATGCTGATAATACCTGCTGATTCTGTATGCTTCAAGGCCTTCTGTAAGATGTCAGGATGGGGATTCATTGCACATCTTCATCTTTATATCTGAAATGTTTAAATTATCAAGTGTCCACAGTGCCAGTCCAAGACAGACAATTTAAAAAGTAAAGAAGAGAGAGGCCAGGAGAAAAATTTTTGAAGTTTGGGATTTCACAAAGATGTACTACATCCGGCCATCCATGCAGGTTTGCTGTGTCCCTGCTTCCATGTGTACACGCAGAACTCAACAAGGTACATTTAAATGTCTGTGTTGGCATTAGGCCACATTGATGCCTGCTGTGTTATTTTTACACAGCTGTTGATAATGTATGGTACACCACTATCAAGCAACTTCATTCCCCAGGCTCTGAGACTGCTCAATTCATCATCTACACTCCATTTTCTAAAATAGATGTAGCGCAAAGGCCTCAAACACAGTTTTATTTTTAAAACAAACAAAAATGTTTTAAAACATGACAATACATTTTAAAACTTTACCTAACTTTGTTATTATGTTTCTTTGTCTGGTGTTTTGTTTTTGCTTTTCCCTTGCAGATTTAGCACAACATCTGCACTTTAGCTGAATCCAAATGTCCAGACTTCTCCATCAATGTCTTTACAGGAAGTCAGTGAGAGCTGAGGGCTGTCCAAACCCACAATTGATGAAGTCCACAAGGAGCCTCAAGGGGGCTTTCTGCAGACTTCTGGAGAGTCCATTCATGGGGTTAGGGTTCTTCACCAGTCTTCACTTATCTAAAGGAACGTTATGTAGAAATTGGTGATTTAGTGCCCCCAGACAATTTGTGAGTGCAAGACCACTGTCATAAATACAAATCCCAGGTGTATAACAGTTTGTCAGATGTAATGTAGGTGCTAACCACAAACAAAAGTCATCACATCATAACAATGTTATATGTTGAAAACATGTATGTTGAAGTAAACATGTATGTAACACTGTGATCCTACTCTCACTGAAGTTACATGTGCAGAAACAAGATACAGAGACACCATTCACCCTGTTACAAGTTACGGACACTTTACAGAAGTTTTAAACTGACAGCCTCAGAATCATGTTGATGGTACAGTGTCTTGTAACAGGGTGAATGGTGTATTGTAGTCTTACACAACACAACGTGCATGACTCTGCGTGGTCACAGTCTGCAAGTCCAGAGGGTGGACCATTGGAATAAGCCTCTGTGGCACCACAGTCTGCTTGCCACCCTTCCACAGACGGACTATCCCTGCAATGCATGTGAGATGGGGAGCGCTACCTTATTGTGGGTCACTGCGTCCTCCCCTCTTCTCTTTTCTCAGTTTGTACATCTGCGACTCTTTCCCACTGAGGTGAGGACGAGACACAAGGAAAGGGGAGTTGAGACAACAAGCATTTAACAGAATGAGATATTTGTGTTTCAGAGCCATATTGTAAAGCTACATCAATTAAATGTGACATGTGGTACAGCTTCATCATCTGTCCATTGTTCTGTTGTATTCTGTTGCTGTAATTTTTGATCGCTGTCAGATGAGCAGAACAGTGTTCAGGACAATTTAAAGATTTACCTCTAATTCCATTCACAATGTGGCATAATGTGACATACATGTTAGCAGTTCCTTACGAGGCACTATGTAAACAGTAAAGGGCATAAAGTTTGACTGTGCATTTGATCATCTTAAATAACTAATACGACTTATGAATACAAAAGGAAAACTTGTAGAGCTGCTCCCACCAGAATTTGTTGGTATATTTCAGCCCTATATCACACCTCTTTTGGTCACGGGTACCGAAAAAAAATTCTGGTAAGGGTCCATCAGTGCATCCTCACTCATAGCTCCTCTGGAAAGCCTCCTCTTTCCTTGAGGAGCACTTTAGGAACTGAGACATCCTTTAATTTCTGGGTCACAGGCAGGGGGGCGGAGGACATAGGTGACGAAGATGCACAAAATGGAGAAATGAGCCTGATGTGTTTTGGGTTCCACTAATGTGATTGGATGCAGTATTGTGTAGTTTGTGAATACAGCCTCAGGGCTGACTTCTCAGCAAACTCCCTGATCAGGGCCAGGTTATATAAAACACCTGTTGGCCTTTTGATCACTTTATCTGTCACGGTGCTACTGTGGCAGCCTGGTTGTTTTTCTGTTTTCTGTGTTCTGCCTTTCCCCCTCCTTTCTCCCTTACCTGGTCCTTCCCTGGCTGTGTCCCAATTCAGGGTTTGCATCCTTCGAAGGAACCCGAGTTTCGGGGCGAGGGGAGGGCTTGTTGCTGTGTTCAATGACAGCTTTAAATGCCGGCTTCTTCCCACAGGTGCCTTCTCCTCTTTTGAACTGCAATTGTTTGTGGTGGAGTTCGCGAGTCCCATGTTGTGTGCTGTTGTCTATCGCCCTCCGAAATATAATAAGGACTTCTTCATGAGTTTGCTGAGTTTTTAGCAGACATTGTTCCAAAATATGACAAGCTCCTGATCTGTGGGGATTTCAATGTGTATGTCTGTTGTCCATCTGACCAAGTTGCTGCTGACTTTAAAAGTCTGTTGGCAATTTTCAATTTAATTCAGTCTGTGGATAAACCAACGCACCTTCTTGGGCACACCTTGGACCTTGTTATATAACTCGGGCTCTCAGTCTCCCTCAAAGAGATTCCTGAGACTGCAATCTCGGATCATTTCCCTATTGTTTTTGAACTGATAGCCCCCCAATCAGTCAGCAAACAACTTGTTCCATCCTGTCAGCGGCGCATCATCACTTCCTCCATGGCCAATGAGTTTACTGCTGCTTTCAAGGACTCACAGTTTTTTACCTTGAATGGCTTGGCTTCCTCTCTCTGTCCTGATAATTTTCTCTCTTCCTTCCACTCCACCTGTGCTGGGATTCTGGACTCTATTGTGCCTTTCAGGCAAAAATCCGCCAAGCCAAGAACGGACCTCTGGTTGAACGACACCACCCGCGTCCTCAGGTAACGTTGCAGGCAGGCTGAGCGCAGATGGAAGAAGGACAAACTGCATGTGTCTCTGGAGATGTTGAGGGACTGCCTTGCTGGTTATCAGAGGGCTGTACGAGAAGCAAAATCTCAGTACCTCTCTAATATTATTTCTAGCAGCAGTCATTGTCCCAAGGTGTTATTTGACACAATTAACGCCGTTATTAACCCATGCACTTCTGCTCTGACTGATGTCTCAACAGCCACTTGTGAGAACTTTCTTCATTATTTTGTTGACAAGGTCGATTCTGTCAGACAAGACACCAGCAATGGTTTTATTTTAAGTTTTAATAAGGATTTGCTTGTTGCCCCTACTCATTCTGATGTGTTTTACCAGTTTGAGTTGGTTTCTCTCTCATCTCTCGGTAACATAGTGAAATCTTTGAAGTCTACAAATTGCCCATTGGATATTGTCCCTGCCAAAGTGCTGAAAATGGTTTTTAATACTGTGGGGTCTAGTCCTCTGGTTTTAATTAACTCCTGTCTCAGGTTAGGAACTGTCCCAGCTGCTTTTAAACATGCCGTGGTCAGGCCCCTTCTTAAAAAAACCTAATCTTGACCCCTCAATGTTGTCAAATTTTAGACCTATTTCTCATTTGCCCTTTCTTTCTAAGGTTTTAGAAAAAGC
Organism: Lagodon rhomboides; assembly: GCA_039737535.1. NCBI lineage: Eukaryota > Metazoa > Chordata > Actinopteri > Spariformes > Sparidae > Lagodon > Lagodon rhomboides. Next base: position 1,911,960 of record CM077807.1, read on the forward strand.
TGTTTTTATACAATTACAGTCCTTTCTGGAAAACAACTCTGTTCTTGAGAAGTTTCAGTTTGGGTTTAGATCTCGTCACAGCAACGAGTCTGCACTGCTAAAGGTCCACAATGACATTGCACTGTCTATGGATGCCAAGTGCCCTGTTGTCCTGGTGCTGCTTGACCTCACAGCGACCTCTGACACGGTGGACCATTCAGTCCTCCTGTCACGCTTGAGCGATCATGTTGGCATCCATGGCACTGCACTGAAGTGATTCACATCCTACTTGTCCAGTAGAACCTTTTCTGTTATGGTCGGTGACTTGTCCTCTTCCTGCGCTCCACTTCCCTGTGGGGTCCAACAAGGCTCTATTCTTGGCCCTATCCTCTTCTCATTATATATGTCGCCACTTGGGTCAATTATAGCCAAGCACAACCTTTCTTTTCACTGTTATGCAGATGACCTACAAATCTATCTGCCAGTGAAGCCTAACAGTTACAGTGCACAATGTTCCTTGACTGATTGTATTGCTGATATTAAGCAGTGGTTGGCCCAGAATTTTCTTCATTTAAATGACGACACAACTGAATGTGTTGTGTTTGGGGATACTGTGACGGCTGACCTTAAGCGCTCTTAGGGCCCTATTCTCCCGTCCGCGCGTAAGTCCTGATTTACGCGGCTGGACTTAAGCGCTTTTCATTTACGCGGATTCTCCCATCCAGACTTCTGACACACCCACCGCGCGTAAGTCGGGAATCGAGGCGGCCTCATCAGAGAGGTGTGATTCATTGAAAACGGAGGCAGACCTGGCCATGTCGTCATTCATTTCGACTGTCTGGAAATCATGGAACATGGAGTTTTCCTAAGACTTGTGAATGCCATTGAAATCCGTGCAAAAGATAAACCAGACTTTAAATTTGAAAAGGCCTCACACTTAGAAGGAGAGCATGTTTTATGCTGTATGAAATACATCCAATAAAATATTTTAATCAGAACACTGTGCATATGACTGAATAGCAAACATGTTTACAAGTCATCAATGAAATCACAGAGGATGAGAGGTGTGCCTATACCGCGCTCGCAGCTTACTGAAATCACCTCCACCTGTTGCGAATTGGGGAACCCGGCAACCCCGTGAAACCCTATTTTAATTCTTCGTCTTTCAGCGGCTGTTGCTGGCATTCGGATGAACCGGTTGGTGAAGTGCAACATTGCGTCCACAAACTGTGTCAAACACCTTGACACAGAAGCTTGCGATACATGGACCACATCACCAGCCACCCTCTGAAATGAGCCAGATGCAAGCACCGACAGCGCAGTGGTTACTTTAATAATTACCGGTAAGGCATGGGGATGATTGGTCTGAGTTGAGAGCTGCTCGTCCAAAAGCCGGCAGAGTTGCATTTTGCCTTCACGGTCGAAACGAAACCTTTGGATGCATTCAACATCCGTGAGCCCCAGGATGTCCAAACGCGGCCGATATATGCGCCGTCGCCTCGCAATGCGCCGTTGACGCGCTCTCCTCCTCTCCCATTCACGCAGAACCACAGCAGGTACACGATGGGCATTTTGATGTCTGATTGTGAACTCACAGCCCTCACAGTCCTTTTTATACTCATCTTAATAGATGTTTCCAGGTGTTTCCAATTTAAGTCGTCATCACGGTTGACATTATCATTACATCAATATAAATAAAAATGTTGTAGGCCTATAATATTGTGGAACAAATAAGGGGAGAAAGAAAAAAACTTCGTGACATTGACTGTTTGAATACATTTGATAGCTTTCTGGGAGTCTCTTTTACAATATTATTCCTACATGTGGCGTAAATTGTAACTGCATCCCAACTTTAAGTGCAATATTATGTTTCACTTTCCGGTCGCGCGTGACTTACTACAGCCTCTGAAGCGCGTAAGAGGAGAAGCACTTAAGTCAGTGGGAGAATACGCGTAAGGCCCGTTTAGACAAGGAACGCCCAGATTTGGCAGGATTTTGAGGTTACTCCACCCAAGGTGCGTAAGTCGGCCAGAGGCGCTTAAGTGACAGACATAAGTCGACGGGAGAATGCGCGTGAGAGGATAAGCGCTTTTTTGCGCACCTTTTTTGACTTAAGCGCATGGGAGAATCGGGCCCTTAGCGCTTAAGAGCTTCTTAAGAGCTTCTTAAGCACTAAGAGCGAATCTGGGAAACGCGGCCAAGGTCTGTGGACTATAACTGCGCCTATTAGAACGAGTTCTCAAGCTGCTGATTAAAACATGAGCCCCTATTTTAACCTGCTCTTTTATGTCCACTTTGAGCTGTCAGAAACCGTTCGTTTATTCACAGAAAAATAGAATGCTGTTTTTTTCTAACTGCAGAGCCTTATCCCATTTTCAGAGCGGCAGATTAAATTTATGAACGCACCCAATGAATATAGCGTTCTATCACGCTAAAACATTGTTATGGGAGGCTAAAAAAAAAAAAGTCGGGCTTGATACGGGTTCGGGCCTGAGAATTCTGAAAACCTGTCGGACCGGGCCAGGCTGGCGCTCCACCTCCTCGTGCCAGGGCCGGGCTCGGGCCCAGATTATCCTCATCTGAGGTTTGACAAACAAATCAACAATGTTGTCAGGAGTAGTTTTTTCCAGCTACGTCTCCTGGCCAAAGTCAAAATGTTTTTAAGCCGTCAAGACCTTGAGAAAGCCATCCATGCTCGAATCAGTTCAAGATTAGACTACTGCAATACACTTTATGTTGGCATCTCCCAATCCTCTCTTAGTCATCTTCAACTTGTGCAAAATGCTGCTGCCCGTCTTTAAACTAACACCAATAGACGAGAGCACATCACCCCCGTTCTTCGCTCCCTTCATTGGCTTCCCATCCATCACAGAATTGATTTTAAACTTCTTAGTTTGTTTTTAAAGCTCTTAATGGCCTCGCCCCATCTTATTTATCTGAGCTTTTAACTGTTCATGCTCTGGTAAAGCCTTGAGGTCGTCCAACCAACTTCTGCTGGAAAGTGTTTTCTGTTGCTGCTCCCAGGCTCTGGAACAAGCTCGACACCGGAATGCGTCTTATTTCTGACCTGGGCCTCTTCAAATCTAAATTAAAAACATATTTATTTAGGATGGCTTTTAATACCCAGTAGTGTTATGACACTTTTAATTTTATTATTTTTATCATTGGTATTATTTTATTCTACTTTAATGTTTTTATTTTACTATGAATTGTAAAGCGCTTTGGTTCACTGAAAGGGTTGTTGTAAAGGGCTGTATAAATAAAGCACAAGCAGCAGCAGCAGAGTGGCACACCTGTATTGGATCAACTCATCACCCACCGGCTTTATCTACCTGGTCTCTCCACCACTTTGGCGCCAGATTGCTATGTCCCACATGGTGACTATACAATGCCGCTCTCCAGTGTTTTCTGATACTAAGACTAATTTGTGTTTCTGCTTTTGCACTAATGCTTATATCTTTGTCGGCTCCCCTGCAGAAACCTCCAGCGCCGCTCTGCTCTGCTTGCTGCTCCCCTGCTCTCCTGAGCTCCTCCATGCTGGCTCCACTCAACCCTGCATGCCTGCCTACCAGCCTGCCTGCCTGCAGACCAGGTCTTCTTCTCCACCCTCCTGAGATCACCGTTGGTACAATAAATCATTTGCTCATTACTTCTTGTCTCCGTTCTCTGCATTTGGGTCCTAAAAATATAACCTCACTGTAACATTATTTGCCTCTGTTTACTGCTGGTAGTGTTTGGTCTTGCATGTATATAGAAAAGTTATTATATAACTTGCATAGTTCACCCTTTTGTTTTTGTTTTTTTTGTGGCATTTATTAGTTTATTTCCCTCTGGTCTAGCTGTGATGTGCACCGCATATTGGCTGACCCTTGTGTGGTAAACCCCACAATTCTCCTGCCCACCTTTCTGGATGATCCCATGTCATTTGTTTGTTCATAAGGCTTTTCATATTAGTTTTTTCTTCTTACAGTGAAGCTGAGTGCCATGCAGGTCATATTCACATGGTGGCCATTTTTCTCTGACGTTACACTGTGTGGGAATATTGAATGCTGAGATTACGTTAATGCTGCTGTGTTCCCAGTTGCAAGTCATATTTAAAATAAATAAATAAATAAATAAAAAATCCTGATTTATCAGATGCTGAAATGATGATGGAGGATTACGGAGAGATATTGGGCCATATTTCAAGGTAAAACATTTAATTATTAACTATAGTTTGCATTGAACCACTTTCCAACTAACATTACTTTTTGATTACATTCAGTAAGCAAACACCTGGCAGGGGAGATGAAGGCGGTTCACCCAGGGTGAGGCTCCGCCATTGCATTCTGGTTCTGGTAACCCCTGCGAATGTACCAAATGTGCTAATCTTGACCGCATAATTTGTGGTAGTGGGGGGCCTGCTTTCAGGCTCACCCCTGATTTTTAAATTGTTTTGTGTGATTAATGTGCTGACTTGTGTCTGTGTACATCTACTCCAAGTGCCTTTATTTTCCCCCCGGGGACAAATGAAGTATTTTGAATCGGGTTTCCCCCCTGAGCGTGGTGTCAGAGGAAAATGGCTGCTGTGTGATTATGGTCTATTGTTACCAGGCTAGGCACTGATGGTGAGGGCCCTCCACCCAATGCATGCGAGTTAAGAGCACTTGGACACAAATGTAGACTGCACCATTTTTTGCTGTGAGGGTTGCTGTGGAGTAGTCTGCCTCTCCAAAGCTGGCCTCAGCCCAGTTTTGTGTAATTTACTCCAGACTAATAGTTGTAACTAAAGGGTCACTCAAGTGTTTAGATTTTGTATTTAGTTGTATTAGACTGAATAAAGTGCTATTTTAATTTCCTTTATTGGTTTCAGTATGTTTTATTTTGCCATTAATCTCTGCATGCTGCTCCATCCCTGGCTGGTTTGAACTACAACACACTACCTACCCCTCTTTTGTCAGTTCCGCATGTGAAGGGCTCAATGATCAAGCAAGCAATAAAGCCGGGATTTCACTTTTGGATGGGTAAAAGTAATTTCAGATGACCCTTATAAATATAAATGTTAATACCTTGTCTTTTGCCTGTTTCCAGTCTCCCTAAAACAAATGAGTTAATGCTGTTGAGGGCAACTAGTGCACGTTGACACATTTAACTTTTTTTCTGAAACATTTTCATTTGCAAGACAGCTTTTTATGTACTTGCAACAGTTTAAATTCAAAACAAGCAGCGCACATACGGCAGCTCGTTTTTTCTGCGCTACTGAAGCCTGATAACAATCCATATATTGAATCAGGTGTGTTGGGGCAAGGAAACATCTGAAACATGCAGGGCAGGGGGCCCAAAGGACCAGGATTAAAGAACTCAGCCCCATGGAACACTGTAGCACCAAACCTTATTCACACAGCGGCCATTTTCCACCAGAGTCACACTGAGCGTGGGAAACTTCAATGCTAGGATAATGTAACGCTGCTGCGTTCCATGTTGCAAGTCGTATAAATGTGGCAACGTGACAAATTGTCATTTTACAGCTTCCCAGTTTATCAGCAACTTAAAATATGACGGATAGTAAAAATCTGGAGGCTAATTTATTTATATATATACAATCGAGTGAATTTTATGGAAAATGTAACAAGTTCACGCTACAGTGGTATATCATGAAAGTAGGGCATTTAAGTAGATGCATGCAATGGTGATTTCCTCATCTCAAACAATTTATTGAAACAAAAGCCAACAACAGTGGTTGGTATACCACAACAAAAAATTTCAATGTCTCAATAACTTGTCATGTGCCCTTGAGCATCAATTACAGCTTGACAACGACGTCTCATGCTGTCCACAAGTCGAGTTATTGTCTGCTGAGGCATGGCATCTCCCTCTTCTTGAAGGGCAGCCCTCAGGTCATTGAGGTTCTGGGGTACAGAGTTATGAGCCTCAACACGGCGACTCAGCTGATCCCATAGGTTTTCTATGGGATTCAGGTCTGGAGAAAGTGCTGGCCACTCCATTTGAGGTACCCCAGTCTCCAGCAGCCGTTCCCTAATGATGCGACCTCGATGAGCTGGAGCATTGTCGTCCATGAAGATGAAATAAGGCCTGTGTTGTTCATGCAGGGGCACAATGACTGGATTAATGATCTTATTCAGGTAGTATGGGCTTGTCACTGTAACATTCACAAAGTGAAGGGCAGTTCTGTATTGACTAGATACACCTGCCCACACTGTAACAACACCACCACCACCAAAGGCTTGGCTGGTGACAACAGTGGCTGATGCATAGCGCTCTTCATGATGTCTCCAACATTGTTGGCGGCCATTATTTCTGCTCAACGTGAATCGACTTTCATCAGAGAACAGCACTGAGGCCCACTGGTCCCTCAGCATATGGCCCATGCCCATGCAAGACTATGATGCCTGTGCCTGGTGGTGTGGTCAGGTACCCTTGGGGGGCGTCTAGCACGCAGACCACGCTGATGTAAATGGTTTCGAATGGTCTGACGTGACACTTTGGTGCCTCTCACCTCCCTTAAATGTGCCTGGAGTTGAGTGGCATTCATCATCCGGTTCCACAGGGCACTGTTCACAATGAAGCGGTCATCAGTGTGGGATGTGGCCAATGGTAGTCCACTTCTATGCCTTTCTGTGACTCTTCCAGTCTCTCTGTATCTCTGTTGCAACCTGCTGATGATGACACTCTGTGACACTCTAAGCTCAGTGGCCACCTCCGTCTGAGAACATCCTGTTTGAAGCCTCACAATGGCGAGGTACTGTTGATCGATTGTTAGGTGTTGTCTTGGTCTCACGATGTCAAAATGTGAACAGCATGATGAGGAGGACTGTTTAAATACCAATTCTAATTGAACCAGGAAATGTATTGGTCGATTCATGGATCAAACACCTGTTGTGAATTTTGCTGTTAGGTTCATTGTTAGAGAACAGCAAGTTGTGCAGAAAGTACTGAAACATTGAACTGTTGGATATGAAATAACAGTGAAATAACAGTCCACCCACATGTATGACTTGCAGCCCAGAATACAGCAGTCTGACATTTGAGTGTGATGTCAGAGGAAAAGGGCTACCATGTGAATATGGCCTATTGTTGCCACAGTGCGAGGGGTCCGGCTGGGCTGGATCTCCACACAGGATTTTTAAGTTATGACATAGCAAACATTTAACTAGGACTGATAAGCTGTTTTTGCTCAGACAGATCTGATGTAAGGTTCGTCGCATTTCCGTAATGCGTCGGCCCACTGTGTCGCTGTCGTGTTTGGCCTCGCCTACCTGTTAGCAATAACTAACATGCAATCTCTGCTTGTACTTTCAAAATAAAGGTACAAAAGCTCCATGGTTAGGTTCAGTAAAATATCATGATTTCACTTTAGGTAACTGCTTTCTTAAAACAGTCACAAGTTATTGAACAACTTTCCTCGCACTGAACTCCAACCCTGTTGGCCTGACTGAAAGCCCAACCTCCTTTTGATGCAGGCTTTTTGGCTCTCTCTACTATGTTCATCTGTCATTATGGCCCTTGTTTGTCCTGCACCTTCATACATTTTCCTCTAGGTGAGTCAAACCAACACACTCAAACACTGCCCTCTAGTGGATCGGCATGTCTATTATATGCTTTGCTGTGCGACTGGACTACACAACTACAACAAACAGAAATATCATATTTCCAATGTTTTTCACTGTTTGAAGTGCAACTGACTGACTTATCATTACGTCATCTTGTTGAACCCACTAGTTCTGCAATGGTAAAATCTGAAGTCTTTTCCAACTGGAGAACTGGCACCACCACCTGCTTATCCAGATGAACCAACTCCAATAAACAGTAGTAGATGGAATCTCTTTTGCCATTGGGTTAACATATATATATATATATATATATATATATATATATATATATATATATATATATATATATATATGTACACAGTAGGAGCCACTTAAAAGGTCACTGTTTTCCGTGATGGGCCCTTGGCTGGTCCGTGACTGGTCCCCCACAGGTCTGTGGGGGTAATTTGATCCCCCGCGATGACGTAGCCAGTGAGGCTCTGGCTCGAAACGCCCATAAGCAGCCTCAGTGAAAAACAGCTGCAATGCCTCTTTTGTCCATGGGGAGGAGCAGTGATAATGCTCTGCTCTCAATGGGTCTATACTATAGACCCTATAAAGACACACCTGAACGTCGCGCCGCCAGAATACCGTAAACAATAATAATAATTTTTAAAAAAATGTTCGGAGATATCAGAGCGAAGCAGACAGATTCATCATTCATTTCCACTTCAGTGACGTGACCCACGCAGCTGGAGGGTAAAACATTGGTCCAACTAAACGACCTGAAACGGCACAAAGCAGCAATAAAACAGTTAATTTTCCCATATCACAACCCAGATTGTTGCAGCGATATACAGTGCAGATGCGGATACGAGCGGAGTTACATGTTACAAATGTGATAAGGCGATTACAAGATGGCAGCAATGTCATCCAACAACAGATGTGTTGTATAGGCCAAAATGTTGCGTTTTTCCATCTCCATTATACTTTTTATTATTATTCCTTTTTTAATGTGGACAAAGTGATGCGTTTACAATCGGGAGTTTGTTCCATTGTCATTACCAACATACAATATAATTATAGAAATGTAGTCTACTAAATCCTACACATTTCCAAAATCTATCTTTATTTTCATTTTACTGAAGCTCTGTAAACCCCCCAATCCTTCACTTCTCAGAGGCAGCACATGAGTGCAGGTCACTTCTGCAGGATTTTTACAATGTCCACAGTATGAACTGTAAATGTAGTTGAAGCTGAAGTAATGAAGTTGCATTGCTTACTGAAGCACCTAAAAGGTTATCATGCACAATATTGCATAGATAATAAAGAATCTGCAAGCTTAGATGTAGGCATATTGTGTAGGCTACAGCTGGGTACTAAAGCATCAAATTAATCAGGAACTACAGTAGATTTTTCAAAAGATTTTTTTACTGAACACAAATATTCAAATGTAGTCACAATTTTAACTTCACTGAATACCTGCACAAGTGAAGTGCTAGAACTCCAGCGGCCGTAAGTGGTCAAAATGACCGCTTGATTCAGAATTCTATCATGTCTCACGATGAATACCCAGTTGAAAAATTCATGCATTTATTGTGTTGTCATGTAAATTAGTCTAACGTCCAGAATAGAAATGCTGCGGATTGAGAGCGCTGTGGCGCGGAGAGACGCTGAAACACGCCACGGCGCGCCCGGCCCCTCATTAGAGTGGCAGTGATCAGCTCCGGTACCGCAGCGCAGCCTTTCCACGATGCCGACGCACCCGGTGGTAATTCGGGTTAACTAGCGGCCGGCCACCAGCCGTCCTGGAGTAGGCTACCGGCTGTTCTGTGATTCTCCAGGAGACACAGATAGCCAGTCTGCCCCTTCATAATAGTGGAGCATTACGCAGCACAGAACTTACAGCAGCGCCATTACGCAGCAGAGCCATTACGCAGCAGAGGACACTAGCCACCTAAGAAGACATCGCCTGCAATGTTGCTAAATATAATCACTCGAGACTGCTACACGGCATAAACAATGGTAGTGTCTGAGCAACCAAAATTGCAACGTTAACAGCGGGTAAATCCGTGCGGTCAATATGACCGCGTATGGCCGAAATAAGCAAAAATGACCGATACGTTCTTTGCCTTTTGTGTGATTTATATAAAAAACATTTTTAATTAAAATTCAGACACTTGTAGGAAAAGTCAGGTACCAGCAGGATTGTATTTTTTTATTAAACAAAGTTATTGCACATATAAATATCAAAACTGTCAAAATGACCGTCGTGGCCGTTCTGTGTTAAGAAGTTTGCTGATATTTCCTTTGAAATCGGTGTATCACTGCAAACTACCCGCGGTTTTATGAATTTCTGATGATCACTGTAGAAATTCATAAAACACCAGAATTACTGTGGGCTACAGACCGGATCCCCCGCCCGCTCCCCTCTCTTTTTGTTTCGTTGCATAGATGTAGACAAAAATGTAAAGATCAAAAATGTCTCTTTACTTTCATTGGTGAAAAGAGGAGACGAAATATACTGTTGGCTGCTTATTTTTGTTTTTACTTTGCCCTGCAAATAATAGCCTACATTTCAATGATCTCAAAATAGGAGAATACCAGAAACAACAGTAATAGTACCCCTGTTGAATATTCAATCACAATTAGATCGTTGTGAATCTCCATTTAAAGAGGAAGAATTTTGCAGGTGATTATCAGCTTTTGGGAAGAAATTTGCAGTTGTGCAGGTATTCAGTGCATGCTTTAGGACAGGTAAGCCCGTACAAATACCTCATTAGCGTTCTCATTGCTCAACCTTTTGTTTGCACTTAATGGGCTTTTGAGTTTCCCAGTGTGACACAAATCACAGAGCCGAGAAATGCAGCTGACTTGACGACTGCATACTATGCACTTAGCCTTGTGATTTGCATGTGTTCATGAACAGGAGGATGACTCATTTACTGTATTTTCATTTTTGTTCATCCCATAGGCTATAAATCCAGTATAAATAAATACAACCACTATCACTAAAACATCAGAAGACACGACAAAGGATAACTTGTTGCCATTTCTCATAAAATATACTATTTTGTTGTTTCAAATCTTTATCATATACCTTTGTTGTCATACTGTAACTACAGATCAAACGGGAGAAAGTTAACGGTCATAGAGAGTATATACTGTAAAGGAAGCAAGGAATGCACTTTGCTACATAAATTTGAACATCTTGAGCGCCCGTCAAAATGGCAACAACTTATTTTTTGTTGTGTCTTTTGATATTTCAGTGATAGTGGTTGTATTTATGATCTTGTGTATAGCTGCATTTACTGTATTGATTTGTATATTTTGTGTTCAGGGAACAACTCTTGTTGGCAAGGACGATGGAACGATATATGAAAAGAGCTGAAAACATTTTAGATTCCGTGTTACTGTGTAAAGGTAAAGACAAAAGACACTGACATAGATATTTGCCGCTTTGTGGATATTTTTATTTTAATCGAGGGATCAGGACGGACAGATCAACGGGAACATATTGTGCAAAATTCCAATAACTACACATTCACAGTAGTTTAAACTTGATTTTTTGAACATGATTTCATGAACAACAAAAAAACATAAGTTTTACTTTCCACTATGTCCCCCTTCATTATCAATAATACACTTCAAAACTTTTGATAGTCCTGAGATCAGTCTGTTGCAAAAATCCACAGTGACTCTCGTGTGCCAAAACATCTCTATAGCATCGACGAGCTCCTGCTTAGTGCCTGGTTTAGCCTCCTTTCGGATGAAGTCTTTCATGGCGTGCCAAACGAGCTCAATAGGATTCAAGTCCGGTGACTCTGGCGGGGTTTTCACCCAGTTGATCCCCTCAGACGCCATGAACGCAGCAGCAGCGGTGTGTTTTGGATCATTGTCCTGGAAGAAGCGATGGTCTGATCCAAAATATGTCCTTATGTATGGTGCGGCGTGTTCTTTAATGATGGTCTCTTCAAAGTATTTTCGATCCATAATTCCCTCGAAAATTACCATTGGACCGGCACCATGATGGGAAATCATTCCCCAAACATGCAGCTTCAATGGATGTTTTGGCTGAGGCTTGGCAACGAAGTGGTCCTTCCTGTGGAAACTCTGTCTGGCGTAGTGCTCCAATGCAACTGTTGTTTCATCCGTGAAAAGAACATTATGCCAAGTCTCCCCAGAGTTGTTCCACAGAGTCGCCTGTTGCAGCCGGGCCTCCTTGTTGTGGTCTCTTATCATCGGACAGATGCGGGCCTTGCCAAATTTCCAACCCATATTTCTGCGAGCACGGCGTATACTTGTCAGACTCACTTTAACACCAAAATCTGACTCGATTTTTTGCTGTGCTGCCTTGGCCGTCATCTCGTTGTTAGACTTTGTCATCTCATCAATGGCAGTCAGAATAGCACTGTGAAAAGAAGAAGAAGGGGAATTTAGACAATTGCAAAACCATGCAGAACATATACTTGAATTCTATAGGTGTGAGATGTAAACTTACGTGTGCATTTTTCTTGGACGTGAGCGGAGGGGTTGTGGCTCCTTGTAGTGCTTCCTAATAGCTCTTTGGCAAACGTTGATGTCTCGGTCCGCTAAATATTGCTGAATCTCCCTTGTTGATTTCCCACCAGCTTGCATCCGACGTATGTGCTGGGAACTCTCTTTGTTGATGCGTGTCATCTCTGCGGTTTGCCATAAACTCTGCGTCTGACAGTGTGGGCAGCGGTGCATAGGCTAATAGGCTGAATATGTAAAGGATGTGTTGCAAATGAGCGCGTCTGATTGGTGGATACATTCCTAGGTGTAAGCGACCAATGAAATTTCACTACACCAAATAATGATCGTTGGTACAGTATAAATACCCATGAAGACTTACATCAAAGTAGAACGTCTCTGTTTACACGTTTTTTTTCGCACTTTGGTGACATCCTTACACTAAAAATGGAAGCTGGCAGTTTTTATAATGCGGCGGGCGAGAGACCAAAACGTTTATCAAAGGTAAGTTACTTTTGCTTTTCTATAGCCTAAACAGTGCTAGTTAAATACCTTGTTTGGTGAATATACAGTTGAAACCAGAAGTTTACATACACTATATAAAAAGACACATATGATTTTTTTCTGACTGTCTGACATGAAATCAGATTTCACTTTTCCTGTTTTAGGTCCATTAGGATTACCAAAATTATTTCTATTTGCTAAATGCCAGAATAATGAAAGAAGGATTTTTTTAGACAATTTTTTCAGAGTCAGAGTCAGAAGTTTACATACACTAAGATTACTATGCCTTTAAACAATTTGGGAAAGGCCAGATGATGATGGCATGTCTTTGGAAGCTTCTGATTTATGTTTATTGACAACATTTGAGTTAATTAGAGACACACCTGTGGATGTATTTTAAGGCACACCTGAAACACACTGCTTCTTTGTGTAACATCATGGGAAAGTCAAAAGAAATCAGCCAAGATTTCAGGAAGAGAATTGTGGACTTGTTCATCCTTGGGTGCAATTTCCAGATACCTGAAGGTGCCACATTCATCTGTTCAAACAATATACGCAAGTATACACACTATGGGAATGTCCAGCTATCATACCGCTCAGGAAGGAGACGGGTTCTGTGTCCCAGAGATGAACGAGCTTTGGTCCGAAATGTGCATATCAACCCAAGAACAAAAGCAAAAGACCTTGTGAAGATGCTGGCTGAAGCTGGTAAGAGTGTGTCATTATCCACAGTGAACGAGTCCTGTACCGACATGGGCTGAAAGGCCACTCTGCCAGGAAGAAGCCATTACTCCAAAAGAAACATAAAAAAGCCAGATTACAGTTTGCAAATGCACACAGGGACAAAGACCTTAATTTTTGGAGACATGTCCTGTGGTCTGACGAAACTAAAATCAAACTGTTTGGCCATCATGACCATCGTTACATTTGGAGGGAAAAGGGGGAAGCTTGCATGCCTGAGAACACCATCCCAACTGTGAAGTACGGGGGTGGCAGCATCATGTTGTGGGGGTGTTTTGCTGCAGGAGGGGCTGGTACACTTCACAAAATAGATGTACCACATTGTGATTCTCCTCTGGTATTACATAATCCCACCCAGTGGCGGAGCCAGAAATTTTTCAATGGGGTGGCCAGGGTGAGACCATTACTCAGATAGGGGTGGCAATACATAGATACCAGAAAGATGACTGTTTTCATTATTACAATTTTTACTGCTGTTGTTTTTATTTGTTCATTTTTTTTCATCATGACCTTACAACGACCTTCACAGAACAGTCTACAGATCTACATTTGAGAGGGACAGACATCAACAAGCAGAGAGCATTAAAAACAACACAACATTTTCCCTGACTTTAGATTTTTGTAGCTCAGTTGTATAAAAACAAAACAAAAAACCACACACAGTCCCTTCAGTATGCTCTAATAAAAAAAGGTGACCTTTTTTAGCTTTTCATTCAGCTGTCTCTTGACCCTCTGCGTTCCAGGGTATAATTGGCCGTTTTTGACTACTTTTGATTTTACCTTTATATTTCACCTTAAAAACTGTTTACCTTGCCTTGTTTGGTGTCATTTTTCTCAGCACAACCTCACTTATGTGACTGTACAGTTATTTTTTAATTTTGACATACTGTATTAATACAGTGGACCTAAAATCACACAAAAATCATAAAATCCGAGTAGGAAAAAGTTAGATTTTTTTACTGTGAAAACCACAAATATGTTTAACGAACCATTTTTATTACTTCGAATGCGAAGTTAATTTGTTGTTTGCTAAATTTGTACATAAGTTTTAGAAATTTACAAAGTTATATGTAACTATTTACATTTTAATGCAGGCAATGCCTCAGGCTCAGGCCTCCCTCAGGTCCTCACAGCTCAATGAAGACCTGCACTGCCTGCTCCACATTCACCAGTCTCCTCATTGTTTTGACACACAAAACAAAAAAACGACTACACTACACACTAAACACTACACTAACTATACACTCCACACACGCTAAATGTCACAAATCTCTCAACTCTCACAACTCACTGTCTCTGTCGCTGTCAGTATCGCTGTCACTCTTCGCCGCCGTCCCTCCCCACAACTTCCGCCTGTTCCCCAGCAACCAAATCACGTGATTTGCCATATAATTTTGTGATAGGTTGATGCAGTGGCTTTTTCCACCAAAAAAAATGTGTATGTAAACTTCTGACTTTCAAGAAAGTAATAAAAAAATGTCTAAAAAATTATCTCTCTCATTATTCTGGCATTTAGCAAATAGAAATAATTTTGGTCATCCTAACGGACCTAAAACAGGAAACATGATTGCCTGATTTCATGTCAGATAGTGAGAAAAAAAAAAAATCATGTGTCTTTTTATATAGCGTATGTAAACTTCTGGTTTCAACTGTAGCTAGCCTAATTAAACTTTTCCATCAGACAAAGCAGCCTTCGCCGGACTCAAGGACACAGGTGGGGAGAGCAACCACCGTGCGTCCTGTTAAAAAAAGCGGTAAGTTAGCCATATTTATTTATTTATTTATTTTGAATTGATACAGCCCTCACACATTTCTATAGCTAATACAATAGATGGTGTGATGGCCCTCTGCCATTTTGTGTTCTGCTGGCCTCTGTGCTCCTCCCTTCCCAGGTTTTCCCTGCCTGTCTCTCTCCCACCTCGTTGGGGAGATTCACCCCACCTGTGGCCTCATCTATAAAGGCATGGCCTTTCCAAGATGGCAGCCTCTCTCTCCCTCTTGGATGGCTGGTGCCTCCAGGCACACCAGCATGGTTTTGTATGGTTTGATTGGGTTCTGTTGGCTCTTTTGTTTTGTCATACTCACACACCTTACACATCCAACACCTTTCACCACACCACTGATTACTGACCTACACTTAAATTTTGTTATTTAAATAAACTTTTGGTTAATTTAACTGATTGCTGTAGTACTGAGTAGCCACTGTTGAGTCTTTGGCGGTCAGTCAGAGGGACACTCAGATAAGAGAGACTTTGGACAGCATATCTGGGAGACTGATCTGGGCGGCTGTCAGATCAATCCAAGAACGTTTGCAAAGTCTAGAAAATCCTCCACCACCATCACCGGAGAGTCCTACTGCCAGACGTTGGCTGACCTTTGGTGACACTCCAGGAGAGCCCGCCCCCTGGCTTCACCTGCTGCAGCGCCACAGACCCCACCTGCCGTAACGCCAGACGTCACAATCAGAGCCCTGTCAGCCGAGCGTGAGGAGGAGTTTTTCAGACTGTGCCACTTGGGGGGGAAACCTCGGCCAGACACATACGCTGCAAACGTGTTTATGGCGCTCACCCCCTTTGACGTCTAAGAGCGCTGGGGGAAGAATGCGAACTGGAGTGGATCAAACGGCAAGAATGCCCTTCCTGAGCATTTGAAAGAACGAATCCACCACTAGGTTTCCCAGCGCTTTCCCAACCTGAGTGTGGACCAGTGGCAGAAGATTCACAGTTGGGTCAACGAAAGACTTAGAAGTCCACGGAAGGCCGACCCCGTGTCACAGCGCCCTGGCTTTTGTCCTTAGTGTTCAATAAAACAAAAAATGAAAACACACCTTTGTTTCCTATTTCTTTGGTTTCTTGTTTGCTTCGTCATCTATTGGTCTATGAACAAAAATGAAAATACAACTTCTTAACACAGAATGGCCACGACGGTCATTTTGACCGTTTTATATTTACCATTTTTATTTATATGTGCAATAACTTCGTTGAGTAAAAAATTCAATCCTGCTGGTACCTGACTTTTCCTAAAGTGTCTGAATTTTAATTAAAAAATGTTTTTTATATAAATCACACAAAAGGCAAAGAACATATTGGTCATTTTTTACCTAGAGCTTCAGTAAGATGTGAGACGGTGCGCCGCTCTCTCTCGTGTTATAAATTAATCTAGCTCGCCCAGTGGACCTCTCTCGCTGTCTCTCTCTCGTGTTACTTAGCGTGGGTTTATCCCACACTGTCTGCTAGGCAAAAGCATGAACACAATGCACGAAAAGTCAAATCGAAATATGCGAAGCCCACTTATTTTTCATTCACACGTGCAACTGCAAAAAATTCACAATGATCAAACTGTGATCAAATATTCAACAGGAGGTATTATTACTGTTATTTTTGGTATTCTCAGATATGCGAGGTCATTGAAATGCATTATTTGGGGGGCAAAGTTAAAACAAAACAAAAGAGACTAGCCGACAGTCGCCTATATTTTGTCTCCTTTTTTCATCAATGAAAATAAAGAGAGATTTTGGAAATGTGTAGGATTTAGTAGACTACATTTTTATAATTATATCGTATGTTGGTAATGACAATGGAACAAACTCCCGATTGTAAACGCATCACTTTGTCCACATTAAAAAAGGAATAATAATAAAAATGATAATGGAGATGGAAAAATGCAACATTTTGGCCTATACAACACATCTGTTGTTGGATGACGTTGCTGCCATCTTGTAATCGCCTTATCACATTTGTAACATGTAACTCCGCTCGTATCCGCATCAGCACTGTATTTCGCCGCAACAATCTGGGTTGTGATATGGGAAAATTAACTGTCTTATTACTGCTTTGTGCCGTTTCAGGTCGTTTTGTTGAACCAATGTTTTACCCTCCAGCTGCGTGGGTCATGTCACTGAAGTGGAAATGAATGATGAATCTGACTGCTTCGCTCTGATATCTCCAAACATTTTAAAACAAATTATTATTATTGTTTATGGTATTCTGGCGGTGCGACATTTTGAGATCAATAAAACGTATTATTTGGAGGGCAAAGTCAGCGGAGGAGGTGGCCTCTACAGATGGGGCTGTGTATTTTGTGAGAGAGGTGCCATCTGTTGGCAATACCCTGTAATTCAATGAATGGGTGGAGTTAACAGTAAAAATAGTCACGCCCTGGAAAAGGAGGGGGTCACTCCAGCGGCTGGGAGTTGGCTGGCAGTCAGCTGGCTTTTGGCTGGAAGGGGAACTTTTGAATGGCTCCTTCTGTATGTATATATATGTATATATATATATATATATATATATATATATATATATATATATATATATATTACTAATACTGTAATACTTTTTTCTTGATCTTAGTCTTTATTCTGTTTATATGGACTACCAAAATGCAGCTGATTCAAAATAATAGTGTATGCCTAAAGTGATGACTATAATTCCCTGTGTTTAGGGTTTTTATTCATGCTCACAATATTTACAAAGAAAAGAAATGAAAGGAACAGCAGACTCCCTCAGCTGTTCGACTTTACAAGGTGAGAAGTTTGCAGAACACTCTCTGCATCACAGCATGCTGCTCCAGCTGCAGCGCCAGCTTTATTAGTACACAGATCCCACAGCTAACAATGACCTTGATGCTCCGCTTACAGGGTGAACCTGCTCGGTGCTATGCTCCAAAATGCCCACAGGGGCAACATAAAGAGGCAGAGAAACATGGAAGGGCCTGAGCCCATGGAAAACAGTGACAGGGGACATAACGATGAGAAGAACAGCAGCTAAAATCAATAAAAATGGATTCTTGTGGACCACATCAACTTAGCACTTGTTTAGAGGTGAGGGATGGGAAGAAAGGAAATGTAGACCCAAGTTGTATACTGTACACACACTCTGTGTGCATTCTGTGTGAACAGGTAAATTATTTATTTAGAAAACATGTAAGTATGTGTGTTATTTCATGTGTTTTGTTGGGGGAAATTACATGCATTGACATCATATGGCAACAATAATCTATGTGATTATGTGTCCAACAATAGTAATATAAAAAAAACACGTTATTATAAATTATTTTAAATAATTGCTCTATTTGAGCTTTATGGGCCATCAGCCATATGTTTCTGTTTTTGTTAGCTGGTTGAACTTTTTTAATTGGCTCATGGCACTGGACATTAATGACGTTATGCAAAACACTGGTATAGTGATAAGCAGTGATGGGATGTACTTTAGTACGATACTTTAAGGTGTTATAACATTCAGCCACTAAATGTTGTATTCCATCTCCCCCTTCTTCACATTACAACACTACTGTTGTTCAATCATATGTCCCCTCAAGTGGCTGCCAGTTTGTGCACTTGCTAATGTGGCTAACGGTAGCTAACATTGTTAATGCTTGCTAGCAAAAATGTATGTTGCTAATACAAGCTAACCTTAATGTTGCTAGTGTTAGCTAGCTAACATTAGGGCAGTACTGTATGCTGTAAAAGCCATTTTTACGTTTGTTTGATTTTTTCTCACAAACTACCAAGACCGTTGATCACTGACGAAACACAGATACCATCACCATTATACTATTGGCTTATAAACCTTGGTAGAAGCTGGAACCAACTGTCAGAATTCTTACACAAATAAACAAAACATTATACACATACTTGTACCTTTGATACTTAGTACATTTGTTGCCAGAAAATTACATCTGATAGTTGAGTACGTTTAATATTACGCATAATACTAAAGTACTATTCATATGGGTGACTTTCACTTTTACTAAAGTAAAATATTCACAAAATATTTTTTAACATGTTTAAGATCATTTTAATGTTCTTTTTACAACACTGCATACGTACAGTATGAAGTCGTGACGTTTGTTAATGTTCAATGTTTGTGACTATCTCTGTCTCTACGCTGACATCATTATTGTCATCAGTCTCCAGAAAGTCTCTTGTGTGTCCAGTCATGTCTGTGCTTCGTCCACCTAAATTAATGTCATTGTGAATGTTTAACAACAAGGTAATAGTCCATCTATCTCTTAATTATATCCAGTAATCCTGTTCAGAGATGTGGAGGCTGGAGCCCATCCACACTCATACTTCAGACAGTATATCACAGACAGACAGCCATTCATACAAATATCAACACTTCAGTCTCCAAATCACTTTATCTGCATGTGGTTGCACTTTGGGAGTAACATGTACAATATATGTATAACCCTAATCACTGAGGCACTCTGTTGCCCGATAATAATTGGTGACTGATATAATATGTATTACCATTATTAATATTAATACACCAGCATGATTAACTGATATACCCTCTCCCAGTTATGTGCTGCTTGTGACACCCTAGACCCCAATTTACCAGTGGTACCAGTTTCAATAACATGCGTTCATGCAGCATCTATTCTTTATTCCAAAGCATCTGAGGGAATTCTTTAAAACAGTTGATTCATTTAAAGATAAGTAAATAATCGGTAACAAATCAAGCATTATTATGTTGCTGCTGACCATCAGTGGAGTTAATAGCTGATGTTAAGACATTGCTGATGTTGGATTTTACAAGACAACATTTGAACTACTTAACCTTGAAAGACCTGCACTGATGATGTGTCTACACTGCTGTACTAAATAATTTCACCCACTGACCACTGCAATAAAAAGAATTTGCCAGTGCCAACATTGGCATTTTTGATGATTGTGATTTCAGTTCTTACGGTATCTTGAAATGCCTCATATCCTCGGAATATGTACAACCTAAGCTAAAAGGTTATTTAAGTCAATAAACAATTATAAATTATAAAAATATTGAAGTTATATAATGGATTAAGATATGAGAAAAAAATCATCACATTTTAGTAAATAAAACATAAATGTTATTGATCCAAAGGATTTGTTAAATGTAGAAAAGTAAAAAAAAATATTTCGAAACACTCCAGAACTTATTTTAACAGTGTGAGTATAGAGGCGTTTTGATGTTTTCATCTACAATAGAAACACAGTGCCTACATTGGTATTTTTGCTTATTGTGTTATTTCTTGGAGTATCTTCAAATGTCTGATATGCTCACAACTACAAAATACACTTTTATCAAAACTACAAAACACACTATGTTCAAAACTACTATTTGTCTCAATTTCTCTCGGCCAGCTACATGTATCAACCTGCCTCTCAGCTCCAACATTTTCCCTAACCATTCAGGGTCAGTCCTCTGGTGTGATAATGTCATCGCGTACGTACAATGTGATTAGGCTGAAGATGAAAGTCTAACTTCCACTGCAAAAAGAATGAAGGTTCAAACTATTACGATTTTTATTTCAGTTCGATTTAAACAGGATCAGGTAAACGGCATCTCCTGCGGCCACCAGGGGGCCACCTGTGGGAGCTTTTCATAGGGTTAATGTTTGAGGTAGTACTGCATCTCAAATTAATCTGCTCCTCAGTTGCTCATGTGTATGCTGCAATGTGATAACACTGACTGTTCGTCATTTGGTAACAAGGATGTGCATGAGAAAAAGAAGCATAGATGAATCTATGACCAAGAGGAGGGTATTTCCAGCCTAATAAGGACACTGAACTGCACTTTGTTGCATCTCATTCATTCACACTGACAAAATGTATCATATCAGTCTCACTACCACCACAACTGCAACTTCTATCGCTGCATACATCTGATCCACACTTTGGTGGACGATGGTCGCCTAGGTCCTAGGAACAGCGCTACGAGGAGATTTCAGCATAGTGGCCACATAACATATTGCAGGATCACATGATACACAAGGACCCAAAAATACTTTTTAATGTACACAATTATTACCTCTTTCATCCAACAATTTTAAAGTTCCAGAATCAGTATATTATTTCATGCAAACTGTGTGTGTTGGGAGCTGACAGCATGTCTGAGACAGTCTCAGACCAGCATTCTGTCAATCTGCTGAGCCAGAGACGGACTTTTTGTGATTTCATGTGAGCTGACTCCCAACAACTCCTAGAGTTAGATAAGAAGATGGATAATATGGAATATGGAATTGTTCAGGTTACTTTCAGAGCATGTAAACGTTTGGGGATGTTTTTGATTTAAGCGAAACGACTCCCCAATAGGTCGCATGAGAACTGAAAATATGGTTTACATGTGGATTTGGCTGGGTTTGCCCATACTTAAAAGGTGCTATTGATAACATGCAGCCACTAAATGTGGCATTCTATTTCCTCGCTTCCATTGAATTCACATGACAACACCGCTGCTGTTAAGATCATCTGCCCCCTCAAGTGGTTGCATACTGTAGGACTCTTCTAGCCATTCTTACATTTTTGTTGTTGTTGTTGTTGTTGTTGTTGTTATTTTCACTAACTGGCAACTACAGCGACTTTTATTCTTGACCGTTCTACAAGCTCTGTAGATGTATTATTCAAAAAATAAAAAACAATGTTAAAGATTTTTGAAGCCGAATATGGGCACATCCCAGGTGGAACCTGCAGACAAACCCACACACGGCCCATATTTGTAGTTCACGTGTGACCAAAAAGGGGCACATATAGACATGTTGGCTGGTCAAAAATGCTGTCTCGACAAGTAAAGTAAAATGCAAAAAATCTTAACAAACAGCAGCAGTGCTGACCTGTGTCACAGAATCCAGACGTAGACAGCGAATGGTGTGCAGAGAGTCTTGCAGGCTTTGTGTTAAAAGGCCTAAAAATAAACAGGATTATGTGATGTGCTGCTCCACAGGACTGAGGCTGTGGAATAATGAATCAGCTCAAAGTTCACTCCAACAATTAAAGAGAAGGGGATGCGGTAGACTTGAAAGGTCAGATATCAGGGCATGGAGGAGTCAGTGGCCTAGAGAGACACACACAGCACAACTAATGTATGTCCAGGATCTCACATCTCTTAACCTACTGCATAACACTGTTTACAATGTTTGTTTAATTTATTCAGCTGAATAATATCTCTGTATTTTCCACAGCTGAAAGCACAGTGGAGTGGCAGCAGACTACCTGCTCAAAACATTCTATAATGAGTTGGACTCAAGTTGGTCTCAGTTTTCAAGTTTCCCTTTGCTCTCCACTCCTACTTAAACATTTTGCAAACTACTTGGCTTTTATAGGAATTGAAAAGATTTGAGAAAAAAATGGTATTTTAAGGTAGTTACATAATAATTCCCAAATAAAGAGAATATTTCAATCTGTCCAAAGTGTGGATAAAATGAATCATCAGTGGGATGGGATGACATTTTGGGATTTGGGGTTGCTGCTGGTTGCTTGACATTTGACATCTTTCAAGTCATGTTTAAAAAATCATGATTAAAACAACACCCACCTCCATTTGACAGTCATTCAGCAGCAAGGCAGTAGCCCACCAACACTGAATTTGGTGACATAACGTGAGCACTAACGCAGTCTTCCAGCCACCGCTGACACGAGCTGCCAACTGCTGTCCGCTTAAAATGCAAACTAGTTTTTCCCTGACGCAGGCTCTAATGTTAACAAATGAGCTGCCAGCCATCGCAGAGACACTGGGCCTGAAACGCAGCGGGCAAACACATGAATCATAATCAATCAATCCGCCAATCAATCATCAATCCAGCCGGCTCAGCGGCAGAGCGCACAGACGCCTCTGCCATAAGCTGGTTAGAGCCGGCTGCTGCGGCGTCTGGGGGGAGCCGGGGCTTGTAAATGATGCAGTGGTAAATTAGTCCCACTGGGACGCCGTCGGAGTGGGCTGTGCATTGGCCCAGCAGGAATAATAAGCCTACAGTCAGAGTCGTAATGCAGCCGTCCCTCTGTACTGCCAGGAGGAGCTGTCTGAAGCACAGTCGCCACAATTACTCCACCTGTCATCCTTCGCCAAAGACTTGTGCATCTAATAGCTTGTGCCACATATGGAGAATATTCATATTTAATATATGGGTAGATAATTACAGGGTCTGGGGCTAGAGCACTTACATAAGTTTGATCTGGGTGGTATCCTCATGTATACCTATGAATGCTTTATTTATTGTCTACCGGCTAATGTTTATCCCACCCTGTGTCACAGGCAATGCACTAATCACAATGAACATTCTGAGGCATCTGTTGTTTGATCAGTTACTTTTGATTCCCCATGTGCAAGTAAAGTCTAGCGCCTCAAAGTGACACAGAGCAGCCTTTAAATGAGGGAGCTGTGTGAAAACATCAACAGACTGTGATTGATCTTTTGAAATAATCTCCTTAATTCTCATTTCTCTTCACTGGGCCAGGTGACACGACTGCGTGGTTTATATGAGACGCCGTTTCACTGGAGGCACTGTCAAAATGCCAGGCAGCAACAGGTGGCTAATATAATCTCCTCAGCAGCAAGCAGTATTTGAAAGATGTGAGTTAATGTGTGTGTGTGGTTTTGGTTTTAAATATTTGTCCGAAACTGGCAGCCCACCCACGATGTGGGGTCCGACAGCTTTGTAGGGACCAAAAAGCTGAATCCCAACCCTGAATCATTAGATTTTAGGGTGCAGACTTACGTTAAAGTTAGGGTTACTGTCCAGGAAAATAATATCTTTGCAATGTCCCCAAAAATGATGAAAACGTGGAAGTCTTTGTGTGTTCCAGCATGTCTTACTCACTCCGTCTACATGTATAAGCATGTGCAGTGGTTTGTGTGCAAATGATTGCTTTGTTTGTTGCCCTGACAACATTGAGCCTGAAAAGTGTCAGATGATCTGTGATGTGATTTCTTCTAAACAGGAATCACAAACACATTAGACTGCTGAGTCATTTGATGGCAGGATGATACTTACAAATGCAAAACACTGAGGAAAAAAGACTTCTGTTTAAACAAAGACTCTCTGGTCTAAAGGATAAAACCATAGTTGTACAAGCAGGTGTCAAAGACTGCTGAAGAATAGGGCTAACACCTTTGTATCCACACTAATTCTACTAAAGAGCCAACCAGTCTGTCATTTTCTGCTAGAGACATGGTAGTCTCACAGTCACATAAACACAGATGGTGCTTTTTGGTAAGAAAGAGTGAATCGAAGCGTGACATTTGTTGGTTTGCTAAACTCCACCTAAACAAGCAATGAATAATCAGCACCATACAATTTCTTTTTTTATACAAATTACTGAAACTATGACATGAGAGGAAAAGAGTATATTTAGGGTTTTTAGAATTATTGACCTTACAGAGGTAAATTAGGGAAACACTTGTAGTTTTACATAAACATTACATTTACATTTTTTTATATTTATCCTAGACCACTATCTTTGTCCAAATTTCCCAACACAGAACTATAAAAAGGCAACCATGATACTGGTGCTGATGGGAAGTATGTTAACCAAATGGACATATAATGTGTTATATATTACATATCTGTGATATTTAACATTGTAAATACCTTGTGAAAGTGTATTTTAAAAGAGACAAATGTATTCTTCTTTTTGGGTCATTTTCATTTACTGTTTCCTAGATAGGGTGGCAGTAATGTCACGGACCATTTGTCAGGGACCTTGAGGAGAATTGATAAAAGTGTAGAAAAGTTTAAACGTCTACATCAGAGAGTCTCAGCACAAACTATATTGTTACTTCTCAGCAATTTGCAATCCAAACACTACTTGACCTGAGACCTGCTGCGAATTACCAAAGTGATTGCTTCAAAGTAACAAGGAAGCTGTTTCTCTAGACACCAGCAGTGCCCCATGATGGATTATGGGTTTGAATTTACAAAGACATCTGTCATAGTGATATCTAATAGAGTTTCAGACACAGTGGGAATCCATGAGAAGCTGAGTGGAATTGGACTCTTAATTATAAAGTAGGTCTCAAGACACTCTCTGGTGTGAATAAAGAAATGATTTCAAAAGGAGTAAAACTTCAAAAATTGGAGATGTATCAAAATTATGTTGATAGATGCAGTGAAATTGCTTGGCTTGTGTGCGAAATATACAGGAGGTAGATTTTTTAACTCACATCGTGATCATGGCAACCACAGAAGCCACCCAGATCAGAGCGTATTTTACTGGTTTCTGAGTCCCCTGAACAAAAACACCCTTTACCAGCAGTGAACAAACATTTGGAGCAGCAGCAGCTTCAGTGTTTGTTGTCTGGTCTGCTGTTCTTGAAATGGGCTGTTAATCAATGGCACGGAGTTAGATCCAAGATCCAACCTGGCTGCTGGTGTAGGCTGCATAGCCGAAAGCTCAGTGTGCTTTCTCACAGTTACAACTCGTTCAGAGTATAGCTGATGTGTTTAGCCACTCTAGCAGTGTAGCTCTAGGCAGTGTCGATCTTTCTGTCGGCCCATCACTTTGGTCCAGACTGAAAAATCTCAACAACACAAACTCATCAGCAGTGCCCCAAGGATGAATTCAAAAAAGTCTTGTCATCCCTTGACCTTTTCTTTAGTGCCACCTACAGGCACATCTCAAATACTCACTTGGCACAGTTTGACTGATTCAGATATTCATCGTTCCAAGATGATTACTCTGATTCTGTCAGATTTTAGAAAAGAGGACCCCAATGCAGGACACAGGACAGGCAGGTTGCAAGAATGTAAAGCGTTTTAATAACTTAAGGCTGACATCCAGTGACGAATAAGACAATAATAAAGCAAGAATACAAGAGCAATAGGGTAGGGAAAACCAGGGGGCTGATTGAGAAAGCAAGCTAAGAAAAGCAGGGATTCAGGTCAAAGACTTTAATGAACCTAACAAGTCAGTCAGGCTAAAGTAGTTCCATAAAGCCCAGTGCGTTTCCCCATCATTTCCCCTTGTTTTGGGTTTCTTATTACCCTGTTCCACAAATTACAGTCTGTAATTAATACCAAGCTATTACCTAGCTATGCATTTGCTAAGTGTATTGAATTACTTATTACCTCTTTATTATCAAACTATTACCTCACTATTACCAAAATGGTTAGAGTCACACAGTTTTACCATTTAACACTCTAGCATGCGGATGTCCACATACTGCTCGGTCAAAACAGTAAATCACTGGTTCTGGAAGCAAGCTCTTTAATATTTTGAGTGAGTCAGAGAGTGAGTCACCAAGGTCATAGTCTTGGACTGAATCAAGTCTCAAGAGTCTGAGTGTCCAGTTTGACTTAAATCCGAGCTAGACAGTCTCTTTTCTGCAATTTATGTATGGACAATACAATTGTATTTCACCTGAGGTAAAATCCACAGCAACAAAGCTGACAGTATCTGTTTGATCTGTCTTCATGAATTTCATGATCAGGTGCGTTCTGAACTCTGATGCACCTTATGTGAAACACAAAGTCTGAAACAAGCTGGACAAAAAGATGACTGATAAATCATTAGACATATTAACTATGGACAAAACTGCTGCCATGTGTGATTTTGGTTTTGCTGATAGCATCACTGCAGGTGGTTAATCACACAACTCATCATTTTGGTTCAGAGTAAGAAATCTGGCTAAAATATAATCTGTCTGTCATTTGTTTTTATCTTTGACAACAGTTTGTGCAATAGAATAATCAAAATAAATACCTGCTTTAAACTGTGGCTTACAGAAGGAATCTGTTCAAAATAGTCTTGTTCAAAAGTTCAGTACAAGTTTTTTTTTTTATTTAAATAACTATGACTTATTTTTTTACAATTTGGGCATTTTCCAAGTTGAAAGTTTGGCTAAATTCCACTAAATCATATCCTCTTCTCAACCAATTACATGACTGAGATTGACAGGGTGCTGAGTTTGGTAGGCTTGAGATGCATGAATAAAAAAAACAACAACAATATTTTGTTTAATTTCATGAACTCATTTTCATTTTATTATTTCTGCCAAGAAGGTTATGTTTTCACTTATGTCTGTCTCTTGCTTGGTTGGTTTGTCAGCAACCAAGTTCAGTAGTTTTTGTCTGACACAAAAACTACTGAAATCATACATTTTCATCCTTGAGCTGCGGAAATCTACTGCACTCGGTAATCGACTCGTCGGGGCTCCCCGACACAGGCAGGCTGCTGGAGGAGAGGGTGAGTTGAGCTGTGTTTTTAATACAAATCCGGCAGAGCTAACAGATGTTTGATGCTTCGTACTGTGTGCTGGGACTGTACATGTACTGTTGCTGAAGTTTGGTGCTGTTCTGACCATTATTTGTGGCTTTTTGATGGCGGTTTCTAGTTGGAGACATAAGCTGCAGTGTATTGTTTTCGTGCGGTCTTTTCTGAGGTTGCTAAAACTAGCTAAGCTAGCAGTCAGCAAACTTGACCTCTTTGAGGGGGAGTCTTACTCGTTGTCAAGGTGTGTTAGACCATGGATTAAACTTACACCGGAATATCCCTTTAAGAACATAAATACTAAAGAATTGAGAACTGCTAGCTTGGTCACATTTAAGTCTCCAAAAACAATAGTAACAGTTTTTGGATAAACCTTTCTCCTTATCATGACATTCAGTACTACCAGATCAGACTTAAGTAAAACACCTTGAAGAGAAAAAAATGTTAAAGAAATCAGCAAAGAGGGGGTTCTCTCCCACCGACAGCTCTGACAACGTCGGATAAATGGGCCAGTTAACCGCCCATCTGCAGAGACTGACAGCTTTAAGTGAACAGAACCAAGTCAGCATATCTGATAATTGGCAATTGTTGAAGGAGAGAAGAGTGTGTGTGTGTGCGATGGAAGGGTGGGGTGGTGGTGGTGGTGAAGATCCCGACCTCCTCCTCCTCCTCTTTATGTCTTGTCACTTCCTGGCGAGAAGCCCTTCCTCATTTCATCTTTTTCATCATCTCCTTTGACCTTTCTCTTGGATGGCCTCACTCAGCATCACATCGCCTCGTTCCCAAAGAACATTGCCAACTCTGGCTCAAATTTACCCCCCAACCCTCCCACTGCACCCACAGAAGTGTCAGATGTGGTTAACTGTCAGACCGAGGAAGCTCTCTCCATGTCACCCACTCATTAATTTAAATGACTCTTGGTGGCTCGCAATCCTGTCCTTGACTTCACCGACGTGACATCTGTGTCGCCATTACTATGGCAGCGACAGTTGATGGGTCGTTCAGTGTGGCTAGTTGTGCAGGTCACTGATTGGGACTGATCAGAGAAAAAGAATTCTGCCGTGAGAAACAGTCGCATGTTGTCATGATGTGTGCTTGTTTGTCATCCAGAGCAGTTACAGAGTTTGACGTTTAGCGATTCGTAGAAACATTGAGGGTTTGCCATCACTTGTCATTCCACATTTAAGCTTTTTAATTGGACTGGCTCTAGCAGAATACCTGCCTGCCCGGACAGCCTTATCTGACTCGTTGCTCTAATTTCAGCCAGTACCAAAATATACCTGAGCTATCTATCATAAAATTATAAAACATGTTTGTTTCATTAGGTCGAACATTATTACTGATATGACAACTTCCCAGTAGACAAAGTGAGTCTGTAATTCCCTGATCAGCAGATCTAATACATCTTGCAATCTCCTGTCAAAGCCTAGAGTGATGTGATTAATGGGCACCAATTTTTCAAGTCGAGTTCTTTGATTAATGATCAAAAAGTAAAGATCAGGCTGTTTTAATTGATATCCTAAAAATGTAAACAGATTCCACGGACCATCAACATCAAGTGCTTTAGACTTTTTTGACGAGCCAAAGGTCTGTATCATAATTGGATTTGGAATCAACAGTGATGATATATAGGCTACAAATAGAAAAGCAGCATTCTTTTATAGTAATATAAAATTAAATCATGAATCTACTATTTCAAAAAAAAAAAAAAAAAAGAGGAGACAAAATTTGAATTTAAATCAGAGTCTCTCAATGGAATACATGAGAGTTTTTTTGGTCAGAGTTTGTGCTTGTGGCGAAAACAAATTCGAATACATTTGTGCAAAGAAATTGTGAGTCTTTTTAAATTCAACACACAAATTCCTGATGTGAGTAAAAGAAAGCAAATGTGTTGACCTCTCAGGATGCAGAGTCAGAGACTCCAAAACAGGGGACGCCATGCCAGCTTGTGTGTGGCACCGTGCAGTTTTATATAATCTGGCAATAAACAAGCTTTTTGCTTCAACTTTTGACAGCTGTTGACAGGAGCCAATTGGACGAAGACTTACTGTGTGAACTTAATGTCCCATTGGCAGCAAAGCTAGCTAGTTTGCTATCTTAGTTGTTGGCTCCCTGGACGAATAAAGGCCATGAAATAATTTATTGATACACCTGTTCGAGTCATTTTGAGACATCCAGAAAACTCTAAACAGCAGTTTTCTTTTTGCAAAGATTTAGTATGTGGAAATGTATTTTTTGGGGCCTGTGGCCATCAATCAATTCTGCAATACCAACTGTGGCCACTAAGCAAGAACTATCTTGCAGCTCAGCGCTGTTCCTAGGGGATTAGCGGAAAACTTGTCAGTGACTTAAATGTATTGGACATAGCAAAGTATTGCTAGTCTATTACACAGTTTCACCTAATACCTGTCAGTCCTGGCCTGATAAGATCCAGGAGAGACTGTTAGAGAAAGCCTACCTGCATCTCTCCATGTTCTGTTCCTCAGACAACTCATTTCACTGAAATTATTCATGAACCTGCCTGATGCAGAGTAATCACTCCTTCAGTCCTTTGGAATATCATTTTGTTGTAAGGGACTATACATGAATTTCTACATCAGCACTATGAGGAATTAATACTTAAAGGGAATTTTGTCTTCATGTTCATTTTCATATGAGCACCTTATTGTCATGTTTTATTGAGTCATTTTATTTAGTGCTTTTTGAGAAATGAGAATTACTCCTCTGAAATCAAAAGACAGAAAAGCATGACAGCAAGATGCATTATGAAGAAATTCTATGTCCTCATGGATATTCACATTGCATTTAGGGAAACTGCTCTAATGTGGGAAATATGTAGATGACCCTAATCTCAGATGGAATCATGTGTGCTTTACATTGCTGCTCCTTAACGGAGTTCTATAAATCAGAATATGGTTATTGATTACTCATTTATGCGTGGAAAGAAGAGACGATTGATTCTGATGACTAAATGAGTGTGAAATCATCAAGAATTCATCAAACAGAGAAGGGGGGGGGGCAAGATGACATTAGGGCCTTTACATGCTGTTTAATAACTGATCCTACAGGTTCATGGTATGTCGCACCATTCAAAATGTATTTAATATTAACTGGTTTCAACATTTGTCAGATTGTATATGATGTCAATTTTGAGGGACGTCAGACTGCAATGAGCATCTGATGGATCACATCGACGTACATTCAAAAAATATACACCGATCAGCTGCGACATTGAAAGCACTGACAGGTTAGGGTTAGGGTTACATTATCAAATGCAATTTTCTGTTGGGAAATACAGCCCTGTTGTTGTTGTATGCAACAGGAAATATGTCTGTGCTTCTCTTGTCTAAGCAACCATTCAGAGTTTTTTACATACAAGTCAGCATTCATGCATCCACATACACATTCATAGACTGGTGGCATAGGGGCCACCATCTCATCAGGAGCGATAGCCATTCATACACACTCACACACCAATTGAAGGGCCACCGGGAGCAAGTTGGGGTTCAGTATCTTGCCTTAAGATACTTTAATATGTAGACTGGATGGGGGATTGGACCACCGTCTCTCCGATCGGAGACCGCTCCACCACTTGAGCTACAGTCGCCTACAAACATAATGCCAACTGAATTACATTTTCTGAGCATAATGAAGAAATGTTAGTCAACATACCTGGAAGAAAAGTAACTAATGAATGACATGTTCTGACGATACATTTGTTTCATTATTTTCTTATTACCAAAATAATATCCAGTACTAGTGACCACAGCCTGATTCACTTTTTCTACGGTTATGCATAGACACTAGCAGCACTGGGTTAAGGTAAGGTAAGGGTTAATGTCTGGTTTAATACAGAAAAAGTCATAATAAAATTTAACATATTTCAAAATCTTTCCCTCGCCTTAACCAGCTTTCACCCTAACTACCTTTGTATGACTTCAGGATGATACATTTCATCCACTCAAAGAAACGTTATTCCTGAACAGGCAGCGATTACAATGTTCAGCACAACGTAATTATGATATCATTTAATAATACACAAAAACATATTGTTGCGAGCAGTGTTACTCTGCTCTATAACATAAAAAGGGTTCTAGAGATCCAGGGGATGGGAAATACATTTTCATAGGTGTTCTTCAAACACAATATCTTATGTCATTTCATTCATTTCAGCTTATGTCATTTTAGAAATCCAAAAAGAGAATTATTTAAATGTCACTTTAAAGGTCCCATATTATACTGTTTTTCATCAATGTCACACAGCTGTCAGAGGTCAAACAACACTGTATTCGAAATGTATTGCCCCAAACCATCCGTGGTCCTGAATTTCAGCTGTCTAAAAGTGGCTCTGCTGAGCTCTACTGAGAGCAGGCTGTTTCTGTGCCTGCACCTTTAAATGCTAATGAGCTCCGTCTGTCATCGCCTGCCCTGCCTGCTACACGCCCCTCTCAGGGAGACGATGCTGTTTACGCTAGCGGTAGCATGCGCTAATGTTTGGATGTATCGCTGTGCCTCGCCGAGATGCTGTCGTTCAACCGTACCAGTTTGACCCAGAATCGGACCCAGAAGGAGAGGCTCCTGAAGAAATACGGACATTACATGAGAGACTCCCCACTCCCCAACACAGCCACCCGGCTCCCATTATCCACTGACCTGCAACAGGTAACATTTAAAAACAGCTAGCGAAAGCTGTGTTTGTCTCCAACACAGTCTCCAAACTCTTGGACACTGTTCGCATAGTCCCTGTCTCCAGTCTGCACGTTTCCAGACTTTTACTGTGACAACCAAGCTCCCTCGTAATATTATTAACATTAAACTCGCTTCAAACGGCATTGCATAGCGTACCGAAGCACAGCTAACTAGTTAGCCAATTACAAGCTGACTTCACCATACTCGTCGGCAGCTGTAAATACTATCAAAATGTGGCGACACTTACCTGTGGCTCGGGTTTAGTTGCTTGGTCCCGTATGGTTGGGACTGATCCTTTTCCGATGGTCAGTGTCGAGGCAAAGCCAGCTTTGTACTGACCCTCGTTACTGAAGCAGTCCGATGTGAAGTGGTTAGCACACACAAAAAGACTTACAGGAACCGTAGTCGACACGCTGTCGTTAAAAATGAAACGCAACCACTGTCTCTTGTGTTCTTCTGTAGCTGGGACAGAATATAGGCACTTATGTTGATTTTTACAACCAACAACAGAGTAATTTGCGTGTCTAGCTCTGAGCGACGACACACCGAACGCTGGACACACCAAACTTCACCTCCGGGATGAACGCCCCCCTCTCGATATCTCCTATCATCGCGCAGAGGAGGCTGGCTTATGAAAATCTCTTCTGTCGTAACGTAACGCCAGGAGCTGAATCTGAACAGCCTGTAGGAGCGCCGTTTTACCAGTGGGTGGGCTGCAGAGACTATGCAGGACTCTTTGCTTTCCTCATTCTGGGAGTTGGGAGGCTCAGGAAGGACCAGTTTATATATGTAGAGACCAGAGAAAACGTGTATTTCTTAATATTGGACCTTTAAATAGCACTTTTTAAATTACTTTTGAAATAATTGTGTTTGCAAAATTTTCACTAATCCAAATCCAAACAATTGTTGGCAGTGATAAACATAAATTTAAACATGCTGATGTTTAAATTTCCCAGATCCCTAATGGTTGCATGTCTGTGGACTTGAGAACACGTCTGATCCATGCAGGCCCCACCTCACAACCTAGGACCATGCCAGATACCTAAGAGCACCCTGAGAGGTCCCATGTCTGGGGGGGAGTCATGCTATGCGGGTCGAGGTGAAGACTGATCAAGTGAGTTTTGAGTGTTTTGCGGAAGATGGCGAGTGACTCTGCTGTCCTGACATTGGTCGTGAGTTCGTTCGCTGAGCGACCTTTGTTTGCTCTCAGTGATGGCGTTACCAGCTGGCCAGCTGATGTAGTGGAGCTAAGTGCTGGGGCGTGTGGTCTGACCAGTGTTTGGAGGTAGAAGGGTGCAGTTCCGTTGACGGCCTTGAAGGCCAGCACAATCGTCTTAACCTGGAGTTTTTTAATTAGTAATAAAACTGTTGGGACCCACAGATGAAGTCATTCATTGTGGATTTCAAAATGGACTCTGAGCTGAACTCAGTGTCCCAGAATTCCCCGTTCTTCACACTTAGGTGCGAAATTCAGCTTTGAGCTACGATTGGTCAGGATGACAGACCCCCTGCTGATCAGGTAGTCAAAACTCCAGCGCCTTCCTTGTTCTCTCTCTCTCACTCGACGCCCTCGGCCTCTTCAACTTCAGATCTTCAAGGGCTCCTCTCCACTTCCCCACACGGGGCTGCCTGTCCTCAAGATCTCTTCTCCTGGGCCTAACAGCTGTGGAGAGCTACAAGCTGCATTTCCAGCAGGCCCAGAGAACTTCTCCTCACTGCAGCGACACGAAGTCCTGCCAGTATTCCAGATCAGTTAGCACCAGCAGCTGCGACGCAAAGCTTGCCAGCTAACTCCACAATCTGAGGAACACCAAGCAAGTTAGCACCGAGCTGCTATCCTCGCAAAGGAAAGGAGCGAACTGTTTCCTCCTCTGCCGACTTTCATCAGACCTTGCACAGCAAGAAGAGCATTCAACATCGGAATCCCAACCTTCTCCTGCAACCACCAGCACCTTTTCTTCAAAGACTGGTAACGTTGAACTGGGCTTAGATAGCATAGCATAGCACGGCTAAGCACAGGACTTTAAACTCTGGTTGATGTAATGCATATGTGTTCAATGTATGTGTTTGTTCACTGTTGGTGTTATTGTGACCTCAGGTCAGTTATTGGTAGTTTGCTTTGCTACACGGCTAATTCGACGTTAGTCTAATGCTGCTTCACATAGACTCAGGGTCTCTGCATGCAACTAACCATCTTTTCTAACCTGGCATCACGTCACACACACACATTCCTTGAGCCTGGAGCCTATCACACCTACATGTGATATCAGTGACCACCATTGTTTCTTTGTTCTGCCAGCCACACACACACAGACACACACACACACACACACACACACACACACACACACACACACCTATATATAGTACATGTTAGTTAGATTGTGTGCTTTCATCTTTGTGTTAAATAAAGACTTTTGAACCTTCTTGCTGTTTACTTAATGTTGCACAAGAGTGAATGTTGCCAACCTCTACACTGTCAAGAACTCCAAAATCCTTCAACCATTACTAGCTGTTATGTTAAACTTGGTTGTAGTTATTAAGTTAATTATTAATCAGAGTTATAAACAGTTTAGTACCTTTTTATGAGACTGATTTGGTAAATTTGCTATGTTTTCCCTTCTTCAAGGGTGGTGCCCCGAGGTGATCTAATGTAAATTGGATCATATTATTTATCATAATTAATAATTATCCCTGATAACCATTAATTATTATTGATAGCTAAGTTTTACCTAAATTCCCCTTTTGATGTTGCATAAACACTATTTAATTGTGCCTTATTTAATGCAAGGCCCAACATAATGGTGCCCCGTGTGAGGCCATCTTAAACCAGATTTATTGCAATATTTATGCACAATAATCCAGAAATATGAATTATGAAAAAAATTTTTTTTTTTTTTTTTTTTTTTTGGGGGGGGGAAATTTTTAAATTTTTGTCTGGAGATTAAGCACTCACAACTTGCCAAATCTTCAATTGTGTTTTGTAGATTGTTGTAGTGTACTATTGGTTAGTTTTGTTTGTTTTTCCTAAATAGCTTGTATGCTATTTAGATTTTGCGGTCACTAACACAAATAGCTATTACTTCTCCAGAGATGGCTGAATCGCCTCATTAATATCCTAACAGGATATGTTCCATGAGAGTAATTAGCATAGCACCTACTTACAAGTAGGATTGTAAGTCGCAGGTAAAGCCTCTCACCTGTGCATTAGCAACATAACAGCAACGCACTTAAGTTATTGAACCCACTGGTGGTAGACAAGACCCCAGCGTGACAGGAGCCAGAGCTCCTTATGAGTCAGACGACGCAGACCTGCAGGATGCGATCGCTGGTCTCCTTTGCCTCTCCATCAAGGAGAGAGGCCACCCTGATAAGCTATGTCAGTGACCCAGCTGGAAAGCTGCAACGCACCCTACCCGAGGTGCTTGGTCAATTAGCGCTGCTAACCCAGCGCCAAGCTAAGCTGTAAGCCGCAGCTAACCAAAACGGCTTGCCCAGCTGCAGAACAGCTACCACGCTGTGCAGTGGGATAAGTACCGCCTGCGACGCGACGTCCAGGCCGGAAAAGATAAGTACCGCCTGCGACGCGACGTCCAGGCTGAAGAAGATGAGACCTCCCACACATGGGAAGATCAGTTCAACAGACAGTTGAACTCTTGAACGGACTTCGTCCCCACCGCGAAAGGGGGGACCACCGTTTTGATCGCTTTCGCGATATTAGGGACTCTAGCAGCTCAGATGACACAGGTCTAACCTGGAAACATAGCCTGCGCCTTCATCAGATTGAGTCCCTCGCCAGAGACATAGAACGCTTTGACCCAGACAGCCCCGAGTCAAACATTGTTGACTATCTCCGGGAGCTCAAGCGTGTCTCTTTGATCAT
The DNA here is from genome assembly GCA_039737535.1 of Lagodon rhomboides. Taxonomy (NCBI): domain Eukaryota; kingdom Metazoa; phylum Chordata; class Actinopteri; order Spariformes; family Sparidae; genus Lagodon; species Lagodon rhomboides. The sequence continues at coordinate 1,947,742 of CM077807.1, forward strand.
CCTCACGCCTGCGTGAGAAACTTAAGCTGGTCTGGAAGAAGACAACCAGGAGCATCCATGTCTTCATGGAGACACGCCCACCAGGAACCCGAGACCATTATTCAGCACTTTGTCATGCTCTGTGGGATGAGTCCTTAGTAAACACCGACTCTCCTCTGCCACCCTTTCTGCCTTTGCCATCATGCAAAAGAAGTATGAATCTTCCAAAGGATACTATAGCCGCCTGAGGGCCGCATAAGTGCAGGGATATAATGCACCAGGGCTGGAGGAGGAACCCGCATTCAAGTCGTAGTTCCCACATAACCTCCATGAAACCGTACGCTAAAGCGTTATCGATGTGACAGTTTGACCACTGTCCCTGTCTGTTTAACTGCCTATCAATAGCGCGCATTGATGGACAGTGTATGAACAGCAAACCTTCACCTTCAAGCATACAGTATATTCAAGCCACAAACACATACTCACAGTCTCTCACTCTCACCATGGCTCTGTACTGCAGACTAAAAGAGTCAGGGTAGGGCTGAGGGCTTTAAATATGGTGTCAGGAAACACCTGCTGCCACTAATTGGCCCAGTTTGGGCCAAACCATTTTCCCTTGTGTCAAAGGAGGACACTGGACATTGACATTGGACATTAATGAGCAACAATCCTAAATGTACTAGTGAAAATCACTGATCTGCAAGATGGACTGAACTTTAACATGCATGCCGTATTTGATGAGTTTATTCATGGTTGTTTTGTAAAATGCCACAGTATTATAATCCCCCTGTTGATTGGACCTGTCTAGTGGGAGGGGCCATGGGGTATAAAAAAGGGGTGAGCTGCTGTCCTTCTGACAGTCTGCTGTATGCTGTTGCCAGAAGAGGTTGTCTGTGTGGTGCAGGGTGCTCAGCTCTCCATGAGATACTAAATATCTACTGAGGTGACTATTCTATTATGTTGTAAATTATGGTTAAATGCATTGAGTAATTGAGTTTAATTTGTATTTATTTTGCTAATGGATTATTTGATTTATTGACATTGATTATTTGAAGTACCGGTATTTGATTTTGAATAAGCTTGATTTATTATAGAGAATATTTGATTATTGATTATTTGAATATTTGAATTGATTGAATTATGTGATTTTGGAATTGGATTTGAATATTTTTTTACTATTTTCAGATGTTTGGGTTCTGGCCTCCTCTGTATGTTCTGCACTTATTTGACACTTTGGGATAATAAATGTTGTTAAAAACCGATTTGCAACTGTGTGCCTTGCCATCCTTTGGGTTTGAAAGTCCGGTTTAAAAAGGTTACATTACCTTCACCCGAGGCGGGGTGTGACAATTGGTGGCAGTGGTGGGATGGCAGGCCGCGGAGGTTTTAACAAGCCTGGCAGAGGCAGAGCGAGAAGTGGGTTACGATCCCAAGTGTCAGTGCTAGCAACTACAGAGGAGGCTGAAGAGGTGGCCAAGCCGAGGACCATGGCTATGGAGCTGGAAGGGGCGGCGGCCATTGTTGAGGATCGTGAAGGATTTGGATGGAACACCGAGGAGTCTGAAGAAGATGTTCAAGGTTATGAGAACTTGGGGGTTAGGCCTAAGCGGGACAAAAAGGGGTCCAGAAAGGCTAGGTGGTCTGCTGAGCCACCGGGGACTACAACAATGCCAGGTGAACCTACACTGGTTGACATGTTCAAAAACTTTTTGATTGGCCAGCAACGTAGGGAGGGTGTATTGGTCCGTGAAATTCAGCAGTTAAAAACTGCCATTACTATGCCTAACATAACTGCCCCACCTGTTAGCCAAAATGCTAACCCTCCTCTTAACCTTCCTTCTGATGGTAGTCTTCGTGTGCAGACGCCCACAGACACACACACACACACACACACACACAGCCATTTCCAGATCTCAAGCTTCAACACCAAATCCTCCTCCATCTCCATCCAGAGATTCTTCCAACACACCTCTGCGTCCAGGTCCAAAGATGCTTCCTTTCCAAGAGGGAGAGGACATTGAGAACTTTCTGGTGCGCTTTGAGCGGATCGCTCGCACCTGGGGCTGGCCTTCGTCTGAATGGGCCTGTCGGCTCATTCCTCTCTTGACAGGTAAAGCCCTGGATGCCTACTCCGCGATGGAGGAAGACGACTCCAACGTCTACGCTAGCCTTAAAGAAGCACTCCTTGCAAAATTCGACATCTCTTCTGAGACATACAGACTTCAGTTCCGGTCAACCTACATACCCCCTGGTGAATCTCCCAAGGAGACTTATAACAGACTCAAAGGACTCTACAGAAGATGGATCAAGCCAGAGCAACGGTCCAAAGATGACATCGCCGAGCTTATCATTCTTGAGCAAATGCTTCGCATGCTTCCCAACGAAATGAAGACCTGGGTCAAGGAACACGAGCCAGAAGATGGACTTACGGCGGCTAAGCTTGCAGGCCAGTACTTGAATGCTCGCAAAGGTCTCAGAATGCCAAGGCAACAGAATACCCGAGTAGCCGCCCATGGGGCAGCTGACGTGTCTCACAAAGGAGGTGAGCACAGAGCCAGTGGTCCCGTGAGTGCTTCAGGCACCTTTGGGGAGAAGAAAGGATTCTGGAGACCGGGTCCAGTGAAGGATCTCATCTGCTACCACTGTCAACAGCCAGGGCATCGGGCCTCAGTCTGTCCTTTGAAAGGGCCCAAACTGTCCAGCTTCTGTTATGTGCCACACCCATCTCTCCCAGCTTCAGTTGTGGCACCGTTCCTAGCACCAGATCCTGAACCTGAGCTTGAACCTGACACTGAGCCTCTCATGATCCCAGCTCGTGTTAACGGTCGTCCAGTGCAAGCACTACTTGACACAGGTAGCTCTGTGACACTGCTTAACCATTCCTTTGTCTTGCTTGGCAATCTTGACTATCAGCATGCCTCAGCCATACAGTGTGTCCATGGTGATCAAAGAAGATATCCAGTGACTGATGTGACCGTCGTCATTGAAGACCAGGCTTTCTTGCTCCGTGTGGGGGTTCTTGAAAACATGCCTCATGACATGATCCTTGGCAGGGACTTACCCATTCTCCATGACCTTGTGCATCAGGCACGACAGAAACGGGTGAAGTCCAATTCAACCCCAGCCATTCAAGAGGCTTATCCAGTACTTACCCGTTCCCAGACAGCCAAGCCAGGGCTGGAGCCTCTTCCTGACTTGGACCCTTCTTTATGCCAGGGTGGACAGAAGGGACCCCTGAAAAGCAAACGCCAGCGTCGCCTGGAGAAGATCCAAGGTACTCCACTGTTAGGCAATCTCTCTAACTTGAAACCTGATGAAGAGTGGCAGGTACCTGAAGACATCAGAGAGCTACAAAGAGCCGATGCCTCACTGGCACCCCTACTGGCGAAGACGAAAGATGCTAATGTCACCTTGCAGACAGACCAGAGTGAGAAGTACCTCCTGGAGGATGGAGTCCTGTATACCGCAGGTCAGCCAGAGAATCGCTTGGTTGTTCCAACTTGTATTCGGCCTCTTGTACTCCATCTGGCTCATTCCATACCCTGGGCTGGTCATCTTGGGCAAGACAAGACTCTGGCTCGAGTCAAAGCCCGCTTCTTTTGGCCTTTAATGGTCAAAGATGTCATTGAGTACTGTCAAACTTGTCCGCAGTGCCAGAAGACTTCTTCGAGACGACCTGAGAGGGCTCCACTACTACCTCTTCCTTTCATTGATGTTCCTTTCCGGAGGATTGCAATGGATATTGTCGGACCACTGGACAAGAGCAGTGCAGGCCATGAATATATCCTTGTCCTCTGTGACTACGCAACCAGGTTTCCAGAGGCCTTCCCACTGAGGAGTATCAAGACACCTAAAATCATCAGTTCACTTGTCCAGTTCTTCTCACGAGTTGGAATTCCAGATGAGATAATTACGGACCAAGGCACAAACTTCACTTCCAAGCTTATGAAGGAGCTTCACAAACAACTTGGCATTACTGGCATTCGCACCACCCCCTATCATCCACAAACTGATGGGTTAGTGGAAAGATTTAACCAAACACTGAAGTCCATGCTACGCAAGTTCATAGACGACACCGGTCGAGACTGGGATAAATGGCTTCCCTTTGTTCTTTTTGCTTATCGAGAGGTACCTCAAGCCTCTACCGGCTTTTCGCCCTTCGAGCTTCTGTATGGGTTCCCTATTCAAGGTCCTTTGGATCTCTTGAAGAAATCCTGGGAGTCCAAACCACCCGCAGTACAGGGTGTGCTTTCTTATGTGCTGCAGATGCGAGACCGACTAGAACAATACCGAGCTGAGGCGAAACTAAATCTTGGAAAGGCCCAGCTGAAGCAGAAGACCTGGTATGACCAAAAAGCACGACACAGGGTGCTACAGCCAGGTCAAAAGGTCATGCTCTTGCTTCCAACCTCCAGCAATAAGTTGCTAGCCCAATGGCAAGGTCCTTACTCCGTTGCCAGACAAGTTGGACCTGTCACTTATGAGATCTCTCATCCGGACAAAGGAAAGGCATCCCAGCTATACCACATCAACCTTCTAAAGGAATGGAAGGAGAGGAAAGGATCTGTGGAAGGAACTGACGTCCAGGACAGTCGAGGACTTACTCGGAACAAGGAGTTACGAGTGGAAAAGGTGATGCTGGCACGGGAAGTGGGAATGGAGGATGCCGAAGAGGATACAGATCTAGCCATGCTTACTACATCACAGCAACCTGACGTGAGTCACTTGCCTGCACAACTAGCCCTTGAACTCTTGCAGGTGTGTGAGGAGTTCCCAGACCTTTTCAGTGGAAAGCCCGGGAAAACTCCATTAATCGAACATGTAATTCGGTTAAAGAACCCTACCCCTATCCGTCAACGCCCATACAGGGTGCCTGAGCGAATGACGGAACCCCTCAACAATGAGATACAAACCATGCTGGATCTAGGAGTGATCGAACCCTCAGACAGTGAGTGGTGTAACCCCATTGTTCTTGTTCCAAAGAAAGACAACACTATACGACTCTGTAATGACCTACGCAAAGTGAATGCAGTTTCTAAATTCGATGCTTATCCTATGCCACGAATTGATGAACTCCTTGAGAAACTTGGCAAAGCTGTGTTCATTACCACCATTGACCTGTGTAAAGGATATTGGCAAGTGCCTTTGAAGAAGGAATCAAGGGAGTACACTGCCTTCCGTGGCCCAGAGGGTCTCTATCATTACACAGTCATGCCGTTCGGACTCCATGGAGCCCCTGCCACTTTTCAGCGGCTTATGGATCGAGTTCTGCAGGGATGTGCCCAGTTTTCCGCTGCATATCTTGATGACGTGGTGGTCTTTAGTACTTCCTGGGAAGACCATCTTATTCACCTGCGTCAGATCTTGCTCCGGATCCATTCCGCTGGCCTCACACTTAACACCCAGAAATGTGAGTGGGCCAAAACGGAGGTTTGCTATCTGGGCTACCATCTTGGCAATGGCCAAATACGTCCTCAGGTGGACAAGGTGAAGGCAATCCGAGACAGTCCTAAACCACGGACAAAGAAGCAAGTCCGGTCATTCTTGGGGCTTTCTGGGTGGTACAGGAGATTTGTGCCACATTTCTCTACCATCACGGCTCCTCTTGTAGAGCTGACTACCAAAGCATCCCCTAATCCGGTGAAATGGTCAGAAAGATGTGAAACTGCCTTCTCCAATGTCAAAGCCATCTTGTGCTCTTCCCCGGTATTGCAAAGTCCTGACTTTAACCAAAGATTCCATGTTCAAGTTGATGCCTCTGGTGTGGGCCTTGGAGCCGTCCTAGCACAAGGAAAGGAGGGTGAGGAATGCCCTATTCTCTATTTGAGCCGTAAACTGCATCCCAGAGAAACTAGGTACTCTGCCATTGAAAAGGAATGTCTTGCCATTAAGTGGGCATTGGATAGCCTTCGGTATTATCTTCTTGGACGGACCTTTGATTTGGAAACGGACCACCGGGCATTGAACTGGATCAACTCCATGAGGGATAAGAACTCCCGTGTCACCAGATGGTACTTGGCATTACAGCCATATTGCTTCAATATTACTCACAGAGCTGGAAAGACGAACTTGCTTGCCGATTACCTGTCCCGCCTTCCTGAACTTGCAGTTCCTGGAGAGGAGGGAGGTGATGTGACAGTTTGACCACTGTCCCTGTCTGTTTAACTGCCTATCAATAGCGCGCATTGATGGACAGTGTATGAACAGCAAACCTTCACCTTCAAGCATACAGTATATTCAAGCCACAAACACATACTCACAGTCTCTCCCTCTCACCATGGCTCTGTACTGCAGACTAAAAGAGTCAGGGTAGGGCTGAGGGCTTTAAATATGGTGTCAGGAAACACCTGCTGCCACTAATTGGCCCAGTTTGGGCCAAACCATTTTCCCTTGTGTCAAAGGAGGACACTGGACATTGACATTGGACATTAATGAGCAACAATCCTAAATGTACTAGTGAAAATCACTGATCTGCAAGATGGACTGAACTTTAACATGCATGCCGTATTTGATGAGTTTATTCATGGTTGTTTTGTAAAATGCCACAGTATTATAATCCCCCTGTTGATTGGACCTGTCTAGTGGGAGGGGCCATGGGGTATAAAAAGGGGTGAGCTGCTGTCCTTCTGACAGTCTGCTGTATGCTGTTGCCAGAAGAGGTTGTCTGTGTGGTGCAGGGTGCTCAGCTCTCCATGAGATACTAAATATCTACTGAGGTGACTATTCTATTATGTTGTAAATTATGGTTAAATGCATTGAGTAATTGAGTTTAATTTGTATTTATTTTGCTAATGGATTATTTGATTTATTGACATTGATTATTTGAAGTACCGGTATTTGATTTTGAATAAGCTTGATTTATTATAGAGAATATTTGATTATTGATTATTTGAATATTTGAATTGATTGAATTATGTGATTTTGGAATTGGATTTGAATATTTTTTTACTATTTTCAGATGTTTGGGTTCTGGCCTCCTCTGTATGTTCTGCACTTATTTGACACTTTGGGATAATAAATGTTGTTAAAAACCGATTTGCAACTGTGTGCCTTGCCATCCTTTGGGTTTGAAAGTCCGGTTTAAAAAGGTTACATTACCTTCACCCGAGGCGGGGTGTGACATCGTGCACTGCAATCCGAAAATATGCATAGTTAGTATCGGCGATACAAATTGGCCTAGCCAGAGAGCTTGTGGATGACGCTGGCGTTTTGGTGATTGAAGCATTAGATGACTCCAAACAACCCAGAGCTAGTTAAGACAAAGACTGCAGAAATGCTCTCCTCTGAGAAGGAGACGCCCCCTCTCTTAGTTCCACTGTCTTCTTACCCTTCTGACCACTTTCTCCCTTGAAATCAGCACCTGCCACACACACCTCAGCAGTGGTAGGGGGGTGCATTAGCACCTTATTCTTGACGTCAGTCTGCTAGTCCCAGACGGACCAGTCACCTTGCCCAGGAGTCCAGAGGACTCCCACCAAGGCCCCTGTTTCTTTCAGAGTCTGATTCCAGCTCTGACCTTTCTGTGCTGCCTGTGAGCACACAGCCACCACCGGCTGGCAGCCAGAACTCGTTGACCACACCAGGTCTTTCTCGTGCTCTTTTCTTGAGCTGAACACTCGTTCAGCCTACTTCTTAACTGTGGATGTGATCTACAGTTTTCTGGACCACAACGGTCAACCCAGCTTGTCAGCACAAGCTGACCTCCTCATTGGCAACAGCCTGTACAAAATGAGGATAGCCACATGCCAGCTCACACAGCAGCATGCACTAACACCCTTTTCTCCTCCCTACAATGATATTCTTGTTTTGCATGCTTTAAAAGACCGAGTCATCAGGTGGGAGAAGATGTAGCTCGAGTGTATGTAGCTCAGAGATCTTCTGTAGGACCCCCTTTCAGGAATACTAGCTTCTAGGTTAACAACCTGAACAATAGGATTCAACTTGGTCCCCTTTGCTTCATGGAGCAATCCTTAGATCTGCTACTACCACTCTTCTGCAATCTTCAGAAACATCTGACATCAGGTCTTGGCAGCGCAATAACAGATTCTGAAATCCTCAGAATTAACCTTTATCAGACAGGTAGAAGGGACACAGACTAACGAGTCTGTTAGGTGTTAGTTTGGCTTTTGTTTTTTTTTGTGATTGTGTTTAATCAGCACATGTGCACTTCGCAGTCACACTTTGCACACATTTTGCACACAGTCCACAACCATATCACTGGCTAGCTCTAATCCTCTCGGATGAGAAGCCTCCTAACATCTTCTAACCACCCTCTTTCCCTCTCTCTTTGGTTCTTTCCATTTTTATTTTGATGTTTTTGTTTTGGTGGTATTTTAAAAAAAACAGCAAAGGAATGAACAAAGGTGAATGGTTGATAATGACTGTACGATGTTTGTAACTAGACATAGTTAGAAATCATCTGCCCAGATGTGCCTCAGTGTGATTAGTGCCCAGACACAAAAGCCTCTGATCATGAACTGTATGAACTTCAACCCTTCCTTTTCCTCAAGGACATGCGGATTATTCAACCTGCCCCGTGTTTTTAGGAACACACATGGACTGTTTGAACACCTTCCCTGTTCAGAGGATATGGACTGTGTAACCCCCAGGTTACCACCTACATGGAGTGTTCGGCCCTTAGTTGCTCCAAATACTGCGGACAGGACCTCAGTTTTCGGACCAAAGGGGGGATGTTGGGACCCTCACATGGGCCTGATATCAGAACGGCCTCAATTGCACTAACAAAGGAAAGTGCATTGACCCTAATGTCCAGTAGGTGGCGCCTGCTTAACACAGCCCTCCACAGGTTTGGCAACTCCCATCTCCCATTGTCTGACTGCACCTGAATGCATCGTCACATCCGCAATGACCGGATGAACGGAGGAAGATAAAAGCCAACTTCGTGTCCATCTCTATGCTTGCTGCTTAGTTCCAGAGTTACGTGGGTTGCTGTAAGCAACCAGAGTTGCGGGAAGCTACGGCTTTCGTCAGCGCAACCGTTACTCAAAGGGAGCGACCATGTGTTTGGATTTTAACCGCCGAAGGCCGCAGTGCTTCACCTCGCCGGACGAGTCAGACGGCCGTGCGTTACCAAACACGCTCCGGATCCAGGATAGTAGCTGTATAACCAGCTGCTTTCACCACCTGCAGAAGGAGGATTTTTCCACAGAAAACGTCCGTTTTTCTCCATGCCCGTGGCGACCACGCTGTTTTCAACAGCCCACGCAGGACGCTGCAACCACCAATAATCCACGCCGAGGAAGCGAGCTGGATTATGGAAAAGCAACTATAAGTGAGGCTTATTTTTATTAGTGTCTGGGCAGATGCTAGGAGTTGCATTGTATGTGTATTGTATGCTTGTGAGCTACAATGTTTAAGCTTGTGGACCGCCGAGTCCCCTTTTCTTTTGCTGTTTGTTTTACTTACTTTACGTAAACACTTGTTGCTTGCGTGTTTTCATTTCGGCTCATCACGAGCCGATCTGAGTCTCCACGTTGTGGAGTACCACGTGTTATCTTAGCCGCCGCTAAGGGCGCTAGCCCTCTTTGTCTTCGTCTCTCTCTCTTTTTCTCCCTTAACTAACCCACATGTACACAACACACACATTGGGGGTTACGCAGACACACGTTCAAATCTTATAAGTGACTCTTTGGAGACTTATGGTTAATAACCTAACTATAACATTTGTACGTGTGCTTTGTGGGAACCCCTTTCATATTATATATATGCCTCGTGGTAGCACTGCTACCTTTTTAGACATTATCTTGTGTGTGTATGTGTGTATCCAAAAGTACACACAAAGTCAGCGGCGTTGTAACCATCGCCGTTGTTCAAATCCCGCGCGTGCCATTTACTAGTCCTTTCACGGAACACCCCGTGACGTTACGTTCCAGGAGATCGTAACCGCCATTTTGGCTCTTCGCCATCTTGTCTTTGACTACGGCCGCCATTTTGGCTCTTCGCCATCTTGTGTCTTCGACCACGGCCGCCATTTCGGCTCTCTTTCTTTGTTACACACACACACACACACACACACACACACACACACACACACACACTACATGCTTGTTGGTTTGTGCTTGAGTTTGTTTGTTTAGTTTCATAGTTAGCTGCTTTAGTCTAGTGATAGATTTTTGTTCATAGAAAGTATTATTGATTTGATCAAGGTGCTTATGTGAATAAATTCTATTATATTGTACATAGCAGTTTTCTGTGATTCTTTTGTGCATAATATTGTGATCTTTTCTGGTTGTGATGGTCAGTGCTCGGATTCACTTCCTTCACTGTTCCTTTAATTGTAAATATTTTACAAATATCTACATTTAAAGTGAACCCTTTTATTATGAGACTATTTTGGTATGGTTATTGGTCCCTGATTTCAGGGTGGTGCCCCGTTTTAATGATTTAAACATAATTTACATTAAATCATATTTATTTAATTTGAATAATTATTATCAGTAATTATTAATTACTAATAACCACACCTGCCCTACTATTGAAGCCCAACAAAACTGATGACATGATTTTCCTTTATCCTGCTGAAAAAGCTAGAAAGTGGGAGGGAGAAAGAGAGGGAGGGCGAGAAAGGAGATGAAAAAGTGATTGCATAGGGAAAAAAACTGCCCTTCGCCTGTTGTTTGTATTCTCTTCATGTCTGTATCATATTCTACAGATGTAGACATTAAAACTGTTGCTAAACGCTGGTATGATGCCAATATGACTGTCTACAGGTTGTTTTCAGTTCTATTTTTGCCAAGAACAGCATGCATTGTGGTAAAAATAGGCGAGACTCCGAATCACTAGATGAAGCGCTGCTGCAGCCTCGCTTGGCACGTGCCTGAGAAGCATGACTCATGAAGCCAGTGTGGCCTTTCTAACCTGTTAGCATTGACACCGAAATGAAAGCAAGACGTAACGCCATGCACAGGCCCTGCTAACATACCCAGAATCCTTGTGGCCAGCCTGTAAGACCCTTTCATTTACAGGTAGCCACATGCATACATTTTGGTTGGCCAGATCACATATCTGATTGCATCTGTTTTAGTTTCCCTGGGCTACATGCAATTCTGCTCCAGCTTAGAAGGTGGTGGTAACGAACGTGTCGATGTTTGGTAACTGCCTAAAATACCAAAACGAGAATAACTTTTGCACTTCAGCGGTTTTGTTGCAACAGTTCAGTCCGTGTAATGTTTAGTAGATGCAATTCATATGCAGAGCATATCCAGCAGTCAAGGAGAGTAGCACCAGCTGGTGGAGTATGATGTAGATCAGCGGCGGCTGGTGACTCAAAAATTGGGATGGACAGGAGGAAAACCAACCCACAGCATCATGTTGTTTTACACCTGTTGGCTACTTTTCTCTGCTGCTGTATATTGAACTCAAAAAGTACTACTTTTTAGTTAAACAGTCCCTCCAGAAAAACGTGATTATGCGATCGCATAATGTCACCGCATAAATCGCTGATTTCCGTGCAAAATGAGTTAAATACGCAGGGCTTGCAGGATTTCATAATCCCTCATTCGCTACAAAAAAGTCACATATATCTTCGCAGAAAGTTGAAAAATGTTGCGTTTACTTCACACAAGAGCAGCCATTTTCCTCCTGTTGCCTTGCGAACGTTATGAAGCGACGTCATCGGAAAGCTGCAAACCCCACGAAGAAGACACGATGAAGTCCGCAAATCTGTCTCATTTGCCAACAAAAATAAGCGCAAAAGACCGAGCAAAGCATTTTCCTGGTGTTTTACATGACAGTGGAGGTAAATTATTTTACACTCCATGCAACTGCGTGTTGGACCACGGGTGGAAGTCAACGCTGGACAACCACTTTGCCACCGCCAAACACTTGAGGATGGTTAAAGCAGCAGCGGAAGCAGCCAAGGAGCAGCTCACCTACACCGAGGCGCCAACTTCCAAAACAGTTGCTAGGGCTGAAAGAATCAAGGTCAGTAGCCTACGAGATTAAAGCTTGTAAAAGTATGAAAAGGTTGAAACGGAATGAAACAAAGAGAGGCGTGTGTGAGTGTGAATGAGATTTCCAAGTATGTTGTGTGTGGATCTAAGTTAATGTTCGGGTTAGATCGACAGTAGTAGTGTAATTTCGCATGCAAGATGATTGAGTTTGCCATGAAACAATGATGTTTTATTTGCAGAAACACTGCTGTTCTGTGAAAAGCTCACTGTAAATGATTCAGTTTCATACTGCAGTTTGCTGTAGGTTACACTGGACTTTGTGTGTTGTGCTGTGGTGTGTTGTGGTGTGTGTGTGTGTGTGCGGTGTGGTGTGGAGGGTGTTGGGGGAATCACTTTTTTTTTCTTATTCATCAAACCGCAGTTTTTGCAAGTTCCAACAATTTTTGCAAATTCCCGCAATTTCATAGCATTTTTTAAGAAAACGTGCCCGCAACAATCACAAATAAACTCTGCATTTTTCTGGAAGGACTGGTTAAATATACAGCAGCAGAGAAAAGTAAACAATGTTTTCTGAACAAGCTCAAATTTTCTTGAATCTTGTTGTTTCCAGATTAACCATACAGGCCTAATGCAGAAGATAAAGTATTTCTATATATACAGGCCAATCATGTACATTACAACAAACTAGAGCACAAATTACATATTAACAATGATATATATTTAGATACCAGTTTATGGGCTGCTACAGTCTAATAGAAAAGCATTTCAGATGCATCCTGAATCCAAGGTTTTACTATATAAAACCATATTTGTTTGTTTCTTTTTGTATTTATTTATTATATAAACACTTTTTTTAAGAGGTGTTGTTTTGACTTTGTAGTTATTTTGAAGGCTGTTACTAATATTAAAGTATGACATAAAAATAGGTTGGGCAACATTATAAATAACTATTCACATCCCACTAACTGTTCAAACTGTCATTTGCTTTAACCACTCACCATCAATGGCAGCAACAGCTGAAGGGTCATAACCTGTGCAGCCGTGTCTGCCTGTTCCCTGAAGGCGTTGCTCACACATTCTTTCACATCAGAATCATTGTCGAGGAAATAAGAGGAATCCATGTGACTTCTTCACCAATTTTTTACAAACAGCAGCTTCCTCGCAGTTACAAATAATTATAACTCAGGTAAATGTCACTAATAAACAACTGAATATAGTTCCAATGAGGCGACAACCTCCTCTGCCTGCAGGTGCCACTGTTTAGGTATTTTAATCGTAAATGAGATAATGACATAATTTTTTAGAACAAAAATTGTATAAATTGTTCAGAGATTTGATTAAGTTTCAGTTTAACTAATTACTCTTTATTGTATTTTGATCTCCCTCTTATGTTTCAAAAACAGAGGAGCCACCCCCTCTGCCTCTACAGACCAGCCTCCACTGATGCAGATTCACTGAGTCAAAAGCCAATAAATAAGCTGCAGGTTGACAGTCAAATCACACAAACAAATCTGTAGTGGCTGAGGGATGGAGGCTGCTATAATCACAGGCAGACTGCAGGTAAAACCAGATATCAACAAGCAACAGCTCCAGGCATCAAGAGTGGATCAGCAGCATGGAAACACAGACCACCGTGGAACTGTCCTCACAACACAACGCTGAGTGCCAAAATAAACGGATTGCCTCTCACAGTACAAAGATTTTCAGGTTAGGTGGACTACAACCAGTTCAAGGTGGGAATGTTGCTCCATCCTCGCTGACTCATTCCCAACTCATCAAATACGGACACTTTGGAATGGTGGCCAACCGAACTTAAACTCCCAAAGCATCATTTGACAAGCTGGAAATGACAACTTTCTTACAAAGTGGTCCTTTAAAGGTGCAATCTGACACTCTAAAAGAAGGTTATATTTTTTTATTAGGAAAATAAGTCATTTCATGGGTGATAATATTTAAAATCTGTTGGTTTCAAAACTTAAACAGATTAATAAATAATATATATATGAATGAATGATTAAAACATCTAAATAATCAAAATGATTAAAAGATAGTTACATGGATAAGCGTGTTCATTTTCAGTTGTAAATCTCCACAGTGGCGTTGTTATGGCGATCTGTGATCGTTTGCTTTAGCCTAGTGCCTGCATACCTGGGAAACTCGCGGTCTTCCTCATTCGAGGAAAGCCCTCATTACACTTCCTGCTAACTGCGTAATGCTGCTATCACAACTGCCGTTAACCACTGGATGACACCCTTCAAGCCCTCATAGATGATCTCCGGTCGTGTGCCAGATACGCAATGTAAGTTTCCAATCGTTAGCCCTTGCCATCATCGCCGAAACGCTACAGGCTGCAGGACATGCTGACCAATCGTAGCCTCTGTGCCGTCTCCGTTGTCGCTGTGACGGAGTGACGGACACTTAAAAATATTTGAGTAGTGTGCCGTAGACGTACGGTAGGAGGCTCTGCGACAGGCTCTCCGACTACGATGAGAGGGCTCTTCACGTTACCTACGTACAGCACTTTACGCAGCAGTAAAAATTAGGCTTAAAGCCTTTACTGAGGAAACACGCTTGTCTGTTTAATCTCCCTTTTATCAGGTATGCTACTGTCATAAACACCGTTATGTGGTTGGATAACATGTTTAAAGTAGAAAAAGAAATGATTTAGGGACTGTTCTAGCAACGTAAAATGAAGTTTGTTGTTGTTACGATTTGCCATCGATGTCCCCACTTTGTAGCATAAACATGTATAGCTACGTAGCGTGTGTGTAGCCTCGTTGTGTGTATACGTGATGCATTTTGTATTGTTTGAGTAGTGTGTTGTATTGTTACAGTAGGAGGTGTGTGCATTCTGACAGATGAAATTTCCTGTGAATTGCTCTTCATGTTAATTGTCAATTTTCATATGTTGTTCAATGTATTCGAGTAAAGCCTTTACTGAGGAAACACGCTTGTCTGTTTAATCTCCCTTTTATCAGGGCGTAACACAATATATAAAAATTGACCGCCTGTCGAATGCAAACTCAAAACGAATAGGAGGCAGCGTATTGCGAGAGTAACCAATTAGCTGTTATTAGTTAGTTAGCCATTAGCTAGAAGAAGTATGTTGCTGCTGAGTGCATTACTAACACTACATCTCCATATCCTGTTTATTATTTTCTTATCAAACCAGCTTAGTTAGGAGAACCCAAGACACTGTGTTAAATTTGTGGCAGCAGTGTTTCTGCCCGCGGGCCGCTGTTTCTCTCAGTCAGTGTGTTTTTACACACCGTTTTCTTAGCTTAGCTTCCTTGGCTAGTCAGCCAACGTTGTTTTATGCATGTGAGGCTGAACAAAGTTAAGTTATTGACATGCCGTGCGGAGACAAAGCGTTTTTTACACCTGGCACAGGGATGTATGTCGGTGGTAACGGGAGATCTGCAGGGTGAGAGAGTTGTTGGAGATTCATGTCAGAGCAACAGTGGGAAACACCTGCTGCTACAGTGGTGAGCTAATAAACAGCTGCGTTAAGACAACACTGAGGGGACACGCCTCAAATTCATAAACAACGATGTCATCGTCCATCACGATATGTCACTGTAGACGGCGTCATATGTCGATTTAGCAGAAATCGCCCAACCCTAGTATGTACGTGACGTATTTTTTTATAGAAACCATTTTTTATTCAGTAAATAGTAAGTGTTATAATTACTGTCTCAGAAGACATTATACCTTTTTTTGCTTTCATGTGGGGTTCTTATGGAGCTATGTGTCCAGAGTATCTCAAGGCAGAGTAACCCGAGGAGGAGCAGAGGGAACATGACCCAGCCTTGCACAAATCACTGGATTAAGTTCTGTTTTTGAACAGTAATCCGTGAGGTCCAGTCCCTAGCAACACACTACTCTGGCAGCCTTCCTCTTTTTATACATCCATGGCCGCATCATAAAGTACAAGAGGCATTTAGTGGACTAAAAATGAACATATGCCCCCAAGTGCATGATGAGTCAACATTTTTTCAAGGACGATACAAACTCTTAAATGCCAGTAAGCCTAGAAAATTGCTTTTTTGCCACTATTGGGCCTGATACCGGCATCCAGGTAAGAAACGGAGAAAGACATGTGATAAAAACACTTGAGCAGGAGTTTTGACTTCATGTAAACTAAATTGAGACATTCAGCTTCTCATGTTAGCTGGATATACATAATATTTTTCACACCACGGTTAAGATCCTCTTACACACTGTTACAGTTACAGTAAAGTACTGTTATCCTATAAAGTGACCACACATTTCAGTGGTAAACGTATTGTTTTAGACTCACACAATCCAACACTTCCCATTACCTCACAGACCTCATGGTCCCATGAGTCATATCTGCAGTTTGACCTATTTCAAGTCAGGTGAGAGTATATCATAACTACTTTATCCAACCAGTGTTTAAAAGCTGCCCACTGATGAGGAGGTTGGAATAGTCTGTGGATCCTTATCACAGGACACTGGGTCTCTTGGTAGCTGGTAGGCGTGACTGGGCTGGTTCAGTTCTGCCCTTCAGGGAGCTGAGGACGACCATGTACCATGTCCACAGTGGCCTGGCTGTCAACTCATATATCCATTAGCTGTCTTTTACATATATAAAGTGCTGTGTATAGGCACACATGAGGGCACATAATAGAGAAGAGGTATGCAGCTGAGCTCAGGCACCTGTAATGGAATATATTTCTTGTCCACACCCGAGTGACTCTAAGAGGGGCTATAAATAAGCAGTAATATGCATGTAAGGTAAGTCAGGGTGGGAGTCAGTGGGGAGATAAGACTTCACTTCACACCTCTTGACCTTAAAAAAAACACCTCAAAGTCAAAACAGTCAAATTAACCCTTGTACCCTGTTAGGGGCAAAAGTGTCCTTTAGAATTTTTATTTTCTTGATAACTTTGCAGTGATTATGTTTTTAGACATGATATTTGGTCAAGTTGTGTATTTTGTGACTTATTTAGGAATTTCAAAGACAAATATTAAATTCCACTTTTCTACACTGTGCAGCAAATATACGCACACTCCTGCCGATAGGGGGCAGAAGTGTCCTCTTCAAAAACACCATAAAATCATCATATATGAATATTTTTTTCCCATTTTTTTTCATAAATCTTTTGATCAACTTCAGTCCTGATCATAAATACAAAATATTCAATTATTTTCAGACTTTTAACCCTTTAAATGCCAGTGTTAGCGATGGCATCACAGATTTCTGCTAAAAAACACACAAAAGTTGAGATATTTTCAATATATCTAATGCCAAGTGGATTTGTCTGAGTGGGATTATTACAGCCTTGGATATGTCAATGATTAGCAATAATATTGATTTTGATGGATTTTTAGTTTTTTTGCTATGCCAGATTTAAAAAAATACGCACACTCCTGCCGATAGGGGGCAGAAGTGTCCTCTTCAAAAACACCATAAAATCATCATATGTTGATATTTTTTTTCCATTTTTTTTTCATAAATCTTTTGATCAACTTCAGTCCTGATCATAAATACCAAATATTCAATTATTTTCAGAATTGTAACCCTTTAAATGCCAGTGTTAGCGATGGCATCACAGATTTCTGCTAAAAAAACACACAAAAGTTGAGATATTTTCAATATATCTAATGCCAAGTGGATTTGTCTGAGTGGGATTATTACAGCCTTGGATATGTCAATGATTAGCAATAATATTGATTTTGATGGATTTTTAGTTTTTTTGCAATGCCAGATTTAAAAAAAAATACTCACACTCTTACCAGTAGGGGGCAAAGTGTCCTCTTCAAAAACACCATAAAATCATCATATGTTGATATTTTTTTTCCATTTTTTTTTCATAAGTCTTCTGATCAACTTCAGTCCTGAACATAAATACCAAATATTTTTAAAAAAACAACATATATAAACATATGAGTGTAGTGAGTCCTAATACTTATTATCCCTAGAAATAAATACATGACATGAAGTGTACATAAATATCACAAGAACATGTTTATTTTCAACATTCAAGAAAACAAAAATTCAGTGTGTGTGCATGTGTATGTGTGTCTGTATGTATGTGGTGTGTGTGTGTGTGTGTGTGTGTGTGTGTGTGTGTGTGTTTGTGTTCAGTTATGTTTTATACACAGGAGCTGCAGCACACAGATGAGTGGGCTTTGCAAACATGTTTCTCACATTTGCAGCAGGTGTTTGTGGCCTTCTTCCGCTTGCCAGTGCACCGCACACACGGTCGCCTTTTGGGGTTTCTGGAGTGTGTTGGATCCTCTCTGGCACTGGCACTGGCACTGGTACTGGCTTCCCCTTGCTGTGGCCCTCGTGCTTCGGCCACCCTGGCAGTGGCGCTTGGTGTGCGGGGGATGCGCTGTCGTTGCTGCATCTGTGGAGTCACCAGAGCTATTCCCAGCTCTTCCAGGAACAGGCGACGCTTGTATAGTTTCCCCTGTTTCCATGTTGGATCCACAGCCATCCACAGCACAAATGAATTGAAAGCAGAGACATCCAGGATGTTGAAAAACAACACCATTGGCCACCGGCAGGTTTTTCTGTGACAGCTATATGTGCCTACACACTGCAAAAAAAGACAAAAAATTAATACACAAGAGGGAATTTATTTTCATCATAAACAAATATATCATGCATTATATAACTGCAAGAATACTGAATAATAAAAAACACTACATATGTCAGACAATCACAGAAATTCAGTAATAATAAAGTGACACATACCTTATCCAGATTGTCAACGCCACCTTTGTTGCTGTTGTAGTCTTGAATTATTTTGGGCTTCTTGTGGGCCTCAACACTAATGGCTGGCTCTCGGTGTACTGTGCTGAGCAGCAGCACATTCTTTCCACGCTTTGGGATGTAGGAGACGGCAGTGTGGGTCTTTGCGAATCCGAAGAGAGAGGAGTGAACAGCTCTCTGGCTCGTCTTGAGCAGGATTGGGGGAAGCTCTGGCTTGTTTCTTCTGATCGTGCCAACCAAGCCCATCTTCCGTTTCAGCAGCTCCTCACCAAGTGCATGTGAAATGAAGAAATTATCACAGGTCACTGTGTGCCCTGCAAATCCCTCTGTCAACTCTAAAACGACTCTCTTTCCCTGGTTGACTTCTGCAGGACGGCCCTCTTGCTTCCCTGTATAGACCTGCATCCTCAAGGCGTATGAGGACCTGGCATCACAAACCACCCACACTTTGAGGCCGTATCTGGCTGGTTTGCTGGGAATGTATTGCTTGAAGCTGCAGCGGCCCCGGAATGCAACCAGCTGCTCATCCACCGTGATGTCTCTGGCAGGGTTGAAGAGCAGAGAGAGCTGGTGTTCCCACTTCTCCCACAGGGTCAAAATAGCAGCAAGCTTGTTGCGTCTCTGGCGCTGGGGCCGTGTCAGTGGATCATCAAATCGCAGCTTGGAGGCTAACTGCTCAAACCTGCTCCGGGACATGGTGGCTGGGAAGATGGCACGTCCCGACTGGTCACTCCACAGACTGCGTGTGCTCTCGCCCCGGGAGCGGTAAACTCCAGCCAAAATCAGCAGGCCAAAAAATGCCTCCAGCTCTCTTCTGTCAACATCGATCCATTTTCCAACACTACGCCTCCCCTGCAGATTAGTCATCTGAATGATGAGCTGGATGACATCATCTGTGATGAATAAATCCCAGCAGGATTTCACCTGCTCTGTGATACGTTTGATGGCGTACCTTGTTGGTCCAGGTTTCAGACATGTTGCTGGATTGTAGCGAGGGGATTCCTCATTTGAGGCTGACCAGGAGACTTGGCCATTTTTGGACGTCCATTCCAACAATGCTGTCTCATCACCCTCCTCACTAACCTCAGTGCTGTCTGAGCTGTAGGGTGACCCAGACTGCATGGAGACTTCCCATTCAGTGTCACTGCTGTCTTCTGGGGAGGAGGAATAGGGAGATGAGGCTTCCTGGTGGGCTTCCTCAATAGGCTCCAGGATTTTTTCCAGGGCTTGCTCTGTAGTGTACCTACGCTTCATGCTGTGAGATGGGGTATGCGCACACAGCTAAGGAGCTAGCTATATTTATAAGTTTGTCACGTTGGTGCACCTGCATAAACAATGTAACTGTCCCCAAGCATGTGTTTACTTTTTGCCCTCGTGTAATTTGCTGGTCCCATGGTCTGATGTCCCATGTTATGATGCAGACACTGATCAAAGAGACGATCAGCCAATGACAAACTGTATCCAAGGCTTTTGGGAAGTTTTGTACCTTAATGTTAAGAGTGTGAGGGAAAATCCTATTGGTAATCATTGACATATCCAAGGCTGTAATAATCCCACTCAGAAAAATCCACTTTGCATTAGATATATTGAAAATATCTCAACTTTTGTGTGTTTTTTTAGCAGAAATCTGTGATGCCATCGCTAACACTGGCATTTAAAGGGTTACAATTCTGAAAATAATTGAATATTTGGTATTTATGATCAGGACTGAAGTTGATCAAAAGATTTATGAAAAAAATGGAAAAAAAATATCAACATATGATGATTTTATGGTGTTTTTGAAGAGGACACTTCTGCCCCCTATCGGCAGGAGTGTGCGTATTTTTTTAAATCTGGCATAGCAAAAAAACTAAAAATCCATCAAAATCAATATTATTGCTAATCATTGACATATCCAAGGCTGTAATAATCCCACTCAGACAAATCCACTTGGCATTAGATATATTGAAAATATCTCAACTTTTGTGTGTTTTTTAGCAGAAATCTGTGATGCCATCGCTAACACTGGCATTTAAAGGGTTAAAAGTCTGAAAATAATTGAATATTTTGTATTTATGATCAGGACTGAAGTTGATCAAAAGATTTATGAAAAAAAATGGGAAAAAAATATTAATATATGATGATTTTATGGTGTTTTTGAAGAGGACACTTCTGCCCCCTATCGGCAGGAGTGTGCGTATTTTTTAAATCTGGCATAGCAAAAAAACTAAAAATCCATCAAAATCAATATTATTGCTAATCATTGACATATCCAAGGCTGTAATAATCCCACTCAGACAAATCCACTTGGCATTAGATATATTGAAAATATCTCAACTTTTGTGTGTTTTTTAGCAGAAATCTGTGATGCCATCGCTAACACTGGCATTTAAAGGGTTAAAAGTCTGAAAATAATTGAATATTTTGTATTTATGATCAGGACTGAAGTTGATCAAAAGATTTATGAAAAAAAATGGGAAAAAAATATTAATATATGATGATTTTATGGTGTTTTTGAAGAGGACACTTCTGCCCCCTATCGGCAGGAGTGTGCGTATTTTTTTAAATCTGGCATAGCAAAAAAACTAAAAATCCATCAAAATCAATATTATTGCTAATCATTGACATATCCAAGGCTGTAATAATCCCACTCAGACAAATCCACTTGGCATTAGATATATTGAAAATATCTCAACTTTTGTGTGTTTTTTAGCAGAAATCTGTGATGCCATCGCTAACACTGGCATTTAAAGGGTTAAAAGTCTGAAAATAATTGAATATTTTGTATTTATGATCAGGACTGAAGTTGATCAAAAGATTTATGAAAAAAAATGGGAAAAAAATATTAATATATGATGATTTTATGGTGTTTTTGAAGAGGACACTTCT